>QXTE01000316.1:547036-773158 GCA_003942145.1 Platysternon megacephalum
GCATGACCTGTTCTGTCCTTCCGATATATTTTGTACCCCGGAATGATTGTGTCCCATTGATTGTCCCCAGTCCACCAGGTTTCTGTGATGTCTATTATATCAATAGCCTCCTTTATCACGAGGCACTCTAGTTCACCCATCTTATTATTTAGACTTCTAGCATTTGTGTACAAGCACTTTAAAAACTTGTCACTGTTTATTTGTCCGCCCTTTTCTGATGTGTCCGATTCTTTATGTGAATGTTTCTCATCTGATCTGGCCCTTACATTATCCTCTTCCATCCTCTGCTCCTGTCTATAACCTAGAGAATCTCTATCAATAGACTCTCCTCTAAGAGAAGTCTCTGTCTGATCCACATGCTCCTCTGCAGCAGTCGACTTTCCCCCATCTCCTAGTTTAAAAACTGCTCTGCAACCTTTTCAATGTTAAGTGCCAGCAGTCTGGTTCCACTTTGGTTTAGGTGGAGCCCATCTCTTCTGTATAGGCTCCCACCATCCCAACAGTTTCCCCAGTTCCTAATGAATCTAAACCCCTCCTCTCTACACCTGAGGTTCTTTACCAGCAGGAGAGAAGAGGTTCCTGCCTCCATTTTTGTGGCCTTAACAAATCAGGTGTTGTGCCCCAGTTCTCGTCTGAGATCCCTGAAAAAGAACATCTTCCCAGCCATTAACAAGAAAGGACCTATCTTTAAAAGGGAAACAAAGAGAACCCTGGGACTTACAGACTAGCTAGCCTCACTTCCATAGCTGGAAAGATACTGGAATACATCATTAAACAATCAGTTTGTCACCACCTACAGGATAATTTGGTTCTTAGGACTAGTGAGCATGGATTTGTCAAGAACAAATCATTCAAAACCAATCCTATTTCCTTCTTTGGCCGGGTTACGGACCTAGTGGAGGTGGGTAAACAGTAGATGTGATCTCTCTTGGTGTTACTAAGGCTTTTGACACAGTCCCATAGGACATTCTCACAAGCAAACTAGGGAAATGCGGTCTAGATGCAATTAGTGTAATGTGGGTGCAGAGCTGGTTGAAAGCCCAGACTCCAAGAGCCCTTCTCCATGTTTGGCTGTCCAACAGAGAGGGTGTACCTAGTGGGTCCGGCAGGGATCAGTCCGGGGTGTGGTACTATTCAATATTTTCATTAATGATTTGGAAAATGGAGTGGAGAGTATGCTTCTAAAATTTGCAAATTACACCAAGCACTTTGGAGCACAGGATTGGAATTCAAAACGCCCTTAACAAATTGGAGAATTGGTCTTCTTGAGCCAAACTTCATGGCTGGGCCCCACTCTATAGACTGGGCTGAAGTGAAACCCCAGAACCAAACACTCCTCCTCCTGGGCAGTGCGCTCCCACCTTTAATGGTCAGCTGCTGCTTAGCACTGTCAGAGTAGCTTTTTCTGGGGGATTCTCCCAGCACTTTCCAATAGCGAGAAAGTATTAAATCCCCACTTGACTGCTGAGAACAGAGCCAGAGAGCGGGGAGCAACTTGCCCAAAGTCCCACAGGAAAAGGAAAACAAACAACCAGCAATGGAACCAATAGGAAACCCAGCAATGGAACTCAGAGGTCCTGACTCCCAATCCCCTGGTCCAGTCACTCCAGCAGAGCACACTCCCTCTCAAAGGCAGGGGGAGCAGACATGAGGGCCTGGTTGTAATTGCCAGCTGTGGGAGTGAGTATGCAGCAGTGGTTAGTGAAGGGGCCTGGAAATAAGGACTGCTGGGTCCCATCCATACTTCTGACACTTGGTGTGACCCTGAGCCAGTAGCTTCCCCTCCCCAGGCCTGTTTCTCATCAGTAGGGTTGGGGTCGCAGTCCCAACAGCCCCGAGGGGTTGGGAGGCTCCAGGAAGGTGTGTAAAGTGCTGGGATGTCAGGATCCTGGAGGCGCTGTCACCCCTGCACTAGGGCGGTGTTCTGCATCCCCTGCTGCTGGCCGAGTATCTCCGTCCCTTGGCAATAAGACAGACTCTTGTTTTCACAGCCAGTCGATCGCCCAGTGTCATCACCCTGCCTGCTGGCTGGGCAGGGTAACTCCTCAGGTCACCACCACCCTCTCCAGCCTGCCTTGGGCTTGAAGAGTGAGGAGAAGGGCGAGGGATGACCCTGAACATCCTCCATCCATCGCTCTGTCACCAGAGTAAGTGAGTGGCATTAGGGTTCCTCTGTGGCATTCCCTGTCTGTCTGGGGAGAGGCAGAAAGAGGGGGAGAGAATCTCTCCCAAAGGAGATTGGATTTGCAAACAGCCCCTAGGAGCCCCTCGCTCTCAGACCGGGGAGGGGCTTCTCCAGAGCTATCTCCAGTGTGTTTGGAAAGGTCCCAGCAATGGGGCTCCCAGCCCTTCCCTTGTGGGAGACTCTTCCCCAGGCTGAGAGTCTCTGAGTTGGGCCAGACCCGGTGAGCTGCTGAGCATGGAAATCAATGGGAAACAAGGGGGCCCAGCCTTGCTATGCCTAGGGACTTTGAAGTGGGGAATGGTTTCCCAGGAGAAGTCCAGACTCCTGAGTTCTGTTCCTTCTCTAGCCTGGGCAGGGGGGAGGGGGTGTTGAGTGTGGCCTGGGCAGGCAGGAGGGAGCTGCTTGTCCAAAGTGACCGATGGTCTTTGTGAGTGACCCCAAGGCTCGAAAAGGACGAGACTCCCCGGTTCTTGCAGCCCCAGGGATGACGAGGGGGAACATTGAGGGGGAGCAGATCATGCAATGAACTCCTGCCAGTGTGTGTAGCTTGCACTCCCTGCACTCCTGTGGGGGAAGGAGGAACTGCTCTGGCTGGGGCAGGGATGGGGAGGGACCAAAAAGGCTGGTTAGTGAAAGTCTGCTCCCCGCTGGGTTCCAGGATGGCCAGGCTCCTGAGGATGTTCAGGAAGAAGGCTCTGCAAGTGGCCCCAGAGCCTGAGGGAAGCAGCTGCCATCTTCCCCAGGAGCGGCCCCTCCGTCCCCACTGGCGGGGAAGGAGCTCCCAGCCGGGCCAGGAGGTGGAAGTGCCCAGCCTTCTGGTGGAGGAAACCCACTCCCGGCGCAGGCGCCGAGGTGGGAGCGTCACCTGCCAGGCCAAAATGGAGCTGGGCCAGGATGCGGCTGGGCAGGCAGGACCCAGCCCAGGAGCGGAACCGGGCAGGGTGGCTCTGGGGCTTGTTGTGTGGGCAGCAGCGGCCCCAGGAGCCCAGCCCCAACTTCCAGCAGGAGGCATCGCCCTGCCTGGTCACTGAGGACCTTCCAGCCTTCCCAGGGCAGGAGGAGGTGGAGGATCCCTCTGCCAGCACCAGCAGCTCGGGCCGCTCCCCATCAGACAGCAGCAGCGCCTCGGACTCGAGCAGCAGCTTGGCCGATGGACGCTTCTGCTTTGTTCAAGGTGAGGAGCCAGGCTGGGCTCAGGGAGGGGTGAGGAGGGGGCTGTGAACACCCTGGGCCCAGGCCCTCGAGCAGTGCTATGGGGGCGGGTCCCCAGACCAGGTGTCTGGCCTGAGCCACGTGAACCCCACTGACACTAGATGCTGCCACTTTGGTCCCTGGTTCTCCATTGGGCCGGGGGGATGGGGGGAGGCACCTCCCAGGGAGTCTAGGACAGTGGGCGGGGGGGGTCTCTTTGGTATGGGCTCCTGAAGGAGTTGGGGGCTGATGACATCACTGAGAGGGGGCAGTGTGGGGCCCGATTTTCCCTATGTCCCGGAGGTGGGAAGGGGGCACTTTGTCCCACCATGCCCCTGTCCTTCCCCCGAGTGGCAGCAGGAGTCACCCTGTCCCCTTCTCTCCCTGGTGCAGGGTCTGCCAGGGACTCCGAGGACGAGGAATGGGTTGACGTGGTAACAGAGGAGGCTGCTCTCAAAAACATCCGAGAGCAGCTCCAGGGCCAAGAAAAGGTACAAACATTCCCCAGCTGTGCTGGAACCGAGATTGTCCTGCTCCTTCCCAGCATCCCGACCCCCTGCAGAGGGTCTTGGCCCTCATTAGCCACCACTCCTAATGGGGACCTTTCTCCTCCATGATCTGGGACCCCCAAAATGGGGGTGTTTGTCACACACCACCCGGGATCTCCTCCCCCCACAGGCACTGTCCCAGTTCCTGACCCTGCTTGTGTAGAAGTCGTGGGCGATTTGGACAATGGGCGGGTCCCCACTATCCCCCATTCAGGCCTAAGTCCTGCAGCTGGTGTGGCTGGGGCAGGGAGGTCCCTGGCTAACTGGCTCTCTCTCCCCTAACCCCACTCCTGGTGGGCGCACCCCGCGTGTCTCGCTGCACAGCAGAGAGGGCAGGACACACTGGAGCTGCACTGCTCCAAGGCAGCTGTGGCGGAGAGGATTGTGGTGAGCGAGACACGGCGCCCAGCAGCTGGAGGGTGGACAGAGACATGGGAGGGGCAGGGGTCTCCCCGGGCCGATGGTTGGGGGATGGCTGGTGCTGGAGGGCAGCTGAGGGCAGGGATTGCTGGGGCTGAAGATTGGGGAGAAGAGACTGGAGAAATAGTGGGCAGGAATCGGAGGAGCGGGAGGCAGGTGGGGGGGGATCCTGCTGGCTGTGTGTAATCTCCTCCTTGGGAAGTGTCAGTGAGGCTCAAATCTCAGACGCTCCTTTGTCTCCTTTGGGTCTCACAGGAGCTCATTGAGGAGCTTCCTCTTGACTCTCCACCTGGCGCTGTCCTGGCCAACTGCCTGATTGCTGTGGCCAACCTCAGGTACCGAGGGACCCTCTTGCCCGGTTCCCCTAACCCCGGTGCTGCTCAGGCCCATGGCTGGAAGTCACTGCCCCTCCCACTCCCAGGTCACTTCCCAAGGCTGGCTCCTCTGGCAGAGGTGGCAGGAAGGTTCACTCCCTCTCCTGGCTGCTCTGTTCTTTTCACTCCAGTAACATTGCAATGGCTTTGGGGAGAAGCTGACTCCCAGGATCAGATACAGGAGGGGCAGCACGGTCCAGGGAACAGGCACCATTCCTGCCCTGCCACTGTCTGTCTGGGAAACCTTGGCCTTATCATTCCCTGGCTCGGTGCCTCAGTTTCCATTCTCTCCAGCCTCTGCCTATTTCCCTGCAGTTTCACATCCATGTTGGTGCCAGTCCCACCCCAGCACTGCACAGTCTAATACCAGCTCCTCTCTCTTGCCAGCACCATGACACCTGCCCTGGAGCCAGAGCTGGAGACCCACCTCCTCCGAGCTGCCCTGCATGCCATCTTCACCCTGGGTACGCAGACGGACACCACCCAAGTCCAGGTAGATCAGCTAAATCATGGATTGAGGAGCCAGCTGTCATCCTGCCCGAATCCTTGCTAATTTCCTGCAGTGGGATGAGAATGAGAGAGGCCAGGATACGTGTTTGGGGGTCTCACCAGTGCTTCCCAGAGACCCCTCTTCCCATCCTGTGGCAGGTGTAGCCCCAGTTTCCCTAAGTCTCACCCATGGCTCTTCCTTGCTTTGCAGGATCTGCATAGGGTCTTGCCAGACCTCCTGGACGCCATGCTGGGGAACCTGCTGGCAGAGTCCCCAGACACCAACAAGCTCCACTACATCTTGGAGGTGAGCCCGATGAGAGGGGTGGGGGCAATTTTACCTTAACTCTTAGATCCATTTTCCAGTCTGTCCTCCTAGCTGGGCCCCCAGTGGGCCGTCCTTGGTCAGGGCAGTCAGTGCAATGCAGTGTCAGGCCCTTCCTCCTTGAAGGTCAGAGGAAGGAGCTGGGACTTCAAGCCAGAGCTCTGCCTGGTTCTGTTGAGCCCTAACCATGGGGCCCCTGGCTGGCTTGGGGAGTGAGAGTCTGAACCCCTCCTGTGAGATCCAGAAGATGGTCCTCAGAGAAGAGTCACAGGCTCGTTTCTAGAGAAACAGGAGGACACCAGAGAATCAGCTCTTGTCTCTGACGGGCCCCGAGATTCCTGGGGGGATTGTGCTCACACTCAGTCCCTTCACCCAACCAAGGATTTGAGAGCCAGGAAGAGGTGAGGGGTCTGTCTCCTTCCTGGTGAGCTGTTCAGGAATCAGGAGTTCAGGGAGGATGGGACCAGCCCCGACACCGAGCATTGTCCCAATCTAGAGAGACAATGACAAGTTGTGACCTGCAGGATACAAGCATCGTCCTGGGGGCAACAATCCCCTTCTAAAGCTCTGCGATCAATGAATCAGATATTCCACCCACATACAATGTCTCAGCCCCCTGGGGATGGGGAGGGGCTCATTAGCACAACACATGCACCTGCCCATTCATCCTGAACTGCCTCCTTTCCCCACAGCACATTAACTACTGGATCGTGTCCAGGGTGTCACGAGAGAGAGCCAGGGCCAACAGGAGCAGAACGGCCCTGCTCACATCCACCATCACCCTCCCTGACTTCTACGTAAGTGGCCTCTGAGCCCAGCTTCCTGACTCCAGCCGTAGGTGGGCTGGCTCCAACGGGCTGTAGGATCTGCTGCTGCAGGGGCTGTGGGTTAGGAGTGTTCCTCTTGGGGAGGCAGAGTCAAAGCAGAGAATGAGCCTGGCTTGAGTCAAGTTCTTCTTGTCCTGGTTAAGTGGCGACTCTCACTTTTACGGGGAGCATGCTCCAGGTTCATGCCTTCCTGTCATCCTGGAGCAGCCAGGGAAGCAAATCCTCATGGAGGGCCATGCCCGCATCCCTGTGCTCCAGGCTCCCTTGTGGGCAGAGAAAATTATGGATCTAGCTCTAGCTCCTATCCTCTAGCATCTCCTGCAGAGGGGCTGAGGGGAAGGAGAATCCTGGCCCAGGCAGGGATTGGGAGCTGACAGGAAAATGCTGATGGAGTAACCTCTCCCATCAATTAGAACTCAGCCGAATTCCCCAAGATGGGTCACCACGTGGCACAGCTGGCTCTGTTCATCGGTGACCCAGACAAGGACATCAGCCAGCAGGCCAGGGAGGGGGTTTACCGGCTCTACCAGCTCCTGCTGCACCAGAGGGGTAAGGAACCCAGCTGGGAAATGGCACCCGATAGACGAGTGAGTCTGGGACCCCAGCCAATTTCCCTCAGACTGACCCCGGCTGGAGGATGAGTCTCTCTTCTCTCTCTTTCTGTGTTCTACACCACCCCCTGCAATTCTGTTGGGCCGGGCACACAGCGAGGACTCTGCACACTGTGCAGCCACCAATGGGATTGGAAGGACACAAGCAATGCAACCAGAATGACAAATATGTGTGTCTCTCTCTCTTTCCCAGGCCTGACCATCCACGAAGCCGAAGACTTTTGGGTCTGGGACTGGCACCAGGACAGCAGGCTCCTCGGCTATAAGAACACAGCCAGGGTGGGGGAGGTAAGGACACTCTGCCAGGGCATGACACAGCTCTGGCAGTGCTGGTGGCTGCCTCCTGGAGCCACTCGACGGAGATGCTGTTCTAGTCCAGGATTTGGAGCCTGCTTCTGGGCAATCTGCTGAAGCCTCACATTTCAGGTCTTCGGAAAATTCTTCTCGGAGGGGCAGAGAAGATTCTTCCTCCGGACAGCAGTGCTGGCCATCCACGACCCCCTGCTGCATGTCAGCCAGGCTGGGCTGCTCCTCACTTATTCCCTGCTGGGGCAAGCCCAGCAGTTGATGGGGGACAAGGTGAGCAGCTGCATTAGACTCAGGAGATTGGGGCGGGGCCCAGGCCTCATTCCCATCCTATGGCCATTCGCTGGCCTGGCAGCAAGGAGCCTGGTGGGGAATGAGAGTGAGAGCAGGTGCTACTGGGAAGGGAGATGAATTCAACTCCATGAGCAGGAGGGAGCCAGCTTGTCCCTGGAGCAGCTTCAGCCCAGCTATTTAGCAAGGCTAATGAATGACAAGCATTGCCTCATCACGGACTTCTGTTCTTGGGAAGGGCAGCAGAGTCCTCTAAATGCCCTCTGCGAGCCTCTCCTGTCACCTGAGCCACCACCCAGAGTTGTTCCCATCACTGGCAGCCTGGGAGGCCAAGGACTGATGGGTGATGGCGACTGACCAGGCAGTTCTGAGGCACATGGGCGGGGGAAGCTTATCCTGCTGCCGGAAGGGCTGGACCCGCTCTAGAGAGAACGGGAGGATTCAGTCAGCAGAGGCTGCTGATCTGCCCCATTCACCAGGGCTGCCATCCTGCGGCTTCAGCATTAGTGGCTGGGATGACTTGGGGAAAGGTCTCAACCCCCTCACATGCCACTTCCCTGCTGCCATAATCCCTCCTGCCCCCCCCCCCCCGCTAGAGCCCCCTCCCTGCCCAACCTGGGTGGGAGTGGAGGAGAGGGGTCTGAGAACTTGAGCTGTGGATTGGAGGTGGAACAGCTGTCAGGGGCACTGGGGGGGAGGTGGCAGGAGCTCACCCTACAAGCGGGGAGGGTTGGCACTGGAGGTCACTAGAAAGGACAACAAGACTCGATTCTGGGGATCAGGAGGGGGACTCCATCCCTCAGAGGTGGGCGAGTGCTGGGTGGAAATGCTGCTGGTCCCAGGTGCCCTTAATTCCCCCTGATTCCGCGGAGGCATCTGAGTCTCTGACAGGTCCTCGTTGCCTTGCAGCAGGAGGACGTCATGGCCAATGTGATGCAACAACTTCACATCATCCAGCACTTGCGCAAAGTGCCTGAGGCGCTGCAGGAGTTCTGCCTCCGAGGCCACCAGCAACTCCCGCTCCCTGTAAATGGGGAGTGTAGTGAGACTGAGTAGTCTCCCTCCGAGCAGGAGAGCGAGGGACCCCCTACACATCCCTTGGAGGGCGGAGCCTATATTGTCCCACCCCCTTGCCTGTAGGACTGTTTGTTGGCTGGCCACCGGGGCCTCTGGTAGACTGTGTTGAGACTGAGTGGCCTCCCTCCGAGCGGGAGAGCGAGGGACCCCCTACATGCCCCTTGGAGGGCAAAGCCTATATCGCCCCGCCCCCCTCTCTGGAAGTATAAAAGGCCGGCCCTGCAGCACAGTTGTGGGAGAGCCTGCAACAGAGGAGGACGCTTGGCCTGTTCTCCAGAGGCCCCGAGAGGAACCTGCGCCTGGCTGTTCCCGATCCCCAGGTGTGGACGAGGACTGGCCCAGAATACCCACTGCGGTTTACCCCGAGGAGCCGGAAGAGGTACCAAACCCTGGGGAGGCAGGAAGTAGCCCAGGGGCAGCCCCGGAGAAGCCGGCTGCAGAGCCTGGCGCGGCTCAGTCGGCGTGTTGCGGCTGGATCCCCGCCGACGCAGGGGCAGCCAATCCTGCCCCTGCCAGGGCCCTGGGCTGGGACGCAGCGGAGTAGGGTGGGCCCGTGTCCCACTGCCACCCCACCCCGGGTGGCTGACCACCTACATGGTGCAAGGAGGCTCTAGCCCAGGACAGGAGCTCCCTTATCACTCACCTGGAGGGCTGTTGTTGGCTGGCCACAGGGGCCCTGCCCAGGCTAGAGCCAGCCCTGGCAAGACTGTTTGCTGGCTGCCTGCCAGGGTTCCACCCAGGCCAGGGCCCGCCCTTGAAAACTGGTTGTTTGTGGGCTGCTTGGGCCCCGCCTAGGCTGGAGCCACTCTGGTAGACTGTGTTGAGGGGCTGACCACTTGAGCGACCCCAGCCCAGCAGGGCCGGCTCTACCATTTTTACTACCACAAGCAAAAAAAACCCAAAAAACGCTCGGACTGCCGCCGCCCGAACTGAAGAAGTGGAAAAAAAAAAAAAAAGGCTCGGACTGCCGCCGCCCGAACTGCTGAAGTGCCAAAAAAAAGCTGCCCGGACTCTGCCGTAGCCTGGTAGCGACAGTTGATAGCTGTGGTGGGGTGGCTGCCCCACCCCCATGCAAAAGGGCGCTTGAGTAGGCCTGAGCGGCTGCCCCACCCCCATGCAAAAGGGCGCTTGAGTAGGCCTGAGCGGCTGCGCAGGCCGTCAGCCAATCAACGAAGGGCCTACTGAGAGCCAATCAGGGCTAGGCTAGGCCCTATATAAAGGCTACCTAGAAGAGCAGCAGGCAGTCTGTCCCAGACCTTCATAGGCGAAGGTCTGTCTCCAGAGCAGGAGACCAGCACCTCAGACAGAGCAGTGCTGGGCAGGCTCAGGGGGAGCATATTAGAGCTCCAGCCCAAGAACTGCCAGACTGCGGGCCCTGATAGAAAGAGCCTACAGGGTGTGAGGGGCCGGAGGGGAAGTGGCCCAGGGTCAGTTGGACAAGGGGAGAGCAGGGAAGCTGCCACTAGAGGGTCCCTGGGTTGGGACCCAGAGTAGTGGGTGGGCCTGGGTCCCCCCTTCCCTCTTGTACTGCACCTGGCCATGCGGTGGCCGAGACAAATTGCAACCGGCCCTTGAGACAAAGGGCTAGACTTTGGGGGTTGTGGTTGGCCACTGAGGCACGTGCAAGGACTGTTGCTTTCCCCCCCACACACCCCCCCGGGAGGGGGTGAGGATGAAGGACACTGTCAAGCAAGGAGCAACGCGGGGCCAGCCGCCAACGGAGGACAAGAGACGGATGGGACACTGCCAGCAGAGGGCGCTCCCCATGGACTGAGCTAATTCCCAGAGCGACCAGCAGGAGGTGCCTTGGTGGTGAGTCCCAACCCGGTCACAACTGCCCAGCCCTATTGTGGGCCCCCAGCTACCCTGCAGACTCTGGTCCGGACTAGACTGGGCCAGCCCGAGTGGCCTCCCTCTGAGTGGGAGAGCGAGGGACCCCTACAGGGAGCTAGTGGAAGGGGAAATGGAGCCCCCTGGCACTTACAGAAACTCGCTCCCCTCTCTGTGGAGAAATGTCCTTCCCTCTGCCTCCCAAATTCCTTCATCTGGGGCAGGAGCTCTTTCCCTCACACCCACTCCCCTCCCCCCTTTCCTTGGCCTACCCTCCTCGCATTCCCTCTGCGCCCAGGCAGAGCTCTCCCTGCCCCACATGGTGTAGAAAGGCCCTTGTGTCAGGGCCACAGCCCCAGCCCCACTGGAGCTCGGAAAGCTCCACTTTTGAGGAGGTGGGGGTGGGACAGGGGCTCAGGGCTAGCTTCACCTCCTGCCCTTTATTCTCCCCTTGGCCCTTGTATGGGGTCTCTGGGTGTGACAGGAATAGGAGCCTCCTTCCCAGCTGTCTTCTAGGCCCTGGGATCTGGCACAGCCTCCCAGACGAGCACATCCTGTAGCTGAACCACGTCAGGGAGCAGTGGGGACAGGTCACCTCGTCCCATCAAAGCAAGCAACGCTGGCTCTCAAAGAGGCTTAGATGGAAGACCCCACTCCCTCATGGAGGTAAGAGCCATTTACTCCTTGGGGCCTGTGGGTCTCTTGGGGGAGAAATGGCATCCCCGATGCATAGCCTGGCTGGGAGCTTCTACCATCCCTGGCTCCCAGCTCTGGGACAGAGATGTCTCCATCATCGTACCACCATGGTTTTGTTCCTAGGAAGGGGCTCCCCAGAGACATCCTCCAACCTGGACTCCTGAGAGCGTTTCTGGCAGCAGGCTCCAGCCCCTCGGGCATGAAAAGAGCATCGGGTAGTC
This sequence comes from Platysternon megacephalum, assembly GCA_003942145.1. NCBI lineage: Eukaryota > Metazoa > Chordata > Testudines > Platysternidae > Platysternon > Platysternon megacephalum. The sequence continues at coordinate 558,428 of QXTE01000316.1, forward strand.
TCGATCACATGGCATCTCTGGTCTCCAGCTCCCAGAATCCCAACTCTTTGACTTCCTTCCGCTCAGCAGTGAGGTTTCTCCAGCCCCCTCACCACACCTGTCAGCCTCTGAGTGTCAGAGTCACCAGAATGAACAAACTCCAGTTCCAGGCAGTGGGAACCAGGTCTGAAATGGGGAGCAAAGACCCCAGGCCAATAACAGTCGGAGTGGACAGAGCAGGCCTGTAACAGGGTGCTTTTCCCTGGGCTGCACAGCCTGGGGCCTAGCCAAGCTGATTATAGAACGAGCCTTAACTGAGAGGCAAAAGGAGAGGCCAGCCCCTCCCACCTCCCCTCCCCCTGGAGCATCGCTTATTATAAACTTTCAAAAATGAATACAGTGGAGTCACATCTTACGCGGGGGTTAGGTTCTAAGGTCAGCGCATGTCAAGGTTCCTTCCCCACTCTAAACTTTGGGGTACAGATGTGGGGACCTGCAGGAGACCCCCCTAAGCTTATTTTTACCAGCTTAGGTTAAAAACTTCCCCAAGGCACAAATTCCTTCCTTGCCTTAGTAGCGCTGCCACCACCAAGTGATTTAAACAAACATTCAGGGAGGGCCACTTGGAGCTCTACCTTCCCCAAATATCCCCCCAAGTTCCTACACCCCCTTTCCTGGGGAGGCTTGAGAATAATATCCTCACCAATTGGTACAGGTGAACACAGACCCAAACCCTTGGATCTTAAGAACAATGAAAAATTAATTGGTTTCTTAAAAGAGGAAGTTTAATTAAAGAAAAGGTAAAAGAATCACCTCTGTAAAAATCAGGATGGTAAGTACTTAACAGAATAACAGAAGACTCAGACTCAGAGGATTTCCCCTCTAGGCAAAACTTGAACGTTACAAAAACAGGGATGAACTTCCCTCTTAGCACAGGTAAAATTCACAGGCTAAAACAAAAGATAACCTAACGCATTTCTTTCCTATTACTTACTATTTCTGCAATACTAGATGCTTAGTTCAGATATGCTTAAGGAGACACAATTCTCGGCTGGCTCTGAGAGACACAGACAAACCCACCCCCCACCCCCAGACTTGAAAGTATCTTCTTCCCTTATTGGTCCTTTTGATCAGGTGCCACCCAGGTTATCTGAGCTTCTTAACCCTTTACAGGTAAGAGGAATTAACCCTTAGCAGTATGTTTATGTGTATAGTTCTAGTGTATACTGTGTGTACTGTACTTTATGATTTTTACTATATGCGATTTTCCTGTTACGCGCTGATGTTAGAACCTAACCCCTGCGTAAGATGTGACTCGGTTGTAGTGTAAAAAAAAATTAAAAAATTGGGGCACCGCTTTTTGGTGTCCTCAAATCTTGGTGCCCTAGGTGGCCACCTAGTTAGCCTAGTGGTTACAATGGTCCTGGAGGCCAGGGCCCCAAGAAGTTAGAAAGAAGGGAGAAGGTGTCCTCTGACACAAACCCACATGAGGCAGGCAACGTGGAGGTGGCAAGGACGGCCATGGACTTTGCAGACCCTCCACCAACACACCATGTCGGGTGCTGCAGCGAGGTGAAGGATGAAATGGTTGGCCCAGAGATGAAGCAGACTGAAATAGGGACAAACACAAGGGTGGAGCAGTCCATGGTGGGCTCTCCGACCCTGATGGAAAAGGTTTTGGGGGATGCAGCGGCAGTAGCAAAAAGGCTACAGAAGAAGCTAAAGGCTTCAGAGCAGGCTCTGCAAGCAGCTGTTAATGAGAAGGAGTGGCTGCAGGAAGAGCATTGGGATACTGCAGAAGATACTGAAGAAGAGCAGGCAGTGGAGCTGGAGACACTGTGGGTGCAGGCGATACAAGCGCGCAGCCGGTGACAGCGACGAGATGCCGAGGGATGAAGCTTGGACAAGAAGAGAACTTGCCCCTCATGTGGGCCAGTTTCTAAGGAGGAGTGTATATGACAGGGGGGCTTGGCCTGTGAGCAATGAAGCCTGGAGCTAGGCCAAATGGATTACAGAGTGAGCTCCACCTGAGGGGAAAGCCAGGGAAAACCGCAGGAAAGGTACAGGACCAGGCCTAGCTGTTCGGTACAGGGCCTTGGGGCAGAACCTAGAATCCAGGGTAGGACTGGTTCTCCCACGGTCTCTAAGGAAGAGGACGTACAAGACCAGAGAAAGGGCTACCAATGCCAGCAAGGGCAAGGCCGAGCCAAAGTCAGGCTGAGGAAAAGCCCCCAAGGGACGGAGGACCTTGTTTCCGTTAAAGACATTGTTGGACTTTTCATTTGGGATGAGCGCGACCCAGGAAGGAGTGGACTAAAAGATGATCATCTGGCTGAAGGGCTGAGTTCTGAGGCAAAAAACTGCCAGAGTGCCCTAGCGACTCTCGGCAGGGGTGCTAGCCCAGCAGGAAAGCTGTGACCCCAGGCCTTGCCGGGAAGGGGCACCTATTGGTGAGTGAACTGTTACAAGCCTGCTTCCATTATGGAAACAGCCTGGTATTGGAGAGGGGTGGGGATGGCCTGTGGGAGAGGATGGCTGGAGGGGTCATACAGAAGGGGCAGCAGGGTCCAGTGCTGAGAGCAGGGAACAGGTTATACTGCAGCCCTGCCACTGAGTGGGAACGTGATCCTGGCCAGGTCACTCTCCCACCTGGTGCCTCACTTTCTCTATCTTTGGAATGGGGATCATCCTGTCCCACATTAAGAAAGTGTTTGATCCTCTGCTCTTGCTTCCCAAATCCCTGCCCTCCTTGCCCCACACAGGCCTTGCCCTGTTCCTCAAACTTCTGTGCCCATGTTAGTGCCTGGGTCGCACCCCCCACCACGCCGCAAGGCCTCATATACAGTCTCCTGCTAGCAAACTGAAACCGCCCCTAGATCCAGAATAGGAATTGCAGTTCCTGTGCGCTGCCCTGGGCTGGCCACCCGTGGTCAGGGCAGAGCAGTGTTTAACCAGTTACCAATCCATGAGAGGGCCTTATGTTGTACCTGTATGGCACAATAATTCTTCATTGAATCAGTTGATTCAATTGCTTATTCTTTGGGGTTCAGCCCCTCTGTTCTCCCCCTGAGGTGACATAACCCTGATTGTCACCTCTGTCTTTCAGGCTCTGTCCCAGCCTCTCACACAGAGAGATCCTGCAGCCAGCCCAGCTCAGGGAGCAGTGGGGACAGGTCATCTCATCCTGTCAAACCACGCAAAATCAGTCCCATTGAAGCTCAGATAGAAGATCCCATGCACCTCCTGGAGGTAAGAACCGTTCACTCGTCCTGCCACTTGGGGCTCTTGCAACAAACAGGGGACTCCTGCTACATATCCTGGTTGGGAGCTTTCCCTGTCCCCGGATCACAGCCCCTGATACAGAGACCTATTTCTCATCATGATATCCTCATTTTATTCTCAGAGGAGGGGTCCAGGATCCTGGAGACTTTCCTGCTGCAGGAGGTTTGAGGGGGGAGAGATCACTCACTGTCACGACCCAGGGGTCTTCAACCCGGTCTGCAGGGTTCCTGGGAGCAGCCACACTCCAACCCTCCACCTGGAAGCCTGCTGACAATTGCTTACCTATGACCCATGAAGTTCAGCCCCAGTTTGAGGCTCCACTCCTGAGGTCCTATTGGAGGAGTCCCAGAAAAGCTCATTGGCCCCCTGGCCCTGCTTAAGACAGCAGCAGGAACAGGCAGCTGACTGAACACCAGGGCTGCTCCCTGTTCTGGACCGTGTGCTGCCTGTTTCTGCTGCCGCTCCCCTGGCTTGATTTCCTGGCATCTGATTTGTGGTTGTGATTGCAAGTGTCTTTTGCTGCTGATCTTCCAGTATCCTGACCCAGCTGACTCAACTCCGGTCATGTGAGTGTGCACTTTGGCTCTGAGCAGGTGGTCTGGCTGCCCTTGACCCAGCTGTGACATTGACTTTTGTACAATTTCTCCAAATCTGCTCTTCTCTTAGGATCAGTCCCAGCAGTAATTCCACCCACCCTGGCCAAAGCTCAGCTACTTTGTTTACCTGGGGTCAGGGACCACTTTTTGAAGCCCTTAGAGTGTGGGTGGCGGTGGGAGCAGAGGCTGAAGCTCCAGCAGTTTCCACCAGAGAACACCCCCCTGTCTTTCTATGGTCTGGCTAGGGCTCACCATCCATCTTGGAGCTGAACACCAGATGGGAGCTGATAGATTGTCCTTGGTGGGCCATGTTCTTGTGTGTGATGGAGCTGTGTGCCAGAGAGGGCCAGGAGCAGATGCACCATGCCTGGCCAGGACTGGGCTAAACAGCCTGTAATGCTAGGTGAGTCAAACCATGGCCACAATACAGACCCCCTGGGCATCCATGGGGACTGAATCTGGGCCCTTCACTACCAAGAGCACAACTCATTCCAACTTGAGTCATGACGGTGGTGATCCCTGCCAGCCCCTCTGAGGTGGGTCAGTATTAGCCCTGTTAGCTGGGGCATAGAGATAGAAAGCAACTGGCTGCAAGGTCACACACAACGTCATTGACAGAGGCAGGAAAGAAGCATGGTACTGATACCAGTCCAGCTCCAACCACTAGACTCCACCCACTTCCAAAGTCAGAGAACCCAGGAGCCCTGACTGACAGCTAGGCCTTAAATGACAAGACCAACCTCCCTCCCACTCAGAAAGCCATAGCTGAGCTCCCCTTTGCAATGCCACTGTCAGAGACCATTGCTAGTGGGTGCCAAGTGACTGAGCAGGGAACTCCTTGACAGCCTCCTAGAGACTCGCAGGTGTTTGACTGTGACCCTCTGGGAGCCGTGGGAAGAGTACTGTAGTGAAGAGACTCTCCTGCTCTAACAAAGGGTTTCTGGTCTCCTAGACAGTCAGCCAGTTTGCAGAATGTGGAAGAGCCCTTTGGCGATGAGTTGGAGGATTCACCATGTAGGTGGCAGCAGCTGCAGTGCCTGGGGTCCCCACGGGCCAAGCCTCCACTCCTGACACTCCAGCCTAATCTCCCTCTGCTCTCAGTGGGGCTTGGCTTTAGCTGCTGGGCCTGTGTGCCTAGACAGAGAACTCAGGTATTTCCATCAGGCTGCTCAATGGCAAATGCAGCCACCCAAAGAAGTGAAGAAGAATAGAAGTGAAAGAGCAAAGCTGGACCATCCGCTGAGCTGCTGCAATCAAGTGAGCAGAGCTGGGGAGAGAAGAGGGAGAACGTGAAGGTGGCTGGCGGCAGTAGGGAGGACAAGCAGTTTGGGAGCCACGAGAGTAGAAATAAATAGTTAATGACAAATACTGTGGGCTTTGTCTTGTGTGGTGAAGGGTTGAAAAGGGGTCTCTTTCCTATCACGCTAAACTTTAAAATAGCTGTGTATGATGAAAGGGCAGGTCGATAAAGGTAAGAGGTCACTCTAGGGGCTTGAAGTCCCAGATTCTGGCATTATTGCCTGCTTCTACCAGCTGATCTCAACCCAGCAAATCCCTGAGGTGGTAGCAGTAGTGAGCTCTTGTCCTCCTTTTCTGTACTAGCCCCCAGAAAAAGGACACGATACATGTGGCCAAGGAAACAGAGAGGCAGTGTTGCCTGTTAATATGGCTCTTGTGGGGGAGCATGGCAGGTTACTTTGGACTAGGTAGGAGCCACGTGTCTCCAAACCTGCACATCCCGAAGCTCCAGAGACCTCTGTCCAGATCCCAGAGTTTCCTCAGAGTCCTAAAGAGCCAGATGGAATCTGGCCTCCCCCTCACATCAGCAGTCCTGAAAAAGTTATTTGTAGACATGTTGTGTCCTCTCCTGCCACACTCACCTGTTGGCGACTAATGCAGTCAGAGTCCAGGCTTGGTGTCATGCATTCCTCTGGGTTGTGACAAGCAGGAGGACGTGAGCTGCAATGGATCCTCCTGTGCATGGGCTGAGTGGGCAACCTCTCTACTGCCATATCTGGTTTCCAGCTCACACTCACTGAGGAGGAGGTGATGGACTTACCCCAAAGGTGGGGGTGGGAGGAAGCAGAGTGAAGAGGTGATCAGAGAGCCATCCCATAGCATTCCTCCTAGAGTCTCTCCAACAACCACCTGGCTCCTTCCTGCCGTAGGCCGCAGCCCCTTGGTTCCACAGGGAATTTCTGAATTAACCCTCTAGAAAGCTGCCTCTGGCTTTCTACAAGCTCTCACACAGCCCTGTCATGAGAGGTAAGGAATAAGGTCCTGCCTCCCCCAACTGCAACATTACCAGCCCAAGCAGTAAAAAATCATGAGTTAGACCCCCCAAAATCACAGGCTCTACCACCGCCGCCGCTTCATTCATTTTTCGGCGGCAATTTGGTGGCAGGCCCTTCCCTCTGAGAGGGACTGAGGGACCCGCTGCCGAATTGCCGCTGAAGAGCCGGCCCTGGGGGAGGGCGCAATTTTATATTCTTGCCTNAACTCAGGTATTTCCATCAGGCTGCTCAATGGCAAATGCAGCCACCCAAAGAAGTGAAGAAGAATAGAAGTGAAAGAGCAAAGCTGGACCATCTGCTGAGCTGCTGCAATCAAGTGAGCAGATCTGGGGAGAGAAGAGGGAGAACGTGAAGGTGGCTGGCGGCAGTAGGGAGGACAAGCAGTTTGGGAGCCACGAGAGTAGAAATAAATAGTTAATGACAAATACTGTGGGCTTTGTCTTGTGTGGTGAAGGGTTGAAAAGGGGTCTCTTTCCTATCACGCTAACCTTTAAAATAGCTGTGTATGATGAAAGGGCAGGTCGATAAAGGTAAGAGGTCACTCTAGGGGCTTGAAGTCCCAGATTCTGGCACTATTGCCTGCTTCTACCAGCTGATCTCAACCCAGCAAATCCCTGAGGTGGTAGCAGTAGTGAGCTCTTGTCCTCCTTTTCTGTACTAGCCCCCAGAAAAAGGACACGATACATGTGGCCAAGGAAACAGAGAGGCAGTGTTGCCTGCTAATATGGCTCTTGTGGGGGAGCATGGCAGGTTACTTTGGACTAGGTAGGAGCCACATGTCTCCAAACCTGCACATCCCGAAGCTCCAGAGACCTCTGTCCAGATCCCAGAGTTTCCTCAGAGTCCTAAAGAGCCAGATGGAATCTGGCCTCCCCCTCACCTCAGCAGTCCTGAAAAAGTTATTTGTAGACATGTTGTGTCCTCTCCTGCCACACTCACCTGTTGGCGACTAATGCAGTCAGAGTCCAGGCTTGGTGTCATGCATTCCTCTGGGTTGTGACAAGCAGGAGGACGTGAGCTGCAATGGATCCTCCTGTGCATGGGCTGAGTGGGCAACCTCTCTACTGCCATATCTGGTTTCCAGCTCACACTCACTGAGGAGGAGGTGATGGACTTACCCCAAAGGTGGGGGTGGGAGGAAGCAGAGTGAAGAGGTGATCAGAGAGCCATCCCATAGCATTCCTCCTAGAGTCTCTCCAACAACCACCTGGCTCCTTCCTGCCGTAGGCCGCAGCCCCTTGGTTCCACAGGGAATTTCTGGATTAACCCTCTAGAAAGCTGCCTCTGGCTTTCTACAAGCTCTCACACAGCCCTGTCATGAGAGGTAAGGAATAAGGTCCTGCCTCCCCCAACTGCAACATTACCAGCCCAAGCAGTAAAAAATCATGAGTTAGACCCCCCAAAATCACAGGCTCTACCACCGCCGCCGCTTCATTCATTTTTCGGCGGCAATTTGGTGGCAGGCCCTTCCCTCTGAGAGGGACTGAGGGACCCGCTGCCGAATTGCCGCTGAAGAGCCGGCCCTGGGGGAGGGCGCAATTTTATATTCTTGCCTCGGGTGCAAAAATACCTAGTTACGGCTCTGTTCTAGTTACAGTGGTTAATAGTTTCCATTCTAACTTCTCTTCCTTTACAGTCACAACTTTCCACAATATTCCCCTTTGAAATTGTATTTTTTTCTTCCTGTCAGCCCAAAGACAGTGTTCTCCCCCTTATTACTCCTGGGTGCAGGAGAGCAACATCAGCAGTTTTGCAGTTGGAGGACTAAACTATTCGCTATCGCTAATCACCTCTCCCGCTGACACAACTCAGATATGGCTGAACACAAACTTCAAACTCGGGGTCCCATCCTCATGTTTTACTCATGTGAACAGTCCCATTGAAGTCAAAGTATTTCTTCTTGTGAGTAAGACCTTGCAGGCTTAGGCCATGCCCATGTTAATAGGCCCTCATGAGTAGCAGAAGCTTTGCTCAGATAGAAAAGAAATGCTTTAACCTAAGGTGCGAAGACTTGAGAATGTGGAACTTGGCATGTGCAGCAGAAAATTCTGTGACACTATCAGCTGCACAGTTAAAGATGGATGCTGTGTACATGCATGCATGGTTTGTTACCTGCACGTTTACCTTGCTGCAGGAATTTATTTGGCTGCTGAAGCAGGAGACTGTAGACTCAAGAGGTTTAACAACCTTGGGGCAAGGGATACGGAGATTTAAGTGCAGGAAATTGCTTTTCTCCAGACTAAGAAATATATAACCACCTTCGTAGCTCCAAAAGCCCATTCATTCCAGAGTGGGGAAAGTACAAGTCACAGCTTGCTTTGATGACTCTTGTTACGTGCAACCTATTGGTAATACAGTATGATAGCCATTCCCAACCCATCTGTGTTCCTCTGAAATTATAAGGGCTCACATTGGACTACAGTGTCAGATTCAGGTCATTTTTAGATTTAAAGGGGCAAACCAATTTAAACAGTCATGATCCTACTATGTTGAATGAGCAAATTGTCTGGTGGAACTGGAGAGACTGGGAGGAAGCCACCCAACTGCCACTTAAAACAGGTACCTTAATGTTGGAAGGAAGATATACTAGCCTCTTTCTAGCAGAGAACAAATTAGTTAAGGGAAAATGGGGGGTTATTTGGAAAGGAATTTGGAAAAGAGTTATTTGGAAAAAAGAGAATTTGGAAAAGGTTATACAGGACTTGTGGCTGGAAGGAAGAAGGTCCTATTGTGAGGACTTTAAAGAGGGTCAAGTGGCTCCATTTTCCCCTCAAACAAGGTATTCTGATCAGCACCCAAACGCCAGGCACTTGACTAAACCCAAATCTCATCTCTGAAACTTTGAATTTCAACTGTAACTAAATGCAAATTGGAATACAATGGATCAATACTGTATTCAACATAAAGAACAATTGAGCATAGCACAGTTAACTTACAGACATTCATGAAATTGTAGTGACTTTTGCTTTAAAGCATGGGTCAACCCAATGTAACTCAAAAGCAGCAGGTTTAATACAAACAAGAGGAAGTAGTTTTCACAAAATGCACAAGTCACCTGTGGACTCATTGCCATGGGATGTTGTAATGGCCAAAAGTATAACTGCGGTCAAAAAAGAACCGGATAAGTAGATGGAGGATAGATTCATCAATGGCTATTAGCCAAGATAGTCAGGGACGCAACCTCATGCTCGGGTTGACCCCAGACTTCTGACTACCAGAAGCTGGGAGTGGAAGACAGGGGTGGAGCATTCCACATTTGGCCTGTTGAGCACACTTGCCCTGAAGCTCTGGTATAGGCCACTGTCAAAGACAGGATACTGGGCATGATGGCCCATGGTCTGACCCAGAGTGGCAACTCATATTCTTTCATAAACTGGTTCTTTGACCCAGTCACTCGCACTAAAAAACATGCAATAATACTGTATTTGTGCTATTAGTGGTTGTCTGCTGTCAGCTTAGTTTAATAATACTTAATGGTTCTATAACCTGACCAAACTGACACTTCTCTGCCTTATCTACAAACCCCTATGATTAACAACAAGCCCTACTGACCATTTGTGGTAGCATCCTTATTACAGGGCCCCCTAAAGTTTTCATCAGTTTAATTTAGTGTGGATATCCTTCCCTTAGGGCAAATTCTTCATTTTCATAACCTTAATTTTCCACTTCTTTGCCAGTAACTCTCAGATCTGTCTCACTAATAGAAAGCCAACATATTTCAATCAAGTAAAGGTAACTCTAACTAATTGCCTATGGGACATATAAAGCCTGAGTGAGTCTAAGCTTTCTTCATTTAAAATCTAGTAAAAAATGAGCTGGAGATGCTTAAGACTGGATCCCATTATCAGCCTTAGTCCAGGACAGTTTTCAATTCATTTTGAGACATTTTAAGTAACACCTGAAACCAGAGCAAAGATCATTTCTTTGTGGGTTTTCATTCCCAGCTGATTTGAGAGTAGCATGTCATTAGGCAGAGTGTGCAAAGGATTTTGTGTTATCATTCAAAAGATTTTAGTTCGCCAGGTCTTCAATTAGTAGATTCTAAGAAACCCAGCCACACTTTTATTTTCCCTAGGAAAGACTCCAGTAATGCCCATCTGTTCACATAACACATATAAGATGATCAGTAATCTTTGTCAGTATATTCAAAATTTGGCTGCTAAGGTGCTTTGACGTGAAAAGTAGTGCATGTCATATCGTACCAATTTCTACATCCTTACACCCGCTGCAAGTAAAGAATTGATTTCAAGATTATGGTGCTGATGTGTAAAACCTTCTTAGACAGGGCTTTGATTATATCTTCAAGTGTATATCCATGTACAGCCTGCCTAGATTAACAGCGCTCTGGCAAGTCTCCCTTTCTGAGTCTTAATATGCATGGACACAGAATGTTTGGGGCTACAGCTTTTTATCTTTATGGTCCATGAGTTTGAAATAAGTTTCCATGTTTTGTTTGTGTATCAAAGTACTAGCCTTAGTTTTTCCTTTCTGTAAAATGCTGGCATTTCTCTAACGTCCTCCATTCATTGTATTACCTTAATTAGATAGTTTCTATCATTCTGGAAACCCTGGGCCAAATTCTTCAGTGACGTATGCAGTCACAACTTCTCCTGATGTCACGAGTGTGCTACCCACTTACACCATAAATGATTGGCCCTGACTACACAAGAGGAACACCACACACAGTTGCAGCAGAGAAAGATCCATGACAGACACAAGCAACACATGGTGAGACAAAGCTCACTCTTACTTTCAAGATGAACACAACAAACATGGATAATTAAAAGGTTAGGCAATTAGATCAGATTACAGTAAATGAAGCATACTCCCCGCTGCCCTCCTCACCTCCTTCCAAATACGGATCTTAATTGTTGTGAAATGTGCTTACATCAGCGTAAACGTAATAGCATCTGCATTGACCAATATAAAGTCAGAATCAAGAGAGAGCTAAAATTAAGAGCAAGTTGGCCTTGTACTTAAATCTTCTATTTTAAATTTCTCAATTGTAATGTAATTGGACCTACTGGATATTAATTCTTTTCCCTTTTCTACCAAGTGCACTAAATGAGAAAGGAAGAGTCTTTCCTGTCGTACAGGCTTTTATACTTGAATTTACTTCAAGGCATAGGTCATCATTCATCATAGCTTGGATTGCTTCTAATAATGCTGCAAGCATTTTACAACAAGACAGCAAAAATCTTGATTATTAGCAATTCAGATTTTAATCTGCAAGGCAAAACCAGAAAAACATCCTTTAAAGAGATAATTGCTATAGAAAAATAAGCAAACAACTAGCCTTTCATTTTCATGTGCAAAAATGGCAGTTGGTTAGAAGTGAATTGTTGCACAGGGGCAGGTTTCAAAGCTCATTTCTTTCCAATGCTGTACTTAAAGTGATTTATTTCATCCCTGGGAATGAACCTTTCTTCCCCCATGTGAAAAGCAGGATTCACATGGAGGAATTAATACTTCAAAAACTGAAAAAACAGCAATGAACTGAGAGAAGGATTTTTCTATCAGAGATGGTTTCCTAAATCCACCATCTTTGCTTTTGTGAATTATTTTGTCTGTCAAAATGCATTACACAAACCTATAGCTATTTAAAAGCCGGAAATTAATAATAGCTGACACTTCTTTTTGGACTTCTCATGCAGCGTGTACTGCGCCTTTCATTTTTTAAGCAAGCTTTGATGTGTTTTCTTTTGAGACATTTTTAGAAAACGTCACATCAACCACTGGGCCAAGTTTATTCATCCTGTACATAGAGGTGCAGTATTAACTTCCCTCTGCATGTTTGTGGCAAAGGAAAAAGCTAGAGTTACCACCACCACCACCTTCCTTGGGGGTTCTAGCCAACAAAATGGAGGCTCTGACAGCTTTAGATCTAAATTTTCTAACCTGACCAGGAATGCCTCCATTTTTGGGGTGCTTAGCTTGACCCCACCTTAAAAGGGTGCCTGATTTTCAGAGGGCAGGTGCTTAGTACTTAGTGAAAATCTGATGCCTTTAAGGTTACTCCAGCCTAGGCACTCAAAGGTAGTCTCATTTGAAAATGTAGGCCCTTGATTGCTGCTGATCCTTAGTAGCCACATCAGTAAATGCAGCTTAACAAAAGCACTGCTGCAGCATATACCAATCACCATGAACACAACTTTTTCTCAGGGATTATTAGTACTTTTTGGGCTGGGATGGCCCCTTACACCTGTGACCTGAGGTGCCTAGGGCAGCTCACACTGAAAATGCCAAGGTCAGGCCAGGCTAGGGTGACCAGATGTCCCGATTTTATAGGGACAGTACCGATTTTGGGGTCTTTTTCTTATATAGCCTCCTATTACACCCCCCCCCCACCCCTGTCCTGATTTTTCACATTTGCTGTCTGGTCACCCTAGGCCAGGCAGCATAAAGGAGATCAGATTCTCCCAAACCTGGTGGTTAACACTATACTTAGATTCACCAGCAGGGGTGTAAGGAACACAGAAGACGGGAGAAGCACGATTGAAAACAAAATGAAGATGATACAGCTGCCTTTTTATATCCCTTGTCACGTGGCTTGTACATCCTTTGTCCCAAACACAAGCTCACAGTACATGGGTATGGAAAAGTACTTGGAGTCCCTTGTCCACAGGCACGTCCCTACATGTCCTGCTGACTCAGAGGCATAGCCCCTGGCTTCTCTCAGTGGGTTCATTGTACCACTGATTGCCTTTGATAGGCATCAAGCAGGCTAGATAGTGCCGATGTCAATCTGTCTGGGGGTGTCACCCAGAAACATAGCACAGGTTTGAGATACAAATATACCACACATACTTACAGCTCGTGAAACAAAGATGATACAAAAATATAAACAAGATTATCATATTTAGGAAATCCTAACTTTTCCACTGATACCTTACATGACATATTTTGTAAGATTCATTGCAACTTTGTAATATTGGTATCAATAATATTATAACTGGTCAGCCGTACTCCATATAGCATCACAACACCTTTCTCCCAACACAACAGAAGCTGTGGCAGCGTTGGGCTGCTGTCCCCTCCCCCCCTTGATCCTCTAATAATTATAATTATTTATTATTTGTATTACCAAAGCACCTAAGGACCCTAGTCATGACCAGGACTCACTGTGCTAGGTGAAGTACAAACACAGAACACAATAATCTACTCTGACACCGCAAGAGTGCCTCTGGTCCATTTTTTAGCATTTTCTTGTACCACTTACTTATGTAATTCCTCATGGTTCTCCCCCATCCCCAAACATTTCTTGTTTGTGGCCAGAACAGTTTCAACGAATTGTTATTTACTCCAATAGTAAATTAGTCACAACCTTATACAGTTCTCACAACTAAACAGGTGGAAAGCTTTAATGATTCTTTAAGTGCCTAGCATAGCACTGAAATATGATTCTTAGCCTAGATTCCATCCACTGCAATAGGAGATTCCAAATCAGCTAACTGGGACAGAGAATCACGTGTATTTACTAAAGTTCTATATGCCAGGAAAGCAGCATAGACGTTTTTAAATAAAAATGCAACTCACCTGGGTTTCAGATTTCACTGCAATCCTAATCTCAGCCTGGGTGTAGTGGTAGGTTCATGGAGCTTCACAGACCTTTAAAATGATGCACTCCAGTTTACAGATTTGCAGCAAAAAAAATCAGTTTTGGGGGTGTCACTCAAAACTCAGAATCTGGCAGCTTTCCTTTTGCTTTGAAGCTCTGGGTTTGTGCAAACTCATATGGTACAAAACAAACAAAACCCTCGTACAACACTCCTGCAAAATCAAGCCTGATGATTTCTGTATAGCCAACCTACTCAGACACGTGGCCTCTACCTGCCCCACCTTCTGCTTCCATCTGAAAGGGCCTCCAAGAATTCTACAAAGACCTGAAGGAACGGCTAACAAGTTCTGCTCAACTCCTCCTTATTCCCCCAACAACTATTAACTTTAAGTAACATATTTCAAACATTTGCTACTCTCACTTTTTGTCTATAATGCGACAGCTACTTAACATATCAATCAGACACCCATTCGTGCATTGTTTTAAGTCAGGCTGGTCTATTGCATCTTTTCACGCTTCAGTTAAAAAAAAAACATTGATGCCACTTACAGAATTCATGTTTTAAAAAAATGTGATTAACATTTTACCTTTCTTGCTCATCATTAATCATGAACAGTTATGTAGGTCACTAGATGTCTGCTGCAGTAGGTAAGTAAATCCTGTTATTTAGCCCTGCAGTGCCAAGTATCAAGACCCAAATAATTGAACCACTGTGTGAGTGTGTCTGTGTCTGTGTGAGTGAGAGAGAGATTGTGTGTAAGGAAAAGTAAATAGTAGGGAGGGATGTCTGTATTCCAGCTTCTTCCAACCAGTCTCAGAAGCTCTTTGGTGGCTTTAAAAATTACATCAGGACTTAATAGTTATGGCTTTCAATTCCTTTGTTCTTTCTTGGGGTGTAGCAGTTTCAGAGCTAAGTTTAAAAAATGGATGGTACATCACCTTTTCTAAATTAAATTGTCTATGTGGAGCCATTTACTAATGAAACTTATGCATGCCACAACCATATCAGGCTTCTATAATGTTATACAAGTCCCAGCTGCTTAGGGACTTTAAAGAGAGAGCACCACCTGCCAGACTTAAAAGTCTATTCCACAGCATCTGTTGAAACAGGAGGTCAACTTCAGGATAGCCATCAGAGGCAGAAAAAGATAGGGCTCCAGTGAGAACACACAATCTGTAGTAATCCTCCTTTATGAAGCATTCAAATCCATTAAGGAGCACTGCACATCCAAGACATTGCACTATTCAGTGCCTTCTAAAATAACTCTTTCTACCTACAACCAAAAGGTAATTCAGAAAGTAAATCTGAATTCACCCTTAGAGAGGGGTAACAATATGGCAGATGAGCCTACCCAAAGCATTTCAATAGCTGCATCATTCATTGCAAATGACCATTTAATGTTATGCTTGACAGGCCACACCAGCTTTGCTCAATTGTCTTGAAAACATAGCAGTCAAGACACAAAACTCTACCTGACCATTCTTTACCTAGACCATTGAAAGAAAAGGTTTTTTTGGTTTTAAAAAAAGTGACTCGTATCAGGCATATGGGCAGTAGAATTATTTAAGGCTACGTGGGCTTGTGACACTACACCTAGTATTTTTCATAGTGATATTATTATATAATGATTATGGCATAATTATGAGCCGTTTGGTACAAGATGAGTCATGTAAGGTGTCATTGGAAAAGTTATGATTATGATTATCCTATTTCTGTGCATGTATCATTTTTGTATCTGAAGTTATATGAATGTTGACTAGATATCTGTATTTCAAATGTGTGCACTCTGGAAAACACCCACAGCTAGCCTTTCAGGTACAACTATGAAGAAGCCAGACAGTGCTAATGGATCATCAACAAAGACAATGGGCTATGGAAGAGTTTAGCCTTCCTGTAACATTTCAGCCGGCCTGTAAATAATGGCTGCTATGACTCAGCTAGGGCATGTGACCAGACCACACAATACTGGACTCCATTTTGGGTACCTGTATTTTTCAACAAACTGGGTGGGCACTGAGTTTGGAACAAAGGGTTCCAGCCATAGGTTAAAGCTATATAAGGTGGGGTGTGATGTCATCTAGTGGCCTCACTCCCCACACAAGGACACTCTTGGAAAAACCTGAGGAACAAAGACTGAACTAGGGAAAGTGCTGGTCCCAAGCTAAAAGGATTTATAGCCTGTATATGGAAATCTGGTGGAATACTTGTATCATCAGCCAGGGTGAGAGATTGCTAATTCATATCTAATCTTTCTAGTATTTTAGTCTTAGTTTGCGGTTTTGTTTATTTACTAGGTAATCTGCTTTGATCTGTTTGCTATCACTTAAAATCTATCTTTTGTGGTTAATAAACTTGGTTTTTGCTTTATCTAAACCAGTATGCCTTTGAGTGAAGTGTCTGGGGGAAAAAATCTCAGCTTGGTTAACACAGGCTTGTTGCATATTCCTCTTCACATTGAGGGAGGTGCAAACTATTTATGAGCTTACATTGTACAGATCCCTGTGCAGGGCAAGACAGTATAATTTTGGGCTTATACTCCAGTAGGGCGTCCATGCCTGGGGAGCTGGGAAATTGGCTGGTGTCTGCTGTTTGCACTCAGGTAGCTCAGTTTGGGTGAGTGCTGCCACCTGTTGTCGTGTTGGGTGATAGGCCCTGGTAAGGCTGGTTGTAAATCTCCAGCAGAGCAGGGTCAGCCCAGCTGAGTGCCTTAGAGGGGCACAGTGGTTCCCATGGCTCCCAGACTGCCCCCATCACAGGGCTCAATGAGACGAAAGCTCTGACTAGCTTTGGCCAAATTTGCTAAAGAAAGCAGATTTGGCTCACTCAAATTTTGCAAATTTGTGTTGATTCTAGTGTATTATTTTGGTCAAAAAAGGAAAATAAATTCAAAACTGTTAAAATGATTCATTTCAACATTATCATAATGAAACATTTCAATTTTTCAGTCTAGATTCACAAGGGAACATAGGCGCCATTCACAAATCCACTGGAGGAGGAGAAGGCAGTGGCGGTGCTGAAACCTTCCTGCCTTATACCCAATAGCCCTGTGGTTAAGGCACTCACCTGGGATATAGCAGACTTTGGTTCAAATACTCATTCTGGACCAGAGACTTGAACCCAGATGCTAGGTGAGTGCCCTCAGCACCAAGCTATGGACTATTTTGAGAATTGTCCCAAATCCGAACTTCCAGTCGGAGACAGACAAGAGATGGCATTCACTGAGAGGGCCACAGCACAGAGAAATAAACATTCTGTTTTTTATTTATGATTTCTGGCTCACATCTTATGAAGAGTCTGTAGGAGAACATGGATAAGGTGGTGGCTTATTAGTACAAGGAATTGTCTGGGAGAAGGGAAGACAGGGAGAAGATGATGAATGGAGCCTGAGGACTGACTGGTAGGTGGAACAGCTGGGGGATATCTCATCACATCTCCTTTTGTGTAACTTAATGCACAAACTTTGTGATTTCCCATTCACAGTTCTCTGTGACAAACTTCATCCCTTGCCAAAATATCTTTGGGCTGTCAGTCAGTCAAATAGTTGCCCTTTGTGTGACTGTTAAGGCTTCAATATGTGAATGTATTGCTCTCTGTCTGACACCTAGCCCCATTACTGTTCCTAGAGATTTCCCTGTTCCACAGTATATTATTCAGAGATTTTTCATGGCATTGTTCTGTGGATGATATTTGTAAGAACAAACCATTCCTTTCTCTTGTCAGCTTATGGTGTGTTTCATCTTCCACTATCTCAGAAAGTGACAGCTTGATTATAATGTAATTACCTTTTTTAGTGAACTCAGTGCATAATTTTATTTCCAGATGGGTTTATGCTGCTTCTATTTAAACTCATTATGAATAAGAGGACTGCATTGGAAAAATACAATGTTCACAATTTTCTTTAAAAGGTGATCATTACAAGGGGCCTACAGCAAGGGAAGAGTGTCCACTATTACATTGTTGAAAAGATCAGTTTCTTAAACCTGAAAATGTAGATGTGTTTGAGAGCCCTTTAAGACATTTATATGGAAATTGCAAAAATAAGTGTTTCATTTTCATTGCTTAGCATATTGTAAAAGCTAACACACTGAACAGCTTCAGTGTGCAAGGAGAAAGTAACGACAGAGAAGGGACCAGAGTGAGGAAGTGCATTGCTCAAAGCAGGGACAGTGCCAACTCATGATCAGTGAAATTTAAATGTGTTTTTACTCAGAGAAAAAACTCCAAACAGCTCGTTTGCAAGTAAAATGGTATTTATTGATGGTAAGAACTGCATGCTGATACATTTTGCCAAAGCATGTGACAAGAAAATGCATGTAAATCAATGCAACTCTGCAGCATGAAGTGTGGTTCTTCTCTGAAAACTGACTCACTAAAGTGGCGTCCTGGGGTTCTGTGTTTATTTCATCTCAGCGACTTCCAAATCAAATACACTCAATTCATAAGTAAGTGAATGACTAACTGCTACAAAATCAAAATGGAATCTTACAGTCCAGGTGTGTTTTCTTGCTCATCAACAGCCCCGATAGATTCTACGCTTGGTACTTGCATCACTTACAGGATTATTAACTAATGAGCCAGAAAATAATCTGGCTCCTTCTCTGTAAGCCGTGTTGTCTGTAGAGTGTTAACATAAGTCAAAAGTAACAAAAAAAAGTCATGAAAGTGAGTCTGAAGTCCCACACAGAGATCATTAATTTAGCAGGGAGGTATCATTTTTACTAGAGCTGGTCAAAAATTTTCTGAAAAAGTATTTGTCTGTGGGGAAAAATGTTGATTTGACTAATTCATGGTAATGTATTGATTTCATTAACATTTTCAATGGGAAATTATCAAAACAATTCAACCTATTATATTTCTTTGTATTTTATAACAGTTTAAATATTTTGGTAAGGTTGAAAGACAATATTCTGGAATATTTCATGAGAAATTCTGAGATTGCAATTTTTCATCTTGATTTGGCACAAAATGAAATCTCAAAATTCTTATGGGACAGGAATTCTTTTTTTGTTTTAAACCAGTCTAATGTTATTATCATCCTTTTCCTTAGTTGAAGAGCTTGACTTGAAATAAATGCTTAATCAGAAAATATCATGTGACTTGCCCTCCAGGGGAGTAAATGTCTCAGGTGATGAGTAATAGGGTATCTTGGAGCCTGTGATCTTTAGGTCCCCATTTCAACTCCTGTCTCACTGGCATAGTGACTGATTGACAACGACGTTTGAAGGCCACCTAAGGTACAAGAAATGAACTGGGAGGGGATCAGTTTAATATGCCCACATCACAAACAATCCCCCTATCACAATCTTTATAATTGACATCGTCATCTCAGCACTGATATCAAATAGAACATACCATTTACACTGATTTACATTCACCCTTAGTGATGACAGCCCAGATCTGAGATTCTCTGCTTAGTGCCACCTTGATCAAGCAGGCACCTTTTGCTCCTTGCCTGCCTCTCAGATGTCAGATGGCTGTTTCCCCTTTCAGAACATGCTATGTTAAATTTGCTTCAAAAATACCTTCTTAAAATGAAGAGCGTTTTATTTAGAAACCAAGTTTACTCAACATATATTCTGGCCCTATCCCTTCCCTTTGCATGGTTTAGGCCACCTATCTAGTCTGACTAGTAACCAGAATATTCCCACCCTCCCTAGAGTAGTTCATCCATCATTTCTCCTGGGGCATTTGTAACCAGTATTTAAAAATTATTCCAGTCATGCATTTCATCGTATTCTATTGTTGTGCCAGAGACCTCAGTATATGAATTTAATCATTCATCCATTGGGGGCCTTTAGCTTTTCTACTTCCATGCTACCACTCCAGTACAAGTGAGTTCCCCTGCCACATCACTAAATAGAGATCATCACACATCACAAAATGGTTAATTTCCTCTATCAAGAAGGAGTTACTGACAGATTAGCCGTGATCAGTAACACACCTGACGTACAATTTTATCAAGAAATAATATGGTTCTAAATAAGAATTGGATCATCAGACATTCAGTTAAAAATTATAAGCGGGAGTTTTTCCCTCCCATAACTTTTCAAGTGACTAAAAGCTCTACAGTACAGGAACAAAACAAATCGTGCATCTAAAATATAAAGGAAAGGAAAAAAACATAAAACACTGAAAGAAATTGACATGTGACAAATTAGCTGTCCCTGGGGTATTGTGAGTTCTCAAAGGAAAAAGCACCTCTCATAATTACGTAGTGAATCATAAACCACCAACTCCAGACTCACCACAAAAATGCCTTGAAAAAGACAATTCAGAAAAGTTTTATTGAAACCAATTATTTACTTACAGGTCCTAGCTCTTTAAGCAAGTAATTGGTTTCCAAAAAGATTCTTCAGTCTATGCTTTCCAAAGACATTTTTGTGGTGAGCTTAAACTTGAAGTTATTTATTTGAACATAAAGGAACCTATTCCCCAACCTCCTCTTTAGTCTCATCAGTTGTTTTTGTAGATGGACTGCCGAGTGTCAGAAAACCAATATATTTGTGGAGACCACCCTCTTTTGAAGTGAATGAACTGAATGAGGTCAGATGGAGTTCAAGTATCTATCATTCATGGGTGGTTTTCAATTTCCCTTTAGGAACTGTAATAATTAGATTAGACAAGGCCCAAATGTTACCTCCCTGTGGAGTGCTGAAGTCTCTCCCCACCTCAATTCTCTTTTTGACTCATCAGCATTGACTCATGACAGTAGATAGAAGTCTTCACATCAAGACCCCTCCCCACTATTTACAATCGGGGTTACCAAATGCAGTTCAGGGATTCACAGGGTTACCACAGGCTGTGGAGAGTACAGGTCCCAGTCTGCAATGCTCGAAATGGTGATTATACATGGGTGCAGGCAGGGTAGAGACACAGCTGGAATGATCCTGCTGCCCAGAGCCTCTGGGACCCAAAACTCCGCAGCAGAGACCCTTCCCCCTCCCCTCTTTTACAAGGGCACAAAGATCCATGTGGCACTCATCCCAGCCATGTGATTTTGGGGAAGATATGAAATCAATTAGGAAAGGCAAAATACAAGTTTGTTCAGATTTTTCTAAAGTAATCACAGATTCAGAGGAAGATCTATACATACACAGCTAAGTGTTATAAAAAACTGAAGCCCGCAGAGCAACTGCAAAAGCAATTTAAGCAGGACCTGCTGCTTAGGGGGGTAGGGAAGGAACAAAATGGGGGCTCAGCCAGGGATACCCCTCTTCTCCACAGCATCCCCCAAACCTGGAGCCACACAGGGCAAAGCCCCTTATTGTGGTGGCACAAGGGTCCACACCGTGCCCTCCCTCTCCACCCATCCTATGGTCTTGGGGAAAGACACTGCAAGGAGGCAGCAGTGGGAAACTTGAGCGGAGAGGAGCAGCTGCAGCAACAGTTTAAGCAGGGGCTGTGGGACAGTAAATATGTCACCAAGCTAACTTCTATAGTTTTGCTTCTGACATTCTTTTCCTTAGGCTGACTGGCTCTTTGCTCCAGCCCCCTCCCCCACTCTTTCCTCAAGCCGCTACACCTCAGCTTCAGTCTGCCAGCCCTCTAGGCTCCTGTCCTCTCTTCTCCCCTGCACTATTTCACTTATCCCCCCACCCCTTTATTCATTGTCCCTTACTCTATCTTGGTACAGTGCCTAGCGCAATGGAGCTGAGTTCTGTGTTGACCCTTTGGCACTACCATAATACAAGCAATATCTAATATCACCACTAGAGCAGGTCCCAAAAATCCTGACAAAAGAATGTTTAGTCAGAATTTGCCAATTCTGCAAAATTGAAACATTCAGAGATTGTGGGATTTCACTGAAGTTCTGAGAGAACCTTGCCTGAAGAAACTTGCCTGCTGGGCAGATGGCCCCAGGGCTTCGAGGTTAGCCCACCAGGCAGATTGCCTTAAAGTCAGGACTCCATTCCATTTTTTAGAATTAAATTAAATTTCCAAATCCTCCACAAAATGCAATTATGTTTCTCAGCCCAGCTGTAGTCACCCCCACAAAAAAAGAAAGTGAATAAAACTCACGACGAAGCCTAGAGCCGTGGTTGATAGGGATAGTGGGGAGCATCAGGAAACTTCAGCGTCTTAGCATGTATGAGACCCACAGCAACTAACTACCAAAGGAAAAAGGGGATTCTCCATCTCCTAATGTCTTCAAATCTAGACTGCGTGTCATTCTGGAATATGTGTTTTAGCCAAACACAAACTGTTTGGCTCAATACAGAGTAAATGGGTGAAGTTTAGCGACCTGTGATATACAGGAGAATAAATTAGATGATCAAATGGTCCCTTCTGTCCTGAAAAAAACACCTCTGTGATGCACTGTACCTCAAAGTATCACCCTGCAACTCCCATATTCATCATTCGCATATGGTCATGACATTTCATACAAAGCATGCCTTGTAAGGTATCATACGAAAGGTCATGATCTGCTGAAACTCATTGTTCTGTCGAAATATGTATATTGTATGAAGTTATGAGATTTTGCTATATGGTTGTTATTGAAATATGTTATGAGTCTGGGAGACACCCACTGATGGCTCTCCAGTGGCAACAAAGGAGGTGACCCACACCTAGTCAGGCATCAAACGACCATCACCAGCCATTAACCAGAAGGGGAATTGTAAACAAAAGATTTACAATTAAATAAGAGACAGCTGCGCAAGCACCACACAATGGGTTTCCTCAACTCTGTGACTCTGCAAGGCTCACCAGGACATGGCGGGGCCAGTATTTTTCCAGATATATGAATTGAGAATATAAAATAAGGGACAGTAGCACCATGAGATCACCTCTCTCCTCCGCCTTGTATCCTGAAGGCAACAAGAACACTGGGAAAACAAGTGTTTGAAAAAGGGGAGATCCCAGGCTCAGAAGAGAATTCAGCCTGTATATTAAGAACTGTAACCTGCCTGCAAGATCTAGTGGCGTGAGAAAAGCTGTTTGATTCAAATCTGAGTATGATAATGTTTTGGATTTAGAAAGTGTGTTTACTTTCTATTTTCTTAGGTAACTATCTCAGACTTTTATGGCTACCACTTATAATCACTTAAAATCTATCTTTCTGCAGTTAATAGACTTATTTTAATATTTTATCCTTACCAGTGAGTTTGTCTAAAATACTTGTGGAATCTGCTCAGATTACAAAGGTTGGTGCATGTCCACTTTCCTTTGATGAAGTGGGGAATTAATGAGTTTGTAAGAGAAGGTCTTGAGCAGTGTAAGATGGTACATTTCTGGAGTGCAAGACTGGGGGGATTTGCTGGTGTTTTCCTGTGTATGGTTCACAAATGGCTTAGAGCACATTTATGCAATTTAGCTGGGTGTGTCCCTGCATGTTGTTGACTGAGTGACCACAGCACCTGGAGAGGTTACCTGCTTTTCACTAGCAAAGCATCATGAGAGACAGCCCAGGCTGGAGAGTTAAAGGGGCTCAGCAGTTCCACAGTTCCAGATTGTACCCTGGGGATCCCCCCACCCCTCCCCACAATGAATAAGCAGACCTTTATAGCTAAGCACAAGTTCACTTGATGGAGGGGTGTGTGACATTGCACCCCATAATGCTTTATAGAAATATGATTTATGAGTGTAAATATGTATAACTGGAATATGTTTTATGCTAGATATGCCATGTAACATATCTTTGCAAAGGCTATGATCTATT
Source organism: Platysternon megacephalum (assembly GCA_003942145.1). Lineage (NCBI taxonomy): Eukaryota > Metazoa > Chordata > Testudines > Platysternidae > Platysternon > Platysternon megacephalum. The sequence continues at coordinate 581,796 of QXTE01000316.1, forward strand.
GAATGTATTCATCCTATTTTTATGCATGTATCATTTTTATATCTGAAGATATGAGCATTGGCTCTATGCTTGTATTTAAAGTGTTTGCTGTAGGAAGCACAAGACAGATTTGGTCAACATAGTGTGAAGGGGCTATTCAAGTAATTGGGAGTGCTTAACTAACAATGGACTTTGGGAGATGCCAATCCACATCTGAGCTTTCCTGGGAACGTTCAAACTAACATGTAAGCAATGGCATTGGTCTTCAAAAAGCTGAATCATTCATAGCCATGTGACTTTCCCAGGTGGCTAGAGACCCCATCTTGTGGCTGTGCTGTTGCACAAGAGAGGATATAAAAGGCCCTGGAAGCCCCTCCATTTTGTCTTCAGCTGGCTCAGAAGATAGCCTCTCCACCCCAAAGAGGTACCTGAAAGAAACTGGAACAAAGGACAGTAACTACTGGGGTGTGAGTGATTGCTGGACCCAGACTAGGAAGGAGTCTAGTCTGTCAAAGAAGCTTATTGGAACATCTCTGAGGGTGAGATTTACCTGCATTTAGTTTCCTACTGTATCAGGCTTAGACTTGCGTGTTTTTGTTTTATTTTGCTTGGTAATTTACTTTGTTCGGTCATTACTTGGAACCACTTAAATCCTACTTTTTATATTTAAAAAAATCATGTTTTGCTTATTAATTAACCCAGAGCAAGTAATTAATTCCTGGGGGAGCAATCAGCTGTGCATATCTCCCTATCAGTATTATAGAGAGCAAACAATTTATGAGTTTGCCCTGTNTAAAAAATCATTTTTTGCTTATTAATTAACCCAGAGCAAGTAATTAATTCCTGGGGGAGCAAACAGCTGTGCATATCTCCCTATCAGTATTATAGAGAGCAAACAATTTATGAGTTTGCCCTGTATAAGCTTTATACAGAGTAAAACATTTATTTGGGGTTTGGACCCCATTGGGAGCTGGGTATCTAGGTGCTGGAGATGGGAGCACTTCTTAAGCTGCAGCTTTTGGGGGACATGGTTCAGACCTGGGGCTGTATTTGTAGCAGGCTAGTGTGTCTGGCTCAACAAGGCAGGGTACTGAAGTCCCAAGCTGCCAGGGAAAACGGGCTCAGAGGTAGTCCCAGAACATCAGGTGGCAGTCCCAAGGGGGTCTCTGTGACCCAACCCGTCACAGGGGGTTGGGTGCAGGGATCATAAAATCTTAAAATATTCTGGCAAATTTTTCAGGGTTTTTTTTTTTTAAACTCTAATTTTAATTTTTTTCCTTCAGCCGTCTGAATTCCAAACATGGCTGTGTCGTGCTACAGTCTGAATGGGACCAGACTTGTATAATTCCTCTTTCCAACGTGAGTGAGATGTAAAAACGAAAAAAAAGTATAACTGGTTAGAAGTAGAACAGAAAGTCTTTGTATTTAAATAATCTCTGGTGTTAGTAAGCATTATGAGCAAACATCTTCAAAACAGGCCTCAGAATTTCAATGTTATTTTAAATTTTCCAGGCTGCGCCGAAAATTCTTCAAACCTCCAAAGCTTTCCCTTGGTTTTCTGGTGGAGTCCTATAGATATTAAGTAATAGAGAGTTGTTCCTGTACTTATAATGTAATAACTGGTGTCATCAAAACAAGACATGTTGCAGTGGTTTCCACAATTACTTGTGATTGATTTATCACTTGGTTGTGAGGACTTGGTTTAAATTGATTTTTTTCAGCTCCCTTGCTCATTAATTGATTTTTTTTATTGTTCAAAATTTGATTTCATCTTATAAAACAGATTAGAAGTGTTATTGCTGCATGCTGTTTAATCATTCTGCTGTGTAATTACTGTTGTTGTTGTTTTATACTAGGTCTTTATTAGCCTTACTTGTTGCTATGTACATAAGACATTTAATAATCTTCTAAAATGGTGATTTGGTAATTGCTCAATATCAGTTTAGTAAAATTTTGAGACTCCTGGCCAGGTTGGGTGCTCTAATACTTGTTAATCTCTGTCTGGTTGATCTCTTTTTTGTTTGACTGTTGGTATGCTCTCTATATGAAAGCCCAGTCATTATTTATGACCGACAATTTTTGTGTCATCCACAAATTTTATGAACAGTGACTTTATATTTATAGAATTTTTATCTTTTTAACAAATGCAAAGCTCCAGGACCAACATACTTGTTTTCTCTTTGTTTTTCCATTGAGTAGATAGTTCAGTTTAACATGGTAACCTTACCAATATGGAATGGCAGCATCCATCTTAATTTCCAAACTTAACCAAAAGCTTGGAATTTAGATTGTCACATAAATCCAACAGAGGGTTCCAACCTTGTTCACCTACAGAAAATGTGTAGCATGAGCAGCACAAGCTTCCCCCACAATAGCTCACTAATGGACATCAACACTGATCAAAAGGGGACACCACATAGCGGGAGAGGGTAGCTCAGGGGTCGGCCGAGTGGTGTGCCGAGTCTTCATTTATTCACTCTAATATAAGGTTTCATGTGCCAGTAATACATTTTAACGTTTTTAGAAGGTCTCTTTCTATAAGTCTATACTATATAACTAAACTATTGTTGTATGTAAAGTAAATAAGGTTTTTAAAATGTTTAAAAAGCTTCATTTAAAATTAAATTAAAATGCAGAGCCCCCAGACCGGTGGCCAGGACCCAGGCAGTGTGAGTGCCACTGAAAATCAGCTTGTGTGCCGCCTTCGGCATGCGTGCCATAGGTTGCCTACCCCTGGGGTAGCTCAAATTCCAGCCCTTTAATTACATGTCTTTTCTGCTGTGACTGGTAACCAGGGTGTCACATAATTTTAATAGTGCTTGTGAGCTTGCCACATTATATGGGTGACCTAGCAGCAGTAATGACTTAAAGAGGTAACCAAATGATGACTATGGGGTGGATTTAAACTGCAGAAGAAGCAGTAAAAAGCTGAAGACCTGGGAGCATGTAGGCCTCTGTTAGATCAATAACTTGACTGTATGCTGGGGGGAAATAGTTGACATATATTATTTTTCTTTATAGTTATTTATCAGTATGAACCTTCATGGATTATTTTACACAGTATGAAAGTACTTTACATACATCTGGTCAATTTAACACAAATATTTTAAACTATCTTTTAAAGGTCAATTTTCTAAATAAAATACTACATGGTGGAAGGCACAGTAATGCTAGTCAGTAGAAATTTTAGCCAGGCTAGAGCTGCTCTGCTTCTCCTGCTGCCTCACAGGCCCACAATAAGAACCAATTATGAGCACCACAGCATGGTCCATGTCTAATTGCTTGAATCCAAAATGCAGACTGAGATACTGATTAATTTTTTTAATGTGCTGCAACCTAAAAATTAATAGAGAGTCCTGTGGCACCTTTAAGACTAACAGATGTATTGGAGCATAAGCTTTCGTGGGTGAATACCCACTTCGTCAGACGCATGTCAAAATTAATATCAGCCACTCAAACGTTTGGTATTTATCACTACTGATGTCTTTGCAGTGGAAATTCTCTCTTCAGAAGCACCTGTGAATAAGTGAAAGGTAGATAGGATCAGTTCCTGATTCCATCTAGAGAAAGTCACTATTACAGCCACAGGGTCACATGGGAAAGCAGTCAGTGCAACATCTTGAGCACAGTCTGTCTTGATCCTCATTAACATTTTCACGCTCAAAAGCGCAAGATGGAACTGAAGGAAATCCAGCTGTTTCCAGTCCATACCCTAATACATTTAATGACCAACTCCAACAGTAAGGACAATTCATATGTGAGACTAATAAGGGAATAATCAGGCCAGTGAATAGACAAAGTGAAACATGAGGAACAGTCCCAGACAGATAAGGTTTAGACTTGTAATTTGCCTGAACACTTCACATCTAGAAAAATATATGGTCTCTAGATGCAATTAAAGCATCCTACACACACCTGGCAACTGAATTGAGTGAAGATTTGAAGGAAACAAAATTAAACTCTTCCTAAACACCAGGCTGTAATGGGGGGCGGGGGGGGGGGGGGGGGGGGGGGGGGGGGGGGGGGGGGGGCGAAATAGTCAATTGCAACAATACTTAATTGCTCTGTCAATTCTTCCAGGCATCTTGGATAACACTGACTTTGCTAAAGATGTCACAGTCAAATTGTAAATTCTTCAGGGTAGGGACCATGGGTAAAATTTTAATAAGCACCCAAGTGACTTAGTTGTAGAGCTGGGCAAAATTTTTCAGCAAATAGTTTATTCAAACTCAAACGCATCTTGAGTAGTTGTCCTGCTGTCTTATTGCTATTTCACAGCCACTTGTCTGAATATTAAACCAAGTGGGAGCTCCCTCATATCCCATTAAAACTGCATTAAGCAGAGCAGTTCAATATTTCAGTGATTTATATTTTTCAATATGTTAAACAGTGTTAAATTTCAGCCTTGCTGCATAAATGTCTAACTCCACTGGACTTCAAATTGCACTTGCTTGTTTTAGAGCTAAATTTGGGTCATAAAGTTCAATTTTGAGACAATTTACAGAAGGCTATTCTGACTTGTTACTTAGGCTGGGCTGCCATTTGAGTCAATGGCAGCTTGGCCTGAGTGAGGAACTCATAATCAGGTACAGTGTGTCCAGGTAACCCCTAGAGCTTTCAGGATGCACTTCTGTTCCATAATTTTATTTAGGGGGCCTTATATACAGATAGTGTGCAAGATACCAAAGAAGTATTGAATAGACTTTCTCCAGTGTGACCCTCTTGCCATTGAATTCAACTGTGGTCAAAGACAGGACAATCTTCTGGTTAAAGCACTGGATGGGGACTCAGGAGACCAGCATTCAGTTCCTGGTTCTGCCTCAAACTTTCTATGGGACCTTGGACAAGTCAATTTATCAGTACCACAGTGACACCCTCACATTGGATAATATTTTTTCCCCACATTTCTTCCTGTCATCCCTACTAGACTAAGGTTCTCAGGGCAGGAACTCAGTACATATGCATGTGGTGCAGACAAAGTGTACTGTTCATACAATGTCTGAATACAATGTCACATTAATACCACCCTATACCGAAAACCTACCGACCGCTATATGCCTACCTTCATGCCTCCAGCTTCCATCCCGGGCACACCACAAGATCCATTGTCTACAGTCAAGCACTGAGGTACAACCGCATCTGCTCTAACCCCTCAGACAGAGACCAACACCTACAAACTCTCCACCAAGCATTCTCAAAACTACAGTACCCGCACGAGGAAATAAGGAAACAGATCAACAGAGCCAGACGTGTACCCAGAAGCCTCCTACTGCAAGACAAACCCAAGAAAGAAACCAACAGGACTCCACTGGCCATCACATACAGTCCCCAGCTAAAACCCCTCCAACGCATCATCAGCGATCTACAACCCATCCTGGACAATGATCCCACACTTTCACAAACCTTGGGTGGCACGCCAGTCCTCGCCCACAGACAACCTGCTAACCTGAAGCACATTCTCACCAGTAACTGCACACCGCACCATAGTAACTAACTCAGGAACCAATCCATGCAACAAACCTCGATGCCAACTCTGCCCACATATCTACACCAGCGACACCATCACAGGACCTAACCAGATCAGCCACACCATCACTGGTTCATTCACCTGCACATCCACCAATGTAATATGCGCCATCATATGCCAGCAATGCCCCTCTGCTATGTACATCAGCCAAACTGGACAGTCTCTAAGGAAAAGGATAAATGGACACAAATCAGATATTAGGAATGGCAATATACAAAAACCTGTAGGAGAACACTTCAACCTCCCTGGACACACAATAGCAGATCTTAAGGTGGCCATCCTAAAGCAAAAAAACTTCAGGAGCAGACTTCAAAGAGAAACTGCTGAGCTTCAGTTCATCTTCAAATTTGACACCATCAGCTCAGGATTAAACAAAGACTGTGAATGGCTTGCCAACTACAGAACCAGTTTCTCCTCCCTTGGTTTTCACACCTCTACTGCTAGAACAGGGCCTCATCCTCCCTGATTGAACTAAACTCGTTATCTCTAGCGTGCTTCTTGCTTGCATATATATACCTGCCCCTGGAAATTTCCACTACTTGCATCCGAAGAAGTGGGTATTCACCCACAAAAGCTCATGCTGCAAAACGTCTGTTAGTCTATAAGGTGCCACAGGATTCTTTGCTGCTTTTACAGATCCAGACTAACATGGCTACCCCTCTGATACTGTTCATACAATATACACTTTATACTACGGGCCCGTCTCACCCCTCGAGAAGCTACTATGATAGTAATTACTAAGTGGCAAAACTACCCCTGAAAGCAATGGGAGCTGGTTCAGGCCGTCATTACCAATAACTTGTCAAAATATCAATGCAGCAGTACATCCTATTTATACCTTTACAGTAATATTTTGAAACTAAGTTATTAGCATTTGCAGTTCAGTATGTTCTCTCTGTTACACATTTACATCTCAGTAATTGGGTTTGCCTGACAACAACCTGCAATTTCACAAATCTTTTATAATGATGGTAATTAAACTTTATTTGCTTTTTTTTTTTTAAACACAACACAACTCATTATCAGGATAGACTATGGACTGTTGATTTGATATTAGTGTATTCATTACTCCACCAAGCTTTTCCCTCTCCCTTTTTGCATGCATTCAGTGAAGACAGTTGTGACTATACAGTGGGGAAAAAAAAATGCCTTCTTAGAGTTGAACTCAGCTCTGGTGTAAACAAACAACTTCAATGGGATTTGCACTGGCTGCACCAGGGCTAAATATGACAGTGCTGTGATAATGGGATCGAGCAACATGGCTTATCTAAAAGGAAAGACTACATCTAATCTACAAACCGTTGTCTTAGAACTCAAGAAAAATCATCTGGTCAAATTCATGCTAATAAGAACCCAAGGCACACTGGGAAATTAGTTTTGAAAACTAGATGTTTGTTCATCCTTTCCAAGACACTCTTCAAGGTGACTTTGTACTGTTTAAGTTTGTTTAGTTTAACATGGTACCAGAAAACTCTATGAAGAAATGCTACATACAGCTTGGATAGCTTCCCAGAAAGTCAAGAAGTAGAAGACTCATTAACTTTTCAGTATGGGCTTATCTCTACTTCATTTTATTTTATTTCATTTGTTCTTTGTCCATTCTTTTTGTTACTTTTTGCTCCTAGGAAGTGCTGTAACAGGTATCATGAGTTTACTGAGTAATAGACCATGATCTTTCTCACCTTTAACTATATATTTTAGATGATCCAGGATTTGGTCTTTGCCTGTTTACCTGAGGCCATCTCTGCTATTCCTTGCCACCAGGAGAGAGCAGAAAACTTGGTTCAATACCTGAACCTCACCTCTTAGTTTGACTTCCAACTTTATCACTCACCACTGCCTGTGCAAGCCAAGAGCCTCAAATCCAGACTAGAGAAGACTGTAATGGCTATGCCATCACCTGATCATGAAAAGGAAAACATTTCTTCCTTTTCCGGTCTTCTCTTTCCTCATAGACTCATAGACTTTAAGGTCAGAAGGGACCATTATGATCATCTAGTCTGACCTCCCGCATGATGCAGGCCACAAAAGCCGACCCACCCACTCCTGGAATAATTCTCTCCCTTGACTCAGCTGTTGAAGTCCCCAAATCATGATTTAAAGACTTCAAGTTGCAGAGAATCCTCCAGCAAGCGACCCCTGCCCCATGCTGCGGAGGAAGGCGAAAAACCTCCAGGGCCTCTGCCAATCTACCCTGGAGGAAAATTCCTTCCCGACCCCAAATATGGCGATCAGCTGAACCCCGAGCATGCGGGCAAGACTCTCCAGCCAGACACTCAGGAAAAAGTTCTCTGTAGTAACTTTTAATATCCCATCATTGACCATTGGTACTAATTACCAGTGATGGCACGTTATTGACCTATTGACTAAGATCACGTTATCCCATCAAACCATCCCCTCCATAAACTTATCAAGCTTAATCTTAAAGCCAGAGAGGTCTTTCGCCCCCACTGTTTCCCTCGGAAGGCTGTTCCAGAACTTCACTCCTCTGATGGTTAGAAACCTTCGTCTAATTTCAAGCCTAAACTTCCCGACGGCCAATTTATATCCATTTGTTCTCGTGTCCACATTAGTACTGAGCTGAAATAATTCCTCTCCCTCCCTGGTATTTATCCCTCTGATATATTTAAAGAGAGCAATCATATCTCCCCTCAGCCTTCTTTTGGTTAAGGTAAACAAACCGAGCTCCTCAAGTCTCCTTTCATACGACAGGTTTTCCATTCCTCGGATCATCCTAGTGGCCCTTCTTTGTACCTGCTCCAGTTTGAATTCATCCTTCTTAAACATGGGAGACCAGAACTGCACACAGTACTCCAAAATGAGGTCTCACCAATGCCTGGTATAACAGGACTAGCACCTCCTTATCTCTACTAGAAATACCTCGCCAATGCATCCCAAGACCGCATTAGCTTTCTTTACGGCCACGTCACATTGCCGACTCATAGTCATCCTGCGATCAACCAGGACTTCGAGGTCCTTCTCCTCTTCCGTTACTTCCAACTGATGCATCCCCAGCTTATAACTAAAATTCTTGTTAGTCATCCCTAAATGCATAACCTTACACTTCTCACTATTAAATTTCATCCTATTACTATTACTCCAGTTTACAAGGTCATCCAAATCTCCCTGCAGGATATCCCGATCCTTTTCTGAATTGGCAATACCTCCCAACTTTGTGTCATCTGCAAACTTTATCAGCCTCCGTGTTTGTGTTTGGTTAGAAAAATTCCAAAGTCTCCAAGCACTACAGTAAAAATGAATAAATACCAACCATCAAGCAACAATTGTAANGTGTGTCATCCGCAAACTTTATCAGCCTCTGTGTTTGGAATTTTTCTAACCAAACACAAAGTCTCCAAGCACTACAGTAAAAATGAATAAATACCAACCATCAAGCAACAATTGTAAACAGTTTAACTTTTCTATTGCATCATTAAAGGGTTAAGAATGAACAGATTTTTTTGTTACTTGCTATTTTCCCCTGCATGTAAATAAAACCATCTGCATAATATTATGTTTATTGATTGAGTAAAAAGCCTTATGTCATGAAAAAAGCCTAGAGTTGTACTAGCTACGAGGTGCAAAAAGTAACCACACCTAATCAAATTAAGCCACGATTGTCCTTTGTTGAAAAGTACAACCTCATCATCTCACTAGTAGTGCAGAGAAGCATAGATGTTCTCAAAAGCATGTATATCCTTGTTTATTTTCAGTGGCACTCAAAAAGGCAGGTTAATCTGCCTTGAATCACAGTTCATACTGGGATAAACCATTCAGCAAAAAGCCAAATATCCTCCAGCTCTGAAGAAGGGAACCTAATGCAAGTAGCAACTGTGTTCTAGGAGAAGTGAGTACATCTTTCTAATTATGAACCAAGTATTGGAATAACTTGAGAAATTCCTATTCTGAAAGCAAATGAATACAGTAGGAATGGAGCCACAGCTAGTGTATTTTTTTTTATCATTAAATGCCAAAGGAACACAAAGAGGTTGTTTCTCTTGTTCCTCATGTGCTACTTCTGTCATTTTTAGAATCTTAAAGTAACAGAAAAAGAAGTTTATTTCCCAGGAAGTTAAATCTGTGATTATTTGTAATTGTCTGAACTGACCATTTTGTTGTCCTCCATTTCTCTAGTAGTTAAAAGAGATTTAAAACTGTTTTGGCATAACTTTGCAATTAATTATTTGTTTTGGTATGTCAGCAGCTGAAGATCAACTCTGGCTAAAGTAGCATAGCGGTGTGGTTTCAAGTCCACCTGCTGACAAGACGGAGTATAATTTCTATGAATACAAGTGGTAGTGAGACATCTTGCAGGCAGAGAGTTAGCTACAGATGCTGAGTTATAACTCTGATTCCATTAAGACATTCTCATGAAGCCATGACCCATAATTACTTTATATATACACACACTACATGGATCTTTATATCCTGACCTAACCTCTCCTTATCTTTAATTCCCAGAGAAACCATGCCACTTATTCTTATCCAGATCTTCCTCTAAACAATTGCTCCTTTATTTCACCACCACCACCAAGATTGCAGGGAGGACAGTGGTTAGGGTGACCAGACAGCAAGTGTAAAAAATTGGGATGGGGGTGGGGGGTAATAGGTGCCTATATAAGAAAAAGCCCCCAAAATTGGGACTGTCCCTATAAAATCAGGAAATCTGGTCACCCTAACAGTGGTTCTCTTCCCTTCCTGAGTCTGTCCTTCCCCTACTGCTGTTGCTTTTCCTTGTTCCCAGCAGGCCCCAACTCCTGCAACTGGAGGAAGGAGGTTTTGCCATCTTGTTAGGTCAAGTTGATTTCATAATAAACAGAAGCAGCATTGCAATGGTGAGAGCTATTGCAGCGAGTTTATACTATTGCTAGCAGCAGGTGGTCAGCTTTAGGTGGGGTCCTGTGATTTTCCTCAGCAGCACATGTATTCGTTAATTAAAGCCAATTTTCAAAGTGTCCCCTCAGTGCTCTGTCAGGCTGTTCACTGCAGGCCTGCTGTTACCTCTTGGGAGCCCCATGTAATTAACCATCATAAATGGAATACTGAATTGGGATTAATCTAATTTTACTCTGCTTTCATTTATTCATTTTGTGTTAGTGCCCCTGCTGCCCCCGACGGGAAAGCCAGTCACTGATTACAGCACCGTGCACTCATACTTTATGTTCATGGTGGTCCTGAGGGCTCAGTTTGCAATGGAAATCCATGAGTACCATAAAACACAGCATGCATGATACACAGCCTTTCCACCTTTATCCAAGCAATTGGTTTCTGTACAGCTGTGTTTCCAGCAGCACTGAAGAAGGCAGACCCAGCACAACTGTGAAGCCAGAGCGTTTTATTGGTGAAGATGTACAGTGTCGCACAAATAGCAGGCAGCTGACAAGTAAGCTATGATACAGCTCAACACTTACAATGCATACACATCTCTACCACTTGCGAGTAGCCCTGGGGCACACCATCGGAGACCTGCTCCCTCATCAGAGATCCAGGATAACATGGAAAGAGATTGCTGCTGTTCCCCTGACAGTTTAAGAAGCAGCAAACTTATGTCTGAGATGAAGCCACAATGTGACCTTCTTCCCCGCCTTACCTGACAGCTAGCAGCCTCTGCTTGTACTTTTCGCTAGAGTTAACAGATTGAGCGCCACTGAAGGGTTTCAAAAAAGAGCTGGAACACCCCTAATATCTCAATTTAGGGAATACATTCAGCCAGTGCACCTTTCCCTGCTGTACCTCTTCTGACTTGAGCTCCCACACATACCTTCAGCTATGTGCCAGTTGTGCACTAAGGGGCCCTGGAGGTATGTGCGGTGTATGAAACAATTCCCTATGGTCATATACATAGGGTCACATATAATGCCATTTAAAGGGACATGCATTGAATTGGGCAGCGGACGCATTAAACTCCCACATAATGGACAGTTGTACCTAACCAAATGGCTGAGCAAGTGGTTACTCTTTTTTTATTAAGAGAATTTTGAGCCCTGACCAAGCCGGCTTTCACCGAGGCTGTAGCTCAGGGGTAGGCAACCTATGGCACGGGTGCCGAAGGCGGCACGCGAGCTGATTTTCAGTGGGACTCGCACTGCCCGGGTCCTGGCCACCGGGCCGGGGGGCTCTGCATTTTAATTTAATTTTAAATGAAGCTCCTTAAACATTTTAAAAATCTTATTTACTTTACATACAATAGTTTAGTTATATATTATAGACTAATAAAAAGAGACCTTCTAAAACCGTTAAAATGTATTACTGGCACACGAAACCTTAAATTCGAGTGAATAAATGAAGACTTGGCACACCACTTCTGAAAGGTTGCCGATCCCTGCTGTAGCTTATGTGACCAAGTACTCGTGCTGACTACATTTGTTGAAAATGGCTTCCAGAGAAACTTGAAAACGTGCTGTTTTCACCCATCTAACAGTGGCATACGACATGGTACGGCACACTGGCCTGCTCGCGAAGGTATCACGGGTCCTGCTACCTTGGGTCACAGGCGTCATTGAACTGTTTCTCCGCGATAGGCAGTTCAGAGTCCATATGGGGGAGAAAATGAGTGCTTGGAGACGACAGAGCAATGGGTTACCCCAGGGCTCTGTGCTTTCGCCAACCCTGTTTAACCTTTACATCAATGACCTGCCAACAAAGGAGTCATGAAAGTTCATTTACGCAGACTACATCTGTTGCGGTACCCAGGCCCGGACGTGAAGCATGAAGTAGAACTGGTCTATCTAGGTGTGACCTTAGACCGCACACTGAGTTACATTGGCCACCTGAAGAAGACAGCAGGTAAAGTTAAGACATGCAACAATCTTCTTAGCAAACTGGCAGGTTCGTCATGGGGTGCTCATGCTCCAACTTTGTGGACTTCAGCTCTTGACACCTCGTATTCGGTGGCAGAGTACTGTGCACCAGTTTGGAGTCGATCGTCACACACCAAACTGGTGGATACACAGTTACATGCCGCCATGCGCATCATCTCTGGCACCCTGCGTCCGACTCCGCTCTCACGGCTTCCAGTTCTGAGCAATATTGCTCCTCCTCATATCAGACGAGAGGTTGCTATTGACAAGTTACTGGAAAAAGTACGCACCAACCCGAGCCTGCCACTGCACGATGACCTTTTTAAACCACCAGCTGCACGTTTGCCGTCACGTCACCCCATTATGGTATCATCTGCCATGCCAGGATGTTAGGGCGGAAACACTCTGGTCAGAGGAATGGATATCTGTTATAATCCCCAACCAGTCCCTCGTCGCCAACCTCACAATTTGTCCGCCTGGTTTTGACCCGCCCCGTCACCAATGGTCCCTGTTGAACAGGTTCCGGACCTGGCAAGGTCTTTGGGCAGCCAACCAGTATTGCTGGGGCCTTCGTAACAGCCCTTTGGGCAGCCGCGGTGCAACACAGACAATGACGCACATTGTCGATGAATGCCTGCTGACTAGGTTCAGCAGTGGCCTAGAAGAATTGCATCACGCCACTGAAGATACCATCGCTTGGCTAGACGACTATGCACATGATAAATTAATTAAGAGAATTGCCAAAATAAACTGAAGAGGTACCCATCTTGCTGGCCAAACATATAGGTGCTAGTGGCTTTAGCTTGATGATGATCATAATCATATGAGTTAATTCCTGACAGTTTGTCACCTGTGGCCTATAAGAACACATCCACTCATCAACATGTTTAACTTGCTGACCATCTCCTCCAAGGAGGATGCTGTAAAAAAAAATCCCCAGAAACTTCTAGACATTGCAAGCCCATATTTGCTTCAAGCTAAACTCTTGGAGATCACAAAGTTTTAGAGGAAATGCCACAATTTTGAACTTATCAATTACTATCAAAAAGGGCAAGAGAAGAAAAAAAATGATGTAGTGACACAATGGGACCATCAATTGGATCTTCTCCTCCTGGCAATTTAGATTTCACTCAGCCAGACTTAAAGAACTGTTTCCTTTGCAGAGACTGCACCTAGCCTCTCAGGAATTGCTAATCTTTGTCTGCTAGTGTTTTTGACATCAGAAAATGTATCCTCAAGTTGTGACCTTTGAATATTTCTTTTCCATACTGTTTATCCATTCCAGCTCCTCAGTAACCTTTTCAGATACAGTGGTGCTTCTTCAAATAAAACCATCAGATCTACCAGCAGACAGATTAAATTATTATATTTTAACCTGTAGCGTTATCTATAAACACACCATGTATTAATGGCAAGCATAAAGTCTCTTCTGATGCACACAGCACAGTTTTAGTGCTTCTCCCCACATATTACCACAAGCTGCTCTCATCTCGCGATTACTTTTGTTTTCATTGGGAACATGGCTCTCAGCTCTCAGACCTTGCCTATGCTACTCAGCTTCCATAATCTTGTCCATCAGAACTGTGACCAACTGCAAGTCTCCCTCCACCTGAGGTAATCTTTGACCAACTAGGCCTTTATACCAAAATAAGCAATTTGTTATAGTTATTTTGTTTGGAAGAGCGGCTGCTTCTCTATGACCCATTGGGGCCATCTTTATCCTAATTTGTGTAATCTGATATAGCTACCAGATAAACCAATGCATATTCTGTACTCATTTTGGGCTCAACTCTCATTAACAGCTGAAGCTTCCCACACTGAGAAGGAGTACCATAAGCACAATATGTTCTCTGTGTTAGATGGAGAGAATTTTTTTTCTAAACCACTTACATTGTGCAACTTTAAAACATTTACCAGAACATGTTGTGCAAGGTTTACTGTTTTTCTTCTTGAAATACCTAGCAAGATAAATGTGTTTGGCCATTTAACTCCCAGATTTAATTCAAATTGGTATATTTTGTCTGCAGCATTTGTGAAAAGGTCAATTAATATAAAACCAGAAAGAAAGCAGCAAGCAAAATCCTTTGCAAACACTAAATTGCCATTCACTTTCTTTGGCATCTCAATATAGAGGCTTGTTTATAAAAGAGTAATATAAAAAGTTGGGAATTGCCTTATGAATTCATCTAATATTTCTAAAATGATAGGGACTAATACAGAAATCCCCTTGGAGAACCTTGCACATATACACTAACTGTACAGTTAGGTAACATTTTTCCTCCAGTAGCATTAAAATCTATCAAGTAAGTGTTTGAAAAGTTTTCCATCACCACGTTATCTGAGCACCTTGAAAACATTGTAACAAAAGATCTCACTGTTCCACCATTAAATGAACCAGCTGTGGGGTAGCTTTTGACCCCTGCTCCACATTAACACAGCTGTTTAACATAGTAAGTAAGGCATACTTCATCCTAGGAGAAGTCAGAGGTGAAGTCCAGATAAGGAAATATGAATGATTTAAGTTGCAATTTGGCCCGGCCACCAGGACTCTTGCAAATAAAAACACCCATGGGATCTTTGAATACTCAACCTTTGTTTTAAGTCATTAGAAAGACTAAAAAGTGGCAGCTCTGGGCTTGAGAAGCAGTTTTTAGCTCTAGAGCTGTACTTCTATGAAATAACCAAAATTCACATACAGGGTTGGATATCAGGCCATTTCTATTATTTAACTGGCAAAGATATAACCTTAGATTAACTGTTCTTGTTATGTTCAATTTCTCCTTTGCATTGACTTAATCTTGGGTTACCTGCCTCTAAAGCTTTAGAGTAAGACAGCAGGTTCCCAGCCCTTTTACTTTTCTTATTCTCAACTGCCTGATATTGTTGGACAGAAACACTTGAGTTTTGCTGTCTTTTGGAGTGCAACGTCACATCCTTAAAAGTGAAAAGAAACTTCTATGAGACAGTTTGCACTTCTCCCATCTGCGGAAGTGTGAGAGCCTTTTAATTTAAAGAGAGATTTAAAGATTGAAAAGTTGCTGCAGGGATCCATTCACAAGCGGTGTTTTGGATATACTCTTTAAAAGGAGCGATTCCCCTTAGCCATATTCAATCTTTTTCAATGGGGAATACATATTTGAACAGCAAGGTTTAAATTGACGAGTGGGGACTTGCTTCCTTAGAGAAGACAGTAAGCTCTGTCCAAGACATGTGCAGCACTTAGATATTGTGGTGATAGAGATTTCCGAAATGCTTATAGAAAGACATTTCAGATTGAGGCTGCAATTTAGCATGATGGATTTCTCAAGTCCCGTGAGGCACAATCTCTGTAACCACCATATTTTTATGTGATGACACTGCAGGTTGTATCTGCAGAGAGCTAGAGTGAGATAACTAAAGCAGTATTCTTGGTACTATGTACGTAAGCTACCCCTCCCCCGGAAAAATGAAGACAATCCTGCTGATTTACAAGTATGGGTTGAACCTATGTCTAGGAGACAAGAGATCGAGATTATTTCTGGCTGTGCCAGAGACTTCCTGGGTAACCATGGGCAAGTCACTTAGAGTAAAGATTTCAAAAGTACCTAAGCGACTTAGGAGTTTAAGTCCCATTTTCAAAAGTAACAGGCATTTTAAAAAACATAGGTCAGGTACAAAGATTACTGGTGACATTTTTTTTAAATGCCTCAGTTTCCCCATCTGTAAAATGGGGATAACATTTTCCTACCTCACAGGGATATTATGAGGATAAATACATTAAAGATTGTGAGCGTTGTGTTCACAGCATACACATAGAGGAAATGAAATTAAAAATACTACTCTCACAGTAATGGCAGTGTAACACTGCATTTATTAGAATTCAGAACACTAACACAGAAGGCCCCAAAACAGAAAGAAAAAAAAACAGGCTGTTCCCTAAGGCAGAGAAGCACAACTCACCCCACCCTGCTTTAAACTGGCTCTTCCAAGACTAGCTGTACTCACTAGCCTGCAAGCAGGACCTGGAAACCACATCCCCCCTCTCCCTAGCCCTTACCAGTGCATTTAACACTGGTCTCAATATACTACATTGAAGGGCTCAGATACTACAGAAATGAGGGCCCTCTAAGTAAGGCAGAGAGAAAGAGCCTATAATGGCCTAGTTAAGGCCTCCATACTGTTGAAACCTGAGAATCCCCAGGGTTTAGAGCCCAAATTATTTGCAGGTCTGTTAGCTTAACAGTACTGATCTTGTACTTGTGTGCGTGCTTGGATTTGCTCTCTGTTATGGCGCACACAGGAGAAGTTACCATCTGAACCCTGTATTAATAGGCAACGGAGCTGTCATTTTCCAAATCAAGCTCCAACCCACTATTTCCAAAGCATCTACTCTTGCATGATTTCCTGTCTCCCTCCTGGGGAAGTAAATTGGTCTGCAGTCTCTAGCACTTGTTCATTTTTCTTGGCCTGAGCATCTGGGCAAAGGGAAGCAAAGCTGGGGGTCAAACCAAACTTGCCAATGACCCAGTAAAGCCTTTAGAACCTGTTGCACTTACGTAGTTTTCAAGATGTCGGAGTCATTTATAATTATGATGTCCTTTGAGAGCCTGAAGTAAAAGTTGCTAGAGAAATGTCAGTCATTTTAACTCAACTGGGAACAACATGGGAAAGCCAAGATAATGCCTAACTCTCAAGTTGTGAGGAACAATTTGGTTTACTGTCATTTAGTAAGACTAGAGTATTAGGTAGAGCAGGAAACATTCCAGAGAAGAGAGACCTCAGTCAAATTTTAAACCAATTTGGTCTAACTTTATATACAATTTTTGATTCGTCCCTAAAGGCCTTTCGCTCCCTGTCCCCTTCCCTTCCTGTCCTTTTTTCTTTTGTATTTTTGAAAATAGATTTTCAATAAAAAAATCAATTAAAAAATTGAGGTCTGCTAATGCAGATAGAAGTAACCGTGCTGGTAGGAAAAAGACCGACAGTTCAGGGACATAACATGAGCAACAGTAAACCAGGAAATTTAAGTAATATTACATGAAGGGTAATAAAACATGTGAAATACATTGAAGACGAATGAAGTTAAATATCAATAACTCCAACAAGAATTAGCATTTAAATAGAGCTTTTCATTTGTAGCTCCTAGGGCACTGCATAAACACAGGTAAACCTGGGAAAACAGAATAACTGTTGAAATGACCCCAGGTTGGACAGCATGTCAGCAGCAGAGATGGAACAAAACTGTGGTCTCATAGCTCTCAGTCTTGTGCCCTATTCACCAAATGAAACTGCCACCCACAGTTTTGTAGAGGAGAGAATTTAAGGTGTGGTCCCCTGCTCTACACCACTAGAGTCTCTGCTTCTCTTGACAAGTGAAATCTCTGTGCCTTCTTGGCTGTGTTAGTTCAGTGACTGAGAAGTTCAGAGATCAGACAGACGGTAACAAGAGTAACACAAATGGCTGCACCAGTCCCGTTTCTCACAAACCTGCACAAGACCTGGGTTTACAACAAGCAATACTGTTATCCAATAATTTAGGCCATCTCTGAAAGCCTTAACAGAGTGCCCAGACACAGCATTTAATTAGTGTTTCAATTATCATTTAAATGTTTGCACATCTAGTTCAATAAAGATCAGGCAGCTGAATTTTGAGACAAGTGGCTGTGTCATCAGTGATTTCCCAAGAGATGGTTTATTTGAAGGTTAACAATTCAAGCAGAGGGTTCTAAAAAGCAGTTAATCAGTATAAATACTTTTGGCTGCAGACATTGCCTCTGTGAACAAGTGTCTAGTTCCTTTGATCTTAATGAACTAAGATGTATTTCATGCATCACAGCAGCTGGCTGGTTCTAAGCTGCAGTTACCAAGTGCAGAGAGGTCACATCCCTCTAAACAATATCTTGTATTGGCTAGGTTGCAATTGTACCATAGAAAATTAGCAAGGTGATTCACTAGAACAACTGTTACACCAGCTATTAACATAAAGAAGCATGTGCAATAAAGTTTTAAAGGAAATGTTTCAGTGAACATAAATCTGCTTGCTAAAGGCAACAGAACCATAGATTTACAACAACTGTTACTGATAATACTTGCTATGGGGCCTTTTGTCTAGTGAACAAAAAATCTCTGCCTGTAATCACAGGAAGGGCAAGTGGACAAGAGTAGGAGAGGGGAAGAAAAAGTAATCCTATCTTTCTGCGCTCGACTGTGTGGCATCTTCTATTTGCTGGCCTGCTAAAAAGCTATTGTGTCTACTACTTCTAGAAGCTGGGAGAACATTCCTTCAGCTCAAGGAGTAGAAACCTGTATTTTTGGATTTGAGAGAACTAGAGTTCTAGTCTAGGCATGCCAAGTGTTTAAGAATTAAACTAATTCTGTGCACTACAGCACATGAATTCATTACATGCCGGGTAGCAGGGAGTGTCCGAATGTTCCCAAGATATTCCATGGATGTTAGGAAAATTACTTTCTATTCTTTCATATAGCAGGTTTTGTCTCCTATACATAAGTAGACACTTGTTTAGTTGCCTGCAACCAGACTAATTTGACTTACAAAGGAACTGTTTTCTCAGTCTTCATAGACAGATTTATCAGTCAGTTTATCCAAGAGATTCAGAACAAACAGCTTATGTGAGGACTGTGCAGCACAATGAAGGAACTGAGCAGAAACAGCATTCTTAAGGCACTTATTCTTCAAATCATCTTACTACATTGATCTGCACTAATGCCCTGTGAGGTAGGCAATTACCCCTATTTTACACAAGAGTGAACTGAGTCAGAGTGAATGATTCCAGTTCTTACAGAGACTGGGTTCAAAACAACTTCCTGTCTCTCAGGCCTGTGCGCAAGCCACTAAGACCCCAATTCTCAGTCCTGTGGTCCTTACACCCTTCTCTCCAGCCTTTTATTTGTCCTTATCCCCTTAGGTCAGGGGACTTCACACCACCTTCCCCATGACTGGTCGGGGCACCCAGGCCCACTCTCCATACTAGGTTTCAGTCCAGAGACCCTACAATGAGCAGCCAAGGTCTGTTCTGCCAGACATCTTGCCACTGCCTCCCTGGACTTCTTCCGACCATTAGCCTTTTGTCAGGCCTTTGCCCCAGCACCGTCTCCAGTTCATTGTAACACCCCAGCACCGCCCAGTGGACTAGTTCCCACCCTTGTATCAGGGCCAACCACAGGAGCTTGCTCCAATCCTGTGTCCTACAGGCACCTTCCCCACCCCGCCCTTCCTCAGCTCTCTCCTTATCCTGCAGGAGCTTCCTGTTCCTGATAAGTGTCTCCACTCCCCAGGGAGCGATGGCAGATGTCTTCCCTTTCTCCTTGCAGCCCCTCTAGCTCCAGTCCAAACACCCCACCTCACTGTCTACTTGGCTTCACTGCCTCTGGCTTTCTCCTGCCTCAGAACAACCCACCTCTGGCTTCAGGCTTTGCTCCCCACAGCCTCTCATGCTTCCTCCTGGCTCAAGACCCTCTAGTTCTGGCATCAGGCTTCCCTCTGCCTTTAGCCCAAGAGCAAATTCCAAGCTACTACTCTTCTAGGTCTCATCCCTGGCTTTTTCTCCACTTCCCTGTGCTCCTTCCTTCATGAAGACCCAGCTCCTCCCCAGCTGGGTTTGTTCATTTATGCTTAACACACCTCCAGGTGCCATCCAGGGGCTTAACTGGGCTCAGGCTCCTGTTAACCCCTGGTTAACCAATGTGGTGTTTAGACACCCTATCACAAGCCCATAATTACCAGTTGTGCTTTTGCAAGTCTCCGCCAAGCCATCTTAAAGCCACAGATTGATATTTGATTCCTGACATGGGCATAAAGTTGTGGGTATCACTGAAGCCTGGCTAAGGGGAGAGGCATTTTATACTTCACACTGCATGGAGCTCTCCAGGCTGCTCTGTGTGCCATTGCTTAGGCATTACAGGCAGGCATTATAATGTAGGAGCTTTTTTAATTCACGACTTACAACAGTTCACCAAAATAGTTGCTCTTCTTCAGTTTCCTGATAATACAGTAAGTTAATGCACAGATACACAATTAACATTTCCTGCTGCTGAGCAGGAAATAGTACACAGGTAAAGGAAATATACCATGTTGAGTGTGAGCAGAACAGATACAGGCAGTGTGAGAGAACCTGTGCTGGCCACAAATTCTGACCCTACAGACCAACACTCCCTGGGACAGTAGGAACAGCCTCAGTATCTTAACAAACCAGGTGGGAGGCAGGATAAAATGCGCCAAGTTTCCCCCCACCCTCAACTCTTTTGATGGAGATTGAAGATCCTGGCCCCCACTGCTGAAAAATGCTACTGGCTAGAAAAAGATGCACTGAACACATTTAAGAAGCCAAATGACAGCAAGATATAATAGCGAATAATACGTTCCCAATCACACTGTAGTAATGGTAGCCACAGAGAAAAGGGACTAATCCCTCAGAACACGTTTTATCTTTCAAATGATATCAAATGCTCTAAACACCATCCTTTCTTAGCTTCATTTCATGCCTTGGCTTCTTAGCCTGCAGTCACATAGATATCACACTATTATTCAAGCAGGTACGAGAACTGTCCCTTCTGCTTCTGGGAGCAGAAATGTCTGACATCAGATTTATTTTTATCTTGGGGGTTGGCGATAGATAAAAGGTGGTGGCTGTGAGTCATTGCCACCCACTCTCCCCACCTCCACCTGTTAGTGACTCTGGGGAACCTTTTCCACCACAAGTCTTCGGGTTCCAGTCTGCATGGGATTTTGGATGTGAAGGTGAAAAGTTATGAAACATCCACATCATCGATCCCTGGCAACCCCATGGTTATGTGAGCACACATTTATTCTGGAGTGAAACTCTGCATCTCCTACCGGGCACCATTGCAGCTGGGACTCAATCTGTGCTGGGAGTCAGACCATGGAGACATGCCTCTGAAGGAGAAGGAGAGCTGTACATCAACTCGGACCCCCCGAAATCAGCTCACATCTTGGGCTAGTACTGGCAAAAGAGGCCATTTTTTGATGGTATAATACCGAAAAAAACCAAGGACCCTGTATTTGCATAAGTCTCTTCCTTTATGTGAGTTTATTCTGTGCAGGGGTTGTTTTGGCTTCAAAATTAATGCATCCATCCTGTTAACACTTTTCAGTACTATGTAAGGCATGTTGGTTCTTCCGTTTTTATATCTTTTACACTAGGCTGTAAGAATAGTGCTCAGCAAAGATGATGTATTTAAGGGTGAAAGTCCATTCTATTCTTGCACTACACAAAGCATTACAACATTTTGGACATCAGTGCTAATTAAATACCATAAGTGGTGTCCTTATTGAGAACCTATGCCCAGTACAGTCATACCTGAACCACCTGACAATAGTCAAATATGGCACCCACTCCCCACTCCTACTCAACGGGTGGAAAAAATTGGACATCAACTGCCAAGGACTGGAAATGCCAAATATTAGACTTAGGAACCAATTTCTTTTTAATGGTACAGAGAACAGATGTCCATATGTTGCAATAGTAATATAAATATCAAGCCCATTATTTCAGTTGCCAGGAGTTTGGATTGTGACTTTCAGTTTCCCAACAAAGAGAACGCGTAGGCAAAGCACAGATGGGGAAACATTAGTAAATCCATAGGAAAAAAAATCGAAGTTATTGCCTTTCTGTGCAAAAGCAAAAGGAAATAACATTTCTGAAGGACTAAGTGAATTCCAGATGAAACGAAGCAGCAGTTTGTGCTGTTCATGTTATTTCTAATTCAAAAGGAGTCGTGGGTGACAGTTCTCCTTTTAATTAAGAGGTTTTAAAGGGCCTTAATCAAAAAGAGTTAATCTTTAATGTTTATGCGAGGATGAGTCTCCTGCTTCTAGGAGAATATTATATTTTCTCTCTTTTTAAATAAAACATGGCCTGATCCTGCAGGATGCTGAGCATTTCCTGGCCTTGGAGTGCAGGGTGCACAGCACTCCTCTGGAAATACCCAGTACCTTTCTTGGTTGGGTCCATGTACTGTAAATTTGCCAAAGATTATGACACCAAGATTGAGAAGGAGGTTTTTCAAAGAGCTAGAGAGAGCAAAGGTGGGCTTTTCTAAAACACCTAAGTGACTTAGGAGCACAAATCCCCTTCAGTGTCACTGGGGTGACTCCTAAGTCACATAAATGCTTTTGAAAATCCCACACCAAATACACACGGTTCTGTCCAGAAGATTAAGGCCAAAATTTGCATGTCTTATTCAAGCAGAACTCCCTGAAGCTGGGGGTGGGGCAGGGGGGAAGATGGGATGACAGTCCTGCTTGCATGAAAATTGGTGGATTTTTAAGTGTATGATCAATCATCAGTCTTGGTCTTTCTTCATTTGGTATGCAAAGGTCTCAAGTCCACACTGTTGAGAGCGCTCCTAGGGGAAGGAAAGGTATGTGTACACTGCAATTGGATGTGTGATTGCAGCTTGGGTAATCTAATTAGCACCACTAAAACTAGCAGTTAAAATGCGGTGGCGTGGGCTGTACAAGCCCTCCCTGGACCCTGAGTACACACTTGTACTGCTAGACTCAGGGGCGGCTCTATGTTTTTTGCAGCCCCAAGCACGGCTGTCAGGCGGCTTTCGGCGGCGCACCTGCGGGCGGCATGGTCACGCAGATTCGGCGGCATGCCTGCGGGAGGTCCGCCGGTGCCACGCCTTCAGCGTCCCCGCCGCCGAATTGCCCCCGAAGCCGCAGGACCGGCGGACCTCCCGCAGGCGTGCCGCCAAACGCAGCCAGACTGCCGCCCTCACAGCGACCAGCAGGCCGCCTCTTGCTTGCTGCGCTGGTGCCTGGAGCCGCCCCTGGCTAGACTGTGCAGGATCCACACTGGTGTCTCTTCCCTGCTGCTTTAAATCATGCTAGCTAGATTAAAACTAGGGGGTTATGCCTACTCCAACTGCAATCACACCTCCAATTGCAGAGCGGACATACTGAAGAGAGGGGGAATGTAGAGAAAACCCCAAAATGATTAGAAGCATGAGGTTTCGTTTTCGCCTCACTTCTAAAACAGCAAGTGGTTTCTTTGTTAATTTTTAGTCGTATTGTCCAAAAAAATCCCTCCACCCCCCAAAAAAGGCTATTTTCCCCTGATTCCTTTACAGTCTACCAGTGCTCGAAATTCTACCAGTCCAAGAGGAAGGCAGTGTGTTTTACAGGCACTCTGATTCAGAGGTATTCATCTCATAGAGCAAGAAATCCCCAGCACAGCATCAGGAATTTGCCACTGCAAGACCACACCTGCTAAAAAAAAAGTGGCAGTCTTATTGCTGTAAAGGTGAGGCGATCAATGGAAATAGGGATGTTTTTCTTTTCCAAATTTGCAAAACCTCAAACACAATTTAGTGTGTGCATGGGAACACTCAGGAGGATTTTGTAATGTACCAAATCATCCAAAAGAAAAAAACAAAGGGGTGAGAGGTATGCCATCTGCACTATCCCGTTCCAAGAAAGAATGAATCCATTGGACTATTAATTGACTTGAACCTTTACCCACAACATGAACACAAATGAACCCCCCAAAATCTATTCTGGCCATTTTAGTTAAGACAGTGTTAATTTCTGGATTGGCCAGAGCTCTGACTGAAAATGGAGGTGTTTAAGTACAAGGAAATCTGTTCTCACACTATTTTCAACATGAGTGGAGGCAGGAAAAGGCAGGAGAGGAAGTATGCTGTTGTGGTTGAGGCACTGGGACTGGAATGAAGAAGATCTGGGGTCTGTTCCTGGCTCTACCACAAACTTCCTGGGCGATCTTAAACAAATCACTGTGGACCAAAGTTTGAATAATCCCCAACACTGTCAGCAATGACTCAAAGTTTTGAGTGCTTCTAGAATTTGAAAAACCAGCACACACACACACACCCCAAAAAGAAAACAAAACAAAAAGGAAGAAGCCTCTACACAGTATTTTTAAAAAGCTGTTTGACTGAATGCCCTGCCGGGATGGACCCAAGATTGGCAGCCAAAAAAAGATGAAAGTTTTCTGTTTTAATCTACAAAATACCAATAGGGGCAGCAGCAAGGGAAGTTTTCCATGCACAGCCCTAATACACCATCTCTGCTCTACCCTAGAACAACAAGCTACGGGGCAACAAGGTAATGCCTTCTCTGTAGCCCATTCAGTCCTTGGTTTCTCTGCTCAGACTGCCAACAAGCAGGCCACTTAGTGCCAAATGTAAAGGCATTTTTAATCATGTTGACACCTACCCCTTAGGAAATGGACGGGGGCCACAAACTCATGGCATAGAAAGCTAGTGATAATTCCTTTCCATCTGTTTCTGACTTGAGCCAGCCTTGAGCACTGACCTAGATGTGCCATGTTTCCCCCTCAAAAAGTAACCTTTGGCTGAGACACTAGAAGAAGGTCAAACAAAAAAGAAACCCGACGAAAGTCCCACCCACAGATCATGCAGTGTTGTGTTTTGATTAACTTACACTATGTGAGACTCCTACGTAGCTCTTTCCTGTGTTCCTTGGGTATTTTCCCCCTTGAGACCGCCACCTGACCTTGATTTTAATTACATTTCCCCTTAGACTGAGGAACCTGGCAAACAGGAAGGACTCTCAACAGGTTTGTTCAATTTCATTCTTGGGTATTTATATGGCCTGCATTATCCCAGCAGCTGAGCACCTCACAATCTTTCATGCTTCCAAACGTCCCTTGGAGACATTATTTCCATGTTACATATGGGGAATTAAGGCACAGAGAAACAAAGTGATTTGGCCAAGGAACAGGAACTCTGTAGCAAAGCCGGGAATCATGTCTCAGGCCAACACCCTAATCCCAGCACAAACCTGCCTCTGTCCGTGACTTCCCTTCTCTTCTATTTATCTCCCAGGCAATAGATAGATTATTCCCAAAGCAAATCTAATGAAGACCCACCGCTTAAAAAAAGATCCATTATAAGGGTTAAAAAAAAAATAGAGAGATTCTGTGAATCACATTCATTTGGATGACAAACTCAGTCAAAAGCATCAGATTCGTTTCCTCTGTTTTGCTTCAAAAATTGGCCTCCATATTTTCAAAGCCCCTCCCCTACTCATCCCCACATAGATTGACTGTTAAGGTAGGCTGAAAGGGTAAAAATCACTTCAAAGGGAAACAAAAGTGCTATTTCTAAAGCTAAAATATCAAAGTCTGCATCAAGATGCAAAAGGTACGTCTTTGTCAGATGTTTGGGATAGAAAATTCTACTCCATTAAGAAAATATGCTTCTGTGTTTAAATAATTTCTTGGTAGATATTGGTTAGAAACATATTTATAATGAGGATATTAATATTCATACTATATATATTTATTTTATGAGGCATGAATCACAAGTAGAGACGCAACAGAAGAATTATTATGGGGTTTCCGTTACAATAAGAGCTGCATGAAGCAGCTTGCTCACTGCAAACTCGTTG
Source organism: Platysternon megacephalum (assembly GCA_003942145.1). Taxonomy (NCBI): domain Eukaryota; kingdom Metazoa; phylum Chordata; order Testudines; family Platysternidae; genus Platysternon; species Platysternon megacephalum. The sequence goes on from QXTE01000316.1 coordinate 607,498, forward strand.
GACGCTGGTTGACTTTGGATTAGGTCAAAGCAATGATCTGTGTAATTATCAACCCTCCCCTATTGCTTTCCATCTCCCACTTTGGGGAATCAGGCTTGGGGTGTCCAGATTTTTGTTTCAATATATGCCCCTCTTGATAAAGTGATACTTGAGTATTAAATAGAGGAGGAAAGCTTGCAGAGGTAGGTTAATAAACGTTTAAGCACAAATGTTCAGTATTTATCTGGGAGCTAGTATGCCACATTAACAGAAGGGGCTGATGCTTGTTTATTTCCCTAAATACCTAGGGTCCAGACATAGCTAAGCACTTTCATTAGATATGCATCATGCCTTGCATAGTTAGTTACAAACAAAGGAAATAAGAAACATTTAGCATAGTAGCAACCCTACAGCAAAACGAGATAATTATTGGCTATTAATGTGCATTTAACAGCTTGTGAATCTTTTCCAACAACTCTCTCTGTATGCATTTGAGTAGACTTGGCATTCTCTTAGCTTATCGTGGTTCCTTTTAAGCCACAACGACTTTTGTTTAGATCTTGAAGGTCATAGCTTCAAAGGACTGCACTACAATCTCAGTAAGATATACAGAGAGGCTTTAACAGCCTAAATAGAGAAAAAGCAATGCAAGGGAGAAGAGTGTACATTTCTGAGGATTTACATTTATCACTAACTAAAATACTTGAAATTTCTCCAACAAAAATATGATCTAGAAATGCAAAGCTCTGCCACAAACACCCTGATGCCTCAGCACCCCCAACATGCAATATATTCTACACCCCTTTTTGCTCGTGGGCAAAATGAGGCACAGAGATTAAGTTGCCTAAGTGGCAGTATAACGAACTGAAACAGCTCCTGACTCGCAGTCTCATGCTCTAACCACTAGACATCAAATCCTTGCCTATTTTACTGTAGCTGTGCTCTCCACACAAGGCTATTTAGTTTTTTGACAATTTAGGGTACGACGCCAGGTTATGCTTTTCTTATCAAGAGAATGGGAGAGGCTTTAATGAATATGATTGAGACACCAAAGGTTATTTTAAAACATTAACTTAATTCCAATATCAGAAGAGACAACTTTACTATTCTGGCAACTTATTTTGACCCCACTGATCAATGGAAAGACACTTTCTGTTTCTGAAACAAGATAGGCAAGGTAATACACCTTTTATTGGACCAACTTTTCTGGGTGAAAGTGACATGCTTTCTAGCTACATGGAACTCTCCTTCAGATCTGGGCTGAAGAACTCCTCTGTGCAGCTCAAAAGGTCATCTCTTTCACCAATAGAAGTTGATCCAATAAAAGACATTACCTCGCCTATCTTGTCTCTCTAATACGCTGGGACCAACATGGTTACAACAACACTACAAACTTTCTATTTCTGTCTAATGATGATTTTCAAGCTATTCTGGGCAGTGCATAGGCTAAATCGGAGCCAGACTATCCAAATTAATCAGCAGCTTTTTAAGTTTAGAGGCAATTTTTTTTCTGGCTGGAACAAAGCTGCTAGGGCTGCAGAAAATAAAACAAAACCCCCCTTTTGTGGGGTCGATAGGCAATAAAATAACTGTCAGTGCTGTCCAAGGTACTGCAATACATCTCACAGACCTCTCTAGAAGAATCAATACTAATATTTCTTTGTACAACATGGCTAGATATAAACATGGGAAAGCCTTAATTGTGGGCAGGTACAGAGGGAGGATTAAGCAGCCAGCAGCCATTTCAGAATTTAAAAAGTCTGACTCTGTTTTTCAAGCCACCATCAGACAAGACAGACTGTCTCCATGCTGCCCTACCAATGTCAAAGTCAGTCTGGCTTTCGTCCTCCATTCTTACAGCCCAGGAAGTCTTTTCGTAGCCTCCCAGTGCTCCCTGCCAGACCTCTTACTTACTGTCTGTGTTGAGCTGACGCTACTTGGCCAAGAAGCACTCAAGACAGCAAATGGAAATGACAGGAGGAGACAACAAATGGGAGTCTTAGAACTGTCTCACAACAAGAGTTCCTGTAACCAACACTACAATCTGAGGACTTGGGAGCAATTACAAAGTCAGTCACACTGGAGCAGGCCAATGTTCAAGCCAGGGCTGCAGCAACTCGTCAGGCACTACAGGCACTGGAACTGCCTAGTAGGTCAGGTGCATTATTGAACTGTTCTCTGTTGGGCAAAGAAATCCCCCCCTTTCTCCACAGCTGCAAAGCTACAAGCCTTTATACTGCAGCAGCAGCAGTTTGGTAAGGCATTTCTGAACTACTTCCCTAGAACTGTCACTGTCTCTGGGACACGTGTTCATGGTACCTTGACTGTTTCTGACCATCTCTTGGGGTTGGCTTCCAGCTAACATTCTAGCCTGTGCAAACATGGTGTCTGGGCGAGCCTCTAGCTGACTGAGCAATGAGGTCAGGAGAGGGGCCTGATCACTTTTTCCCTTTTATCACCTTTTACTTTCTTCTGAAGGTCAATAGTCCAAGTCCTTCCTGCCTTTCCCCATACATCACACCAGTCCTCTGCCACTTCCACTGAATGGAACGAATGGACACTGCAATTGTTATAGCAGCAAGAGCCAGTACAAGCCCTGCCAGCCTTCTTCCCATCCTCAAATGGCACCAGGCCTTAATGGTTACATTTTTTCCACCCACTCACCCAGCAGAAGTGAAGGGAGTGTCAGTGGAAGCCTATGGAGGAACCCTCCCTTCCTGCACAGCAGCCATTACTGCTATAGCTTTCACCCCCTGAGGGAGTATAACTCAAGTGTGTTTCAACCATTTGTCCAACCCGCCCCTCCTGCAGACTTCCACCTCCCCTATCCCATAGTCACCTCAGCCCTTTTGCCATTCTCAACCCTTCCCCCCTCTTTCCCTTTTCCAGGCTGCCAGCACCCTGTTTCCCAACTCCCAGAGCACATCCATGAGCAAATAATTAATGTACCAACACTCACTATGACCATTTGCTTGTTATATCCCTTCCCTCCACCCTTAGTCTTTGGGTTTTAAATCCTTCTTGACAAGGATTGTCTTCTTATCCATTTTTGCTCCCTATAATATAATGGGACCTCAAGACTGATTGGGGTCATTAGATACTACCGAAGTAATAAGAATTAAGTAATTATTTTTCAATAGAGGGTCAGATACTTAAAATGAGAGAGCACAAATGAAAATACCTCAGATCTGTCAACTCCCAATTAATTAGTACCCTTCTGAGAGCTGAAGAAAATATCTTTAAGGCAGCACTGAATTCTGAAAAAGCTTTTTGTTTTTTTCCCCGAGTGGCTGGGGAGTTGGAGAAAGAAAACTATGTCGGCTTCAAGGCTTAACCATGCATTAATTACTAGGAATGAAGAACTTCAGAAACATCATATACATTTACTGATTGCATTAAAAAAAAATTGTTTTCATTTTGGGTCAGTGTTTCAGAAAACCCCCAAAGCAGCAGAACTCTATATTACAACTTTGCTGCACTCAAATTTGCTTTATTTTTTCAAATACACATTTAAAGCATCTCATTGACACAAGGGATCTGAAATGAGGCTTTTCCATGAATATAGCACTGCACAAGGCTGGCAGCACATTTGGTGCTATAGAATTATAAAAATTTAGGGCTGGAAAGGACTTCAAGATGTCATCAGTTCCACTCCCCTGCACTGAAGCAGGTCCAAGTAAACCTAGACCACCCCTGACAGATGTTTGTCCAACCTGTTCTTAAAAACTTCCAATGATGAGGATTCCACAACCTCCTTTAGAAACCTATTCCAGAGCTTACCTACCTTATAGTTAGAAAGTTTTTCCTAATATCTACCTAAATCTCCCTTAAGCCCATTACATCATATCCTACCTCCAGTGGACATGGAGAATAATTGATGACATTCCTGTTCATAACAGCCCTTAACATATTTGAAGACTGTTACCAGGTATCCCCCTCAGTCTTTTTTTCTCACGACTAAATACACCCAGTTTTTTTAACCTTTCCTCATAGGTCAGGTTTCTAAAATGATCATCATTTTTGTTACTGTCCCCTGGAATCTGATTTGTCCATGTCTTTCCTAAAGTGTTGCACCCAGAATTAGGCACAGTACTCCTGCTGAGGCCTCACCAGTGCCAAGCATAGCAGGATAAAAGCTCCAACATCTTATATAGAACACTCCTCTTAATACATCCCAGAATGATATTAGTCTTTTTCACAACTGCATCACATTGACTCATATTTAATTTGTGATCCACTAGAACCCTCAGATCCTTTTCAGCAGTACTACTGCCTAGGCCAGGGATCAGCAACCTTTGGCCCGCAGCCCGCCAGGATAAGCACCCTGGCAGGCCGGGCCAGTTTTTTTACCTGCTGCGTCCGCAGGTTCAGCCGATCGCGACACTCACTGGCCGCGGTTCACCGCTCCAGACCAATGGGGGCGGCGGGAAGCAGCGCGGGCCAAGGGACGTCCTGGCCACCGCTTCCCGCCGCCCCCACTGGACTGGAGCAGCGAACCACCGCCAGTGGGAGCCGCGATCGGCCGAACCTGCGGACGCAGCAGGTAAAAAAAAAATAAAACAGGACGGCCCGCCAGGGTGCTTACCCTGGAGGGCCACTTGCCAAAGGTTGCTGATCCCTGGCCTAGGCAGTTATTCCCCATTTTGTAGTTGTGCATTTGATTTTTCTTTCCTAAATAAGATACTTTTTACTTGTCATTGAATTTCATTTTGTTGAACTCAGACCAATTCTCCAGTTTACTTTGAATTCTAATCTTGTCCTACAAAGTAATTGCAACCCCCTCTTACCCCAGAGATTTATAAGTGCACTCCACTCCATTAGCCAAGTCATTGATGAAGATATTGAATAGTACTGGACCCAAGAATGACCCCTGTGGCACCCCACTAGATACATCGTCCCACTGACAGTGAACCACTGATAATTACTCTGAGTAAGGTCTTTCAACCAATTGTTCATCACCTTATAGTAATTTATATCACATTTCCATAGTTTGCTTATGAGAATGTCAAGTGGGACTGCCAAAAGCCTCACTAAAAATCAAGATATATCTACTGTTTCTCCATCCCCTAGGCCCATAACCTTGTCAGAGAAGGAACTTAGGTTGGTTTGATATAATTTGTTCATAACAAATCCACGCTGGCTATTCCTTATAACCCTGTTATCCTCTAGGTGCTTACAAATTCATTGTTTAATAATTTGTTCCAGTATCTTTCTGGGTATCAAAGTTAGGCTGACTGGTCTATAATTCCCTGCATTCTCTTTGTTCCCTGTATAAAGATAGGTACTGTGTTTGCCTCGCTCCAGTTCTCTGAGACCTCACCCATCTTCCATGAGTGCTCAAAGATAATTGCTAACAGTTTCAAGATTGATTCAGCTAGTTCCTTAAGTACCCCGGGATGAATTTCAGCAGGCTCTGCTGACTTGACTACATCTCACTTATCTAGAAATTCTTTAACCTGCTTTTTTCCCTATTTTGGATTGTGTTCCTTCCCTCATTGTTAGTATTAATTGTGTAGAGTATCTGGTTACATTTACCTTTTTAGTGACGACTGAAGCAAAAATAAGCATTAGCCTTCTTGATGTCATCAGTTATTAGCTCTCTTTCCCCACTGTGTAGTAGAGGACCGACACTTTCCTTCATTTTTCTCTTGCTCTTAATTTATTTGAAGAACCTCTTATTGTCATTTGTGTCTCTGGCTAAGTGCAACTCATTGTGTGACTTAACCTTGCTGATTTTGCTCCTACATCTTTGTGCTATTCTTGTGTCCTCCTCTTTAGCAATTCTTCTATGTTTCCACTTTTTGTAGGACTCCTTTTTTGATTTTCAGATAATTAATTAGCTCATGGTGGAGCCATATCGGTCTCTTACAATTCTTCCTCACTTCCCTTTGCATCAGAATGGTTCACAGTTGTGCTTTTAATATTGTCTCCTTTAAACTGCCAGCTCTCCTGAACTCCTTCATCCTTTGGATTTTCTTCCCATAGGACATTACCTACCAGTTCTTTGAATTTGTTAAGTCTGTTTTTTAGCACTCCATTCTCCTTATTCTGCTGTCTCACCTCATTCTTGTTCTTGAAATCACAAAATCTATCATTTCATGATCACTTTCACCCAAATTGCCTTCAACTACCTCCCCCTTGGTCAGAATCAAGTCTAAAATGGCCATCCTCCTGGATATTCCCTCCACTTTCTGAGAAAAAAAAGCTATCTGCATACATTCCAAGAACTTACTGGAAATTGTGTTTTGCTGTATTACTAGCCAACTTTTCTGGCTAGTTCAAGTCCTTCATTACTACCAGGTAGTACGTTTTTGATGTTTCAGTTATTTGTTTGAGAAATACCAAATCAACATCATCTTCCTGATATGGTCATCTATAGCAGACCCCTACCACGACATCATCCCTATTTCTCCCTCATTTTATCTTTACCCAGAGGCCTTCATCTAGTGTGGCTTTCACTACCTGGATCTTAGAACAAGTGTATATATTCTTAATGTCTAATGCAACACCTCTTCCCTTCCCCACCCCCAGATAAGCAGGGAAGTAAACAGTGGCAGCAGCAGATTCACATGGCTATGACGTAGCCAGGGTGGCATATAGAATGTACTCCCATCTTGAATGATCCTTTGTAAGTCTTCCTCCTTCAGTAGGAATCAGTGCAGGAGGGTTTAGGCTTCCTAAAACCCTCAAAATTGTAGCTTCCAAACTCATTCATGGTCAGCCTCATGCTCTGCTTTCTTCCACCTCAGATCTATAAATCATCTGTAAAAGCATACTGTGACGTTGTGCAGTTTATATGATTTTGTAAAAACATGATAAGTGAATATAATGTAATTGGAATAGTTTTATAAAAACATAAGTGAGTTTAATGTAACTGGAATATGCTTCATGCAAAAGGTATCATCACAAAGCTTATAATCTACTGAGAGTGATCATCCTATTTGTATAAATGTATCACTCTTGTATCTAAAACTAGAAATATAAAATATAACTCTGAGGGCCTATTGTAATTATGCAAAGTGTGGGCCATTAATGGTGGTTTGGAATCTTGATGACTCCCATTAACCAGAGCCATTGTCTGCAGATGGCTGTATTTACCTGTGAGTCTTCCTGTATATGTGTGTGCTGGCAAGTGANTATTTTATTTTATTTTGCTTGGTAACTTCTTTTGTTCTGTCTGTTACTACTTGAAATCACTTAAATCCTACTATCTGTATTTAATAAAATCACTTTCTACTTATTAATTAACTCAGAGTATGTATTAATACCTGGGGGAGCAAACAGCTGTGCATATCTCTCTATCAGTGTTATAGAGGGCGAACAATTTATGAGTTTACTCTGTATAAAGCTTATACAGGGTAAAACGGATTTATCTGGGTTTAGACCCCATTGGGAATTGGGCATCTGAGTGTTAAAGGCAAGCAGACTTCTGTGAGCTGTTCTCAGGTAAACCCTGCAGCTTTGGGATAGGTGGTTCAGACTCTGGTCTGTGTCTGAAGCAGATAGGTGTGTCTGGCTCTCAGCAAGACTTTGAGTGCTGGAACCACCAGTAGCTGGCAGGGGAGAATAGAACCAGAGGTAGCCTTTGCACATCAGCTGGCAGCTCCCAAGGGGGTTTCTGTGAATCAACCCGTCACACATACCATCTTCTTCATTAATGATCTGGATGATGGGATGGGGAGAAGAGGTAGACACGCTGGAGGGTAGGGATAGGGTCCAGAGTGACCTAGACAAATTGGAGGATTGGGCCAAAAGAAATCTGAGGAGGTTCAACAAGGACAAGTGAAGAGTCTTGCACTTAGGATGGAAGACTCCCATGCACTGCTACAGGCTGGGGACCGACTGGCTAAGCGGCAGATCTGCAGAAAAGGACCTGGAGATTACAGTGGACGAGAGGCTGGATATGAGTCAACAATGTTCCCTTGTTGCCAAGAAGATTAATGGCATATTGGGCTGCATTGCCAGCAGATCAAGGGAAGTGATTATTCCCCTCTATTCAGCAGTGGTAAGGTCACAGCTGGAGTATTGTGTCCAGTTTTGGGGCCCCCACTACAGAAAGGATGTGGAGAAATTGGAGATAGTCCAGCGGAGGGCAGCCAAAATGATTAGGGGGCTGGGGCACATGACTTACGAGGAGAAGCTGAGGGAACTGGGCTTCTTTGTCTGCAGAAGAGAAGAGTGAGAGGGATTTGATAGCAGCCTTCAACTACCTGAAGGGGGGTTCCAAAGAGGCTGGAGCTCGGCTGTTCTCAGTGGTGGCAGATGACAGAACAAGGAGCAATGTATCTCAAGTTGAAGTGGGGGAGGTCTAGGTTGGATATTAGGAAACACTATTTCACTAGGAGGGTGATGAAGCACTGGAATGGGTTACCTAGGGAGGTGGTGGAATCTCTATCCTTAGAGTTTTTAAGGCCCAGCTTGACAAAGCCCTGGCTGGGATGATTTAGTTGGGGTTGGTCCTGCTCTGAGCAGGGGTTGGACTAGATGACCTCCAGAGGTCTCTTTCAGCCCTAATCTTCTATGATTCTGAATGCTGGACATGACCCTTTCAACTGGTGCAAGACTGCAACTTGCCAAAATTGTTTTAAGTTTCTCTTCATTCATGAAAAAAAAAATCAAACTAATTACGAATTAGTTACGAGTATTACGAATATGTCATATCTTTTGACATGAAAAACTGTTTAGTTTCCTCTCCTCATTTATGTTTAATGGCCACGTTTCTACTCCATATAGCTGGGTTGTCATCACTATTGCACTGAACACTCATATCTTTGTTGTCACAGAGACAGCCCAAACAGAGACCTTTGAATATGCTGAAATGCCATTGGTGCAAGACCAATCTGACATGTAACTTCTTTGCATATAGCACCACATGCTGCCAACTGACTACCCAGATAGATAAGACTTTCCATCCATTCGATGTTATTGCCTCTACATGCAGCATCAGTAGATCATTCATTTCCATTTTATACGAGGCATGCATAGGTTTGGTTTTAACACTATTCATGTTAAGTTCCAGAGATTCTGTAGTTTTTCACAGCTCTTCCAGGTTTAACTATAGCTTGTCAGTAGTCTCTCCAAATAAGGCAATACCATCTGTATATTCAAGATCCTCTAAAAATGAATCTTTAAATGTCATACCTTCAACTTTAGTCTCAGTCTGTTTTGTCAACTGATAGCCTATTAGAAAATTAAAGAATGTAGATGAGAATGAATCCTTGACATACTCCTGATTCAACTAAAAACCAATCTGTAATATAACCATTGACCCTCGCACTGCTTGACATACTACAGTACAGTTCTTCTATTGGGCATACAAAATCCTCTGACACCCCGTAGTGGCACAGCAGTATCCATACAGTGCTGATCGATGCACGGGGTCAAAAACAGCTGCAATGTTAATTTCCTTTTGTCTCACGAAGTTCTACATTCCTTAGAGCATATATAACATGGATTGTAATCGACCTGTCCGGAAACCAAACTGGTTGTGTCTCAGTTTTTGGTTCAGACAGCATTTCAGTCAGTTCAGTTGTATGAACATAAACATTTCCCCTGGGAGTTGCAGCAGTGTTATTCCCCTATAATTTAATCAAGCTGAGTAAAGTCACACAATATTGCTTAACCCTTCTTTTTGACCTGATAGAAACCTCAAATCTGCCTATCATGCTCTCCTTCAGACAGGAGGCTGAACTGGGTTATTGGGTCTGCAAGGAAACAGCAATGGAGATGTCATGTCTCTGGTGGTAGTCATGGGAGAGGACTGTTAAAATGAATATTTAAAAAGAGAGAGCATTCTTTACTGAAGCTGCTAGACACAGAACGATCAGATGGTTCTTTAGCTCTTACACCAATGGTAAATACAGAGTACAGCTTAGTTTCAGAATACAGGATCTCCCTATTTCCTACAGAAAGCAGTATAGTAGAGTCCACTCACTGTGCTGTAAAACCTTGTCTACACTGGTGGTGTCATGTGGGGTACTTATAGTGAAACAGACTGCTTCCACACTGTGACGTGTAGCTACATGCAGCAGGGAAAGGCTCTGACAAAGGGAGGGAAGGGGAAAGTCTCTGGCAGCAGGGAGCTGCCCAAGACTTTCCTTGCTGCCTCCCTCCTGCCAGAGAAATGGCTCTGGTCACTTCCTGTGGCAGGGAAAGAATTCAGCAATGGGACCCTACAATGCTAAAAATAGATGTGGGAGGCACTGTTATATACCTTAAGGTTCTGGCATATTTTAACTTTTCTCTCCTAAGAAGTGCCTCACCATCTACACTGCAATTTATACCCATGCTAGGGGTGTGTGCATTGTATATACTCTACACCAGGGGTCTCAAACACGCGGCCCGCGAGCTCCTCCCGGCCCCCCGCCCCCCCCTGTTTACCTGGCCAACCAGCACCGGGGGCAGGGCAGGCTCCCTGCTTGCTTGCCCTGCTGCGGCGCTGCACCAGGAAGCAGCTGGAACCCGGGGGAGGAGGGGCGCAGGGGGGTGTGTGGCTGTTGCTTCAGGCACCGCCCCCAGCAGTTCCCATTGGCCACAGTTCCCCATTCCCGGCCAATGGGAACTGCTGGGGGCGGTGCCTGAAGCAACAGCCACACACCCCCCTGCGCCCCTCCTCCCCCGGGTTCCAGCTGCTTCCTGGTGCAGCGCCGCAGCAGGGCAAGCAAGCAGGGAGCCTGCCCTGCCCCCGGTGCTGGTTGGCCAGGTAAACAGGGGGGGGCGGGGGGCNCACCGTAAGTGTAGACATAGCCTAAGAGAAAGTGGTGGGATCCCAGAACAGCCTCTTCCAAAAGAAAAGCATGTAAACCCTGTGGTCTGAAGCGATAGAAGGTAAAGGGTTCACTGTTCACACCTGTTGGGAAACAGAGGAAAGAGCAGACAGAAGCTCGATCAGGGAAGGAGCTCTCTCCCACCATCTGTTCGAGAACAGTGAAACTACAGCTACAGAGAGCTCATTTGCATAAGCTTTCTACCCAGACATCCTCCAAGTGACACTTTAGTGACTCACGAGAGCTGTACACAAACTCCAAATTGGTTGGATAGTGGGCTGAGAGAGAAACAGGGTAAAGGGGCCACTACCTTATAGAAAGGAGTACATCCCTGGCAGTAAAGTGTCTACTCAAGGAACCTGTATACCATCTATCCCCCTCCACGGAAGACTTGGCAAAAAAAAAAAAAAAAGTGGCTCTTGGCAAGCAGCAGCTTTTCACTTAAGCTGCAGATGGCAGCAAAATAACTGAGTAAACTTCAGCGAGGCACCTCTCCCCAGCCCAGATAAAGCTGAAAAGCCTATAGCAGGGTGAGGTGCTGGAGCCTTAGCCTAGGCAGCATTTTCCCTAGGGACAGGAAAAAGGCCTGCTTGAGTGTCTCCCAGATTCTGGAACTATGTTAACCACTGATACCAAAGTGTAAGTGGGGTGTAGTAGTGGGGCAAGAGGAGAAGTGATGTGTCAGAGGGACCTTGGCTTATCTGATAATTGACACTGGGGAACTGGAGTTCAAGAACTACTGTCAAAGACACTGGGGGGAGGGAGCATGATTTATTTGTTATTCATTGATTTGTTATTACACTGTTTGTCCCAAGTTGATGCTGTGTTCCTTCATCTCCAAATCAATTTCTTCTTGCTTCACATGGAGAGTCAGTGCTTGAGAAGGGAAGTATTGCCTGCTTAGGTCACCCAGGGAAGATATTTAGTTTTTTCTAGATATTTTAACCTGATCCTTGTTGCTGCCACCACCACCTGAGGGTTATAAACATTATACAGTCCAAAAACAGCTGTTGTACTATATTGGAACCCCAATGGGCTAAGTACAGAGCAAGTCAAACTGTATTTAAGTAATCTATCAGGTCTACAGGGGATTTACCTGTTTAAACGTTATTTGCTGAGATCAAAGGGAATCCATACACATCAGAGGAGCAACTAACCAAGTGTTTTTCATTGCGAATAATTCTAGTTTTTCAATACAGTTGAGTACAGCTTCCACTTTTAAAGTCGTGTCAATGATGTCCAATTCCTTCGTAAGTATCAGAGATCCAGACAATCCAGTATGCTGGAATAGGTCAGCACTCATTTTGAGTACATCGTTTTCCAAGTACTACAGTAATACAATACTACTGCTGCTACAACATGATAAAATAACTACTGATGTATTAGAAATAGTGATGATCAACTTAACAATACAGCAGGGTACATATAGCACATCTGCCCAACCAGAATGGTTTCCTGAGAATGCTTTTCAGTAACCTCAAGAAATGGATAAAGGGCATACCATCATCCATTTAAATGGCACACTTAGCCTGCCAGCAAACTAATTCATTAGTGCTACCTGCGTATGTATTTTTATTTGTGCCCACTCTGACCACTTTCCACGCTGATCAGTTCAGGCTTTCATCCTGTTATGTTACTGCTGTGAAATATGTATTTAATTTTTAAATGCTTTTATATAGTCCCTATTTTGAAAGCAATTCATGAAATCTTCAGTACCTCCTGGCCTAACGTATTCCTAGGATTCTCTGAGGATCAAGGCAATGGCTTATTGGACATGGTTTTTCTTATCAGAAGGAGGGGGGAGGGAGGCAGCTACAGGACATCAAGTTAAGTGGATTCTATTATAATATTGCACTAAGTAGTAGCAAAAAGAGCAGCAATTGAATCCTGGATAATTAAGATGTCAGTATATCAAAGCACAGGAGAAATGGATCACGCTAAGCATTGCTCCTCGAAACAAATACAGACGCTAACAATAGGACAGATACCTTATTCAATCCAACACCTAGGCAAGAAACCTGGGAGCTTTCAACAAACAACTCAATGTTATTGCAGTAGCTAATGATACTAAATGCACTTCATTTTACTCATTTATGTCTATCGGTCACAATCTCCTCTTGTTTCTTGAAGAACTAATTACAGAACTGAAAATGAATGCCATTGTTTCACAGAGATAATATAACTTGCTAATATTCATGATTTCTCTCAGCCCATGTCCTTCATAAATTTGGCTTGAAGGATTTAAGGAAACCAAATAGTACCTAAATACTAGCATACAGAGCTTATCAGACTCCAATCTGCAGCAACTTCATTAGATTACATCCGATCATGAATTCTGAATAAACCAAGAGAAAGCCTTCATTATAACAGTTTATTCTTTAGGGTTTTTTATGCTCTAGTCATCCATCCCTAAAATTCATTTTGTTGCTTCAGCAGAGTATTGTTTGTATGGGAGAAGACCAAGCAAATTTATCTCCACCCTTTAAAAAGAGTCATGCTTACTTTATCCAAGACATTTCCATTCTCTATAAAAGTCTCTTTTTAATATGAATTGCACTATCACTCCCTAAGTACTATGATGCACAGTTGACCTGGATCCAAAGCTTTAAGATCTTCCACATGGTAGGAATTTCAAAAATTTTTACTTTTCATCAGTGGCTTCATTTTTTAAAAGAAAAACAACTTTATCTGGTAGGATATTCAAGAATCAGTTATATAGTAACCAGTAAGTTCTTGCAAACATACGGCTAAATCAAACAATTAAAAATCCCAAATTAGTAACTAAGTATGTGTGTGAATGCCAAGGTAGTTGCTCATTTCCACTGTATTTAACATATTTTAGCTATAAAACCCAGCACTTAAGTACCTAAATAGTGTGTATACCAGTGTGACAGGTGGCGTCAGTAAGTGAGATGGATGTCATGCCCAAAGATGACAAATTATTTTAAAGTTTTAAGCCAATTAGTTGAGAACACTTGCTCTGATCCACTTACCTTCCAAGCTTTGGAATCAGAGTTCTATGTTTCTCTACCAACAGGAAGAGGAGAACACACATTTTCTTCATCATGGCCTGTAGGTAGCAGGCCAAACTGGGAATCTCATTGTCAGTTTCTGCAGTGGCAACATGCCGAAAATGCTTGTCATACAGCCTGACCATCAGCTGGTGGACAATCTGCCAGCTGGCTGACTTCTGCTCTGGTATTGGCTGGTAACATGGAACTGTCTGTTAATGTGCTGTGTTTGCTGAATGAAGAGCCTGAAGTATAGTGCTAGGGTGCAACACCTCATTCTACTTGTTCAAATGACAGCAGCTCCAGTTTGCATCATAGGGCCTACACTGACCACTATAAAGAGTTATGTTAAGATCAAGAGGTAAAGGACCATGCTTTTGGATCAGGAGGACCCAAGTTCAATCTCCACTGTTTCTATGAAGTCCCAAATAATGATGGCATTCAGCATAATGTGAAGCATGGACTTCAAGGTTGCCAAGATTAATCCGAGTGCGGCAGCCTTCATTAGGTTGTTCTACTGAACAGCATTATCCCTGTCTGCACCTGCCAAGAAATACCAAGAAATATACGCATCTTCAGTGTTCTACTTAAGGAGACTGTTGATCTTCAGAACCACAGCTCCTGAACTCAGCTCAGCTTTCCCCAAAGTAGACTTGTCTCTGTTCAGATTTCCTCCGAGTACTTTTCCACTTGGCTTATCCAGAACACCTTGTCTAATTCCGGGAGAGCACTTCATCTAGTTCTTGGGGATCCAAAACCTCAGTTTGACTCCAGATTTCATCACTTGGGTTCCTTTATTTAGTATTCAGCAAAGCTACTCTGAACTGATAAGACTCAAGCATGGGATGGGTGGGTATAATGCATAACACACATTCAACGTTACAGAGAAAATTTCTTCCTTTATATATATTTACATATTACATTGCACCAAATTTTTTGATTGGCTTGGTTACTTTGCAGGGACCAGTCCCTGTGCAGCATTCTCTGTCCATTTATAACCTGATCTTTACATCCAAGGTTTATCTTGTCCATTGTTAGTAAAATGATTCCCTGAGTGTTCTCCGTCTTATCTGAGCTGGCTCAGACATTCTGTCTTTTTAACCTACTGACCTATTTACTTAATTTATTAGCACAAATATTCTGGGTTCAGCTTAATGATCTGTTTACCTCCCTAATTCTATCCTCCAGGAAATGAGGCCTTCCTCCTAGTGTTAATTATTCATGTCACGTCAGGCCTCAGCTACATTCCCCTGCTTCCATCTTTCTGTTCTATATTCGCTTTCATTTAATCTGCCCCATGTTCCTGTCTTCTGTTCTCTCTTTCTCAAGTTCATTTCCCAGCAACAAATGTCTAAGACCACAGTAGCTGTAATTATTTGAACCACCATTAATATTATGCTCAAAAGTACAAACCAGGTGGTGCAAGCACACCTCTTCTGGTAGAACCCACCAGGGTCCCACATTAAAAGCTTGCTGTGCCTTTAAAGCATCCTTTGGCAATTTTAACTTTGCTTTTATTTTAATTACATTATGACAAACTGGTACAAAATATAAAAATCTTTCATTTATCACCACAGGAAATTTAGGTGTGAAATAGAACACAGGCCAATTAAAATACCATTCCCTGGCTCCATACCAGAAATAGTCCTCTTCAGCCACCACACAATACTTGTCATCACCAGCATAGGCAGTTTTTTACTTTACTAGCATCCCAGCATCTGAACTGTACTGTGCAATTTGGACACTGCTCCCCCAGACTAAACCCATATGCTGGCAACTCTGTTTGTAAGACATTACACCTGTACATGCAAATGTCAGCCAGGTGTAAACAGCAGTACAAGAGCCTTCCAGATCTTGCATTGTCTTGCAACAGTATTTCAGGATGGAAAACCAACATCTTCCACATCACATAAGTTGTAATGCTTTTCACATTTAACTTCATGGTATTGGACCCTTGTTATAATTTTCTTACCTTGTACCAACTAGTATTAACTCCCTTATACCACATTTTAAACTTTCCTGTGGTGATAAAAGAGGGCGACCTTCTTTGTTCTATATCAGTTAAGGCCTCTTTTAAATAGCATATTTTCCCCATGTACCACACACGTCATTGTTTTGCCTTTTACATTTCAAATTAACTTTAACATGTACATTAAAAAATAAACATTTACAACATCATTCATGTAAAACAGTTAAAAACTATCAATACATTCTTTGCTTTGTTGATTTTTAAAATACAATACTTGAGATGCTAATTCTGTCTGAAACCCTTGTTCACAAAGTGGATGCAGTGCTTGTGCTGCTAGCTTCTGTTGAAATACTTGGTTATAGTCCAACAGCATCTCTGTCAGCTTGGTTTCACAGAGTGACATACCAAACAGCTTGGCTGCCATGTCAAGCTGCCACGGGTGTTGTAGATGCCCCACCTTGGCAGGCCTATGCATTTCAGAAGCTTATTTTTTTTGTCCATAAAGTCCTTTCAATAGTTTTTAACCATTTTTGACAACACCCCAGTGACTGTCGATTGGTGAAATTCAATAACACTTGGCACATAAGGAAATGTTTAATCATGTTTAGTTTATTAAAGAGATTTTACCCGAAGCCATTAGTTGGATTTGTTTCCAATCTAGGGCATTTCAATCTTTTTTATATAATTGCTTAGTTTTAATACAATATTCTTTTTCCATTTACAAAACACTCTAATGTAAATGTTATTAGGAAGTAAAAATCTACTTTACACTACAGTTAAACAGAACTTATGGATAAGCGTGTTAAGGGTTAAACTCCATTTTCTATATTCACTGATCTTTCTTGGTGCTGGGTTGGTTCTGCTTCCAAAGCATATGGCCATCTGAAAAAGAAAACAACCTATTGTGGCTCTTCTTTGGAGCCTCTATAGGATTTTAATTAAATACCTTATCTTTACATTTATTTTACTCCTTTTACCATATGCACTCCATGTTCCAAGTGAATGCACCTTCCTTCCATAGTGCATACCCTTTATTTGCAATAAAATCATGTTAGCCATATTAATTTTCACTTGAAGTGTAACTCTTTGTTTTGTGCTTAGAGTTTCCATGTACCCCACCGATGTGCTTGTCTAATCACCCAGAGCCACCTTAAGGCTAGGTGTTCCTAACATAGCTACTCTGTAACCACCCCCTCCCCTTGCTGTTACTCCAGAGGTGCACTATCCCTTTAATTTTTCGTTCTGTCCTGCAGCTCTTTCAGCTGCTGTTTCATTGCTACAAAAGGACCGGAGTTTCTTCCTACTCTCCTGGATCTGGCTGTCCCTGCCACAGCAAAACCATGTCCTCTAGTCCTTATTTTAAAAGCTGTTGAATTTCATAAAAGTCTTGAGGTAACAAAGCCAGATAACATCAGCTACTTGCATTTGGTTTGAGGGGGGCAGAATAATTTATTTAAGACTACCAGGAAATATTGGTAGCTGCTCAAAAAGTGTCCGTCACAGTTTTTGCAACTTTGATTGAAAGATTCAAATAGATTTTTAGTGAAATCTTTTAAAAGCCAATTCACTTTAGATATACAAAAAAGGGTTTTACAAACCAGGACTGTTTGTTTAGGTCCTTAAAACTTTGCATAAACACAAATGTATTTGAATTTCTTTTAAATATTTTGCTCAACACCCATTGTGTTGATCTAATTCTTTTTTACCCAGATTACATTCCCTACTTGTACATCCAGAGGCAGTCAAGTTCAAATGGAAACCCCCATTTCCTTTGGGTGATTTTAACTAAATTGCCCATAGTCAAATCATTCAACTCAGATTGTGTCTCTGCCTTTAGCAGTCGTTTACAATTATTTATTTACAGACCATTTCTTTGGGAAATGGGCCAATTTCCCTTCAGAATGGCTGTAGCGATTCCTGGGGACAAAAGCATAGTCGTGGTAGGGGTCACCACCTGACCTCCACTTGCATAATTGTTTGACTATTGGGGTTCCACTGGGCAAGACTGCGCCAAGATGTGCTGCCATTACCAGGTTTTATTGTCAAACCGAACATTCTTTTTTCTCTCCTTATTTAATGTGATGCCCAATCCTTTTACTACACCCTCCTGCTTAATCCTTTCAGTACTCTAAAGTTTTTAACATCTGCATAAATGCTCCCTTTAATTCCTCACTCTCTTTCCTTAAATCACTTATCTCCCAAAGTGACATTTCTCAGCCAATTTCTCTCCACAGCTCTGAGCTTATCTTTCTGCTTTTTGCGCTCATTCTTTGGCTACAATTACTGTTCGCTCCATGGTCACCCATGGGTTTTATACTTCAGTGTTTCAGTGGCATTCAACAGACCTTTGCTAGTTTCTGCCAAGCATTCTCTTACATGGTACCTCCCTCTATTCGCCTTATGCTACTGAATTTCTCTCTAGGATTTCCATACTATAACAACATGCTTCTTTGTGTGCCTTTTTCTTGCATTTCTTGTCTAATACTATTTGCTAGAGTTCATTTTCCACCCGGTTGCAGTCTCCCTCATCACTTCCCTAGGACGTCCATAGGGACCTCCTTTAGATCTAACATCCTCCTCCAGGGCCCCAGAAACCTCCTAAAATTTAAACTCTTCCAATGCCATTGCTAAACTGTTTGGTTGCAATCCTTGACAGTAAAGATACATACATAACAAATGATGCGTTACCTGCTCCAGAGAAATGGATTTGGGTTGAGTCACAACACTACTAAGGTTGGGATTCCCTCTGAGACCTTTTCCCACTTGGCTTATCCAGAACACCTTGTCCAGTTCTGTGATCATTCTCTGGGACCCAAAAAAACCTCAGTTTGACTCCTGATTTCATTGCTCAGGTTCCTTTATTGGCACAGAGAAAAGCTACACTGAGTTGATCAGATTCAAGCATAGTGGGTGGGTATAGGGCGTACCATATATTCAAAGTTAAACAGAAAACCTCTTCCTTTATCTTTACCCATGAAATTGCATCACGTGTTTGAACTGCTTGGTTACCTTGCAAGAACCAATCCCTGTGGAGTATACTCTGTCCATGTGCTATTCGTGTACAACCAGATCTTTATACTCCAGGTTTATCTTGTCCATTGTTAATAAATGGTTCCCTGGGTGTTCTCCCTTTTATCTTAGCTGACTCAGACATTGTCTTTTTTAGCCTACTAATCTATTTACTTATTTAGCACAAACATTCTGTTTTCAGCTTAATGATCTGTTTACCTCCCTAATTCTATCCTCCAAGACTTGAGCCCTCTCTCAAGTGTTAATTACTCTCAGGCCAGGCCTCAGCTACAATATTCCTTTCTCTGTCCTCAAGAAAAGCAAGACACTCCCCACTCATTCCCCCCTCCAGAGGTTCCCCACTGAACAGTGGAAGCAGTCATGACAGCTTGGATGGAGAGAATTCAGATCCCTGCAATATTCATGAAGTACCAGCCTCACCATTGCACTTGGCTCTGCTACTGGCTTTTTCTTCTTCTTTCTCCCTACCCTGAAGATTCCTGGTTCAAGAAATGGAAGCCACGAGAAATCCCTATTGATATTATCTGTGTGGAAGGAGCTGGGTCTAAACAGAACTCACTTGACTTAAGTGTGCCAATCTGCCGCACCTCACAGCAATTGAACCCCACCCCCCCGCCCCCACCCACTTGTACCAGATAGTGTAGCGTGCTATGCTGCAGCAATGGTCTCTTTTAAATCTTTGCGTTAAATAATATTCAACCACAGGAAACAAGCTGTCAGCTAATGACTCTGCTATAATGCTAGAAACATTCACAGCCTGTACCACCTTGAGCTGCAAGACATATCATAACCAAGGCAAAACAGGCCCTTCTCACTATTTGGATGGGAACCCCCGAAGGGCAATAGGACAATATGGTACTGGTTCATTTGCTAAGCTTTCCAAATCAGTATCAAGCTAATGTCCAGCATGATGCTAGCGAACAGCATGATACAGACATTTTTTGTGGGGGAGGCTTACTCATCATTTGTAACCATGTTGAGTTAATGGGACTTCTCTGTAAAACTAACCCTGGATCCTAGCCCGGATGCCAATTTGAGTTAGAGCTTTCTGCTTCCCTTACTGCACCCTGAAGTTCCAAGCAAATTCTTTTGTTCCTGTTCTGAACTGCTGAGTCACATCACTGGAGTGTCATTTAACAGCTTGTGTGTTTCACTTACCAATGGCTGCATTCCAGATACTAGTACACTTATTTTTATAGTTTGTCTCTTTGTTTCGATTTGTTAACTGTGACAAGATCCTTTGGATGAAAGGCACTAAAAATGCCAGATTAGAAACACTGGGTGTCTTTTTTTTAAGTAGCTTCACATTTACACTAAAAACCAATAGCTTCATCCTTGACTCCTTAAGAAACAATCAATCATTTATAGGTGAATGCAGCAATGAAAACCAGCAAGGTTACAAAGTTATAGCCCTGATCTTCACTACAATCTATGCCAGGATAGCTAAGTGTCTCAGGAATGTGGAAAACCCAATGTAGTTATACCAACCTAACCCCCCAGTGTAGACAGCACTGTCAATGGGAGGGTTTCTCCTGTCAACATAACTACTACCTGTCAGGGAGAAGCAGCTCTCCCATTGGTATAGATAGCATCTTCACTAGGCACTGCCGCTGTGCCACTGTAAGTGTAGATAAGCGTTAAGTAGTCCCATTGAAGAGCTTTATCTACAACCACCTTTGATTGTTACTTAAAAACAAAGGCACAAAAGATGGCTAGAATTACAGCTGATACTACATTGTCCCCTCAACTTCCAATTACAAGCATCAGATTAAGACAGCCTTCTAGGACTCAAAATATTGCTGTAAAAACAATGTTAACTATATTACTTTATTGTCATTGTGTTTAGAGAGAACTCAGTATTAGTAAATTAGACTCAAGTCTTGTTTATTGACTGCTCATCTACAGCATTGCTACAGAACTGGTTACTCTCCAGTCCCCTCAGTTCAATTCAATCCTTCCCTGATGGCCTGAAGGCTACAGTCCAGTATGATGGTGATCCATCTGAAAGCTTTGATATCTACAGTGGGGTCCAACACAGGGGTATTTGGGCACCAACACTCTTCAGTATATTCTTCTCGCTGCTCTGCTCCTTTGTCATGTTTTCTCAGCTAGCACTGAGGGTGTCTGTCTATCTCCATATGAGATCAGATAGAAAACTCTTCAACAATGTATGTTAAGGAGCAAAAAGGCAAGTGAAACACCTGGTGAAAGAGAGCTACTTCTTGGATGTTGCAGTGTTCATTGCACACAGTGAAGAGGAGCTCCCGCCACTTTGCAATAGTTAAAGACGACAGTGCTTATGGCACAAGGTATGTTGACTGCTCCAGAAGTTTTGATATCTAGCACCATGCTAGAAATAGTGCACAAGTTCTACTATCTAGGTCAACTATACCTGATAATTTGTCTCTAGATGACAAGCTTAGTTCTCACTTCAGACAGGTAGCCACCACATTCAGCCACCTGACTAAACAAGTGTGGGGTAACAGGAAACTGACATTCAACACCAAGATACATATCTACTATGTGTGCATTTTGAGCATGCTGCTGTATGGTGGTGAGTCCTAACTGAATAGCTAACACCCCTACTGTCTTTGCCATAGTTTAAATATCAAGTGGGAAACCAAAGTTCCTGACACCAAAAGTACCTGAGAAAACAAAATTACCAAGTTTAATCACCATACTCAAATACAGATGTCTCCATTGGCTTGATCATCTGCACCAGAGGGATGATGGGCCATTTGAAAGGATCTCCTGTATAGCGATCTCCAAGTCCACTGGGATGACCTAGGCTCAGGTTCAAGGACATTTGCAAGAGGGACTTGAAAACTTTTAACATCAGCACTGCAAACTGGGAAGATGCAGCACGTAAAAGGCTACAGCGACATTAGAGGGCTGTGCTGCGGCAGGGAGTCAAAGAGGCTGAAGAGAAGTGGGTGAGAGAGACAAAAGCAAAGAGAGTGAAGAGGAAAGCACAGCAGGCCTCAAGCACTAGTAGGGAGCCAGCCTCATCTGGCCTTGCACTCGATGCCTGTATTATCTGTGGCAAGAACTGTCACTCAAGAATTAGACTTTTTAGCAACATGTGATGCTGCAGTATGACATAGTAACTGAACTGCTTTGGTGCTTGCACCATCATCTTTCAAGATGGATGCTTGCCACTGCTACAGCATGGCCTGCATTAGTGCAAGCTACTTACACACATCCACTACAATGTGTCTTCTTTTATTATCATATTACCACATTTTCTCTCTCTCTCTCTGGTGTTTTGGATAGCAATAAGGGCTGGGTACAAGTGACACTGCTTTTTCCTTCATGACTCCCTGGGTACTTCCCAATTCAATCAAATAGCTCACCAAAAACACACTAGGAACCTTTAAAGGCTCAGTCTGGACTACCCCTTTACACTTGCCATCTCAACAACTGATGAACTCACAATGAACTTATAGTCTAAGTGAAATCAGAGGTTGGCATCACTGAAGTAGTGATAAAACCATGAAAAGGCAAGTTGATCACTATCAGCAACCAACAAACAATAATGAAGTGGATGAGGTTTTACATGTCCCAGACATATATACAGGGAACATATGAAGGTGTTTTATAAAAGCCTTTACCAGAATGAGTTTAGGATGATCTCAGCTCCAAACAGTGGAACCATGATTGCATTATACAGGTCATCCCACATCAGAGCTAACACAACCTTTCACACCATACAACTTATGTGGTATAGAAAAACTCGTGAAGATATTTCCCAGTATTTTCAAGGGGCCTTTATTTTTATTTATTTAGGACACATCAACATACATGCATCTGCCAGCTGGATTTATTTCAATCAGAATTATTTTAAAAATAGTTAAAAGAAAGAAAACATATGAAACAATGTGAAAATTTTGTCTTACCAGAAGCATCCAGATTATTCTGGATTTGTCTACAACTTCTCCAGGATTTACTTCAGTACAAAAGCACTGGACCTTGCTTGTATAGGTTTCCCAGCATCACAACAAAATGCAAGGTAGAACAGATTGCTTAGCATAAATAGCACATATTCTAAGGGACCATTCAAGGTAGAATGGCCTGTTAACACCTCTGCAGTTATAGGACAAAGAGGGGGTTAGTGGGCTACAGATTGTTGTGATAAGCCATAAATCCAATATCTCTGTTCTTTCCACAATTTTTAGTGTCTAGCAGAGTAATGAATTAATGAAGACTAATGATTTTTAGTGTCCATCTTGAATGGTCCCTTACAATATGTGCTAACTATTTATGCTAAACAAACTATTCCAGCTTGCATTTTGCTATGACTCTGGGAATACTGTTCCCAGAACTGAAGAACTCTGACGGAAAAGCTTGTCTTTCTCACCAACAGAAGTTGGTCCAATAAAAGATATTACTTCATCCACCTTGTCTCTCTCATATCCTGGGACCAACATGGCTACAACTACACTGCATACAAGTATACACCAGAACATTTGCTCCAACCCCCTTCATTCGTGTTCACGTTTGCAGCCTTTGAAGGGAGGATGTTTATAATTTTCTTTGTGCTCCCTCCAATCCCTTAAGGCCAATTATGTCCTTTCATGGACAAAGTGAAAGCATGAAGGCTAATTAAAATGCTTGATTTGGAGAAAATAAAGATAGCGCTGTAAATAGATATGAATATACCAGGTCCTTTAATTAGCACCATTTTATTCAGAGAAGCACAAAGTGTTCGTTTCTACAAATGTACGTCAGGTTTTACACCTTACATGAGTGAATTGTTGAAGCTGTGCAGCTTCTTAGAAGTAGGTGTTCTAGAAATAGCAAATGTAAGTCATTTCTATTGGTGTTATTCCTCTGTGCATCTATAATGGTTATTCGTCAGTCAATCAACCATGTATTCTGGATTGTGTATGGCGGAGGTTCCATGATTCCTTATTGTTGGTACCCCTCTTTATAAAAGGTCTTTTTGATCTGTGGAGGTTTTGTAGTTGAAGAGGACAAAGATAATCTTGTTTATGCCCCGTTTATACAACTGAACTGCCAAGTTTAACAATGATTGTTAGCTTTGTTTGCGGTTGAAATGCATAGGAACTTTCTTACAACTTTTTTTTTTTTTTTAAGGGTCAGTGCGCGCAATACTCTAAAATTTTTGTTTCCCACCATTTTGTTGATGCTCCCACTGGAATCCTTTATAGCCACTCCCAAGAGTGAGAAGGAGAGAGGAGGAATTTTTTTAAAAGCTTGTTATTAGGACATTTCCAGACTACTGCAAACGCCTTCAGTGGCATAATCCTAACTCTTGGATGCTGATCCAAACCAACTCTTCAAACAACCCCTAATTCTAAAGTCTAGATTTTGACCTCCCCCTACTTTCAGTAAATAGACACCATATTCCACACCAGGCTGTCAGATGGATAGCAGAGGCACTTTGTAACTAATTCCCTGATAAAGTAACATCTCCAAAGTGGGCTGAGGCAGATGCAACTGTAAAAGTATGGTAATTCCAGATTGCCCTCCCCCACCCCCCATGGAAATTAAACCAAGAGTAAGACAACTGAATAATAAGGATCCAAGACAGAATACAATGATTTATATTTGTATTTTATTGCCTTACCGTCTCTTTTCTGTATGTAAGAGTGATGCGTATTTAAGTTAACCTTTGAAGAAAACAGATAGATATTAAGTTTTCCCTGCTGTATCTACAACTTCCATCTCCTGCACATAGCAGCAATATAAATGGATTTCTCTGACATTTGAAGCTTTTGGCTACCCAACATACATGTTCCTACTCACTAATGAGTTCCCCTCACTGGAGCTTTCCCAAAACTCTACAAAATGTTGCTATAGTTTTCCACCCCCACACATTTCCTGTCCTGAAAGCATCTCTCATTACCCTTTAAGTTTAGCCTAGCATGGACATCCGAAGTCATTATTCAACTGTGTGCTGAAATAATTTTCTCAACATTTAAATACATTCCTCCTGCCCAACCCATGCCCCAGTGGTCTGAGTGAGGCACTGTGAAACATCCACAGCAAAACCTCAACTCACGTGGAATTTAACTTGAGGGATAGTCAACAAGAGCCCCCCGGCACAAGTACATTCAGTGTCCAGAATTCTACTTAACCAGCAATTTAGTTTCGAAAACAACATTTTTCAATGAATCAATAGTAGTTCTCAGCCAATTCAGGAATCCCAGGGGCTTCACAAACACGGTACAGCATTCAGGAGAGGAAACCTGTCCTTCAAAGTCTGCATCCAGACAGTGGTGTATTTGAAAAGTGTGCTGGAATTGTAGGCTAACACTTTAATTTGTAAAGGGCTTCCTGGGTCCTGCTTGCAGGCTTAGGGGTTCTGTAGGCAAGCATGTGACCAGTCAGTCAGCAGCCAGTCAGCCTAGAGTAATGTGCCTCTCCAGTTTAGGGAGCAGTTTCCTTTTGGGGGGGGGGTTCTTCTGTGTTATTCTAAATTCTAAGAAATGAAATAGTATTATGTTGCAACCTTCCACTGAGAATATTTTTATCTAACTTATATATGTAAATGCCACGAGCCTAACTCAGATGAGCCAGCTATCCTACCTCACCATTCCTTCCAATGAAGCCAAGCTCACCCTGCTGTATGTAGCGCTCTCACTCAGCAGCTCATGCACCTACACACTACCTCTCTCCCAAGATAAGCTCATCTCAGACTCAGTATATAGTAAGGCTGTGACAAGGTGAACTGTCACATGGTGAAGGTGGGTGGTGGTGGAAAAAACAAAAACCACAAATCCCTAAGCAGCTAATTCCAATTAACCTCCTCTCTGGTGCTGCTGAGAGGAGACGTCTGGATCTACATATGCCTGGCCCAGCTCATTCCAAGGGGGCAGAGAAGGATGAGGCAGCACTATAGAAAGGCTGAAGACGTGCCAAGGCAGAAAGGGGGGAAAAAAGGTCCAAAAAGGGGCAGGAGAAAAGAATCCATGGGATAAAAATACTGAATTTGGGGAGAGTGGGGCAGCAACTGGGACCTGCTTCTCTAGAAAACTTTGCACTTGCCTGAGAGGTCATTTTGGTCCACCAGGCAATAGCTTGGTAACAACTTCTTCACACACTGGGGGGGGGGGGGAAGCCATGCTCCTTCCCATCTAATTATGAAAACTCCATTCTCAGGGACACTTAAACTGAGGTATATGTTTTGTTGAGTCCTGAAATCCTGTTTCTAATGGAGCCCCATTAGAATTTGCCTCTTCCTTCCTCAACCCTGCAAAAGGGTCTCCTTCCTGCAGTGTGACATTATTCAGGTAACCAGTCCATACAGCTTATGAATTCTGGTTAATATTATGAAGTTGTTACTATGAAAACTGCTATATCATTGAATACCTCTACGTGCATGTGGACTCCACCCTTGCTGACAAGGGCTGTGTCATGTCCTTCCCAGACCAGGTACACTGCTGGATTGTTAGAACCCAAAGACTGACTATTGAGGTAAAAGCACCTTACGGCAATGAGTTCGCTCAAGCCCAGGAGAACCAGATCTCCTATCCTTTTGCAGGGGACTGGCATTGGAGAGAGGAAAATCCCCAAATGCAGGACAAAAATCCGGGTGTTGATTGTAATCAGAATAGAAACATGTATAGCATTTTGCGTTTATCTAGTCACTGTTTCGTCAGATTAGCCAGTGTTTAGCATTTGCTGTACCAATTGTCACTGTTTTTGCCAGTACTCTAACTTTCTGCCCACTCCTTACATTGGAGCACTGTCTTAAAAACATACCCTCATTTCCCTGGGAAGTTCTCTCTTTCACTGGCTGGTTGCAGTCCTCAGGCTCTCAATCCAAGTCCTTCAGATTTTGAGAAGAGATGTCTTCCTTTGGCAGGACAGTACTACTACAGTCCTTGTCTTTCACCAGGCAGGCTGCTTTCTAAAGCTCCTGGCATCCTGTATCTTCCACACTTCCTTTTCCATTGTTGCAGCCAGCACTTCCTTCCCCCCCCCCCCCCCCCCCCCCCCCCCCCCCCCCCCCCCCCCCCCCCCCCCCNTGGGGTGGAGCCCACTACAGCCTCTGTCTACCAGCCAGACCATTAGCCCCTAGCTTATCCTGGCCCAATGTGATGTTTGCTGGCACCATCACACACTCCATTCTAATCAAAGCACTACAGTTTAATAGTCCTCCCAGTCAGCAACCCTTTAATGTCACACTGGAAAGCAACCATCTGGCTGCAGGACTACAAATGCCTGTGCCATGCAATGCCATGCCAGTTACTTAAGGTCCCTGATACTGATGCCCCACACCTCCATATCTGGCCACACTTCAGACTCCTTGGTAAGTCCTTTAAAGTTGAAACGCCTTCAAAATGTCTCAGTAAGGGACCTCTTTTGGCACCACCCTTCTCACTGCTGATCATGACAGTAACAGAAGGTTTGACAGGTTTCTTTTAAACAGCCTGCCCTCTTCTCCCAACATTTTAATACTCGAGTCCCAAAGCCACAAAACCAGAATATGTGGAGGATTGCCAGACAATCCCTAGCATTAATATGTACTACACATGCAAACACGTACACTAATAGAGGAAACCTTGTGAAGTAACCATAAAAGTTTTCATATAAACCATTTGAAGAAGGTGACCACCAGCTGCTATTGACATATGTAGATTCTTCAAGCAAATATTAATATTTTCCCTTCTGTTCCACCAGCTCTGTTCACAATGCCCTTGTTAGCTGACTTAAGCCTCTCCAGGCTTCTTCTGCATATTCTAAATTAGGACCTGTTGTCCACATCTCTTCATTTAACTTTTAGTATGACTCATCAATAGTCATCAACACAGATGACTAATCAACTCACATTGTGAGGACAATGACTTCTTTTAGCGGTCATCTGCTTCCATTAAAAAAAGCTACAGTACTGCTCTAATATTGTGCTGTTGATCTGAACATTCATCAGATAATCCGCAGTAAGGACTGTAACTATG
Organism: Platysternon megacephalum; assembly: GCA_003942145.1. Lineage (NCBI taxonomy): Eukaryota > Metazoa > Chordata > Testudines > Platysternidae > Platysternon > Platysternon megacephalum. The sequence continues at coordinate 635,177 of QXTE01000316.1, forward strand.
TTTAACTCAATATTTTCGTTGGCACTAACAAAATCAGTTTTACAAAGCCATGCAGTGTGATTCATCCCTTTCAATGTGTGCCTGGACTTTAGAATCACTTATTAAAATTTCCATATCATTAGTTACACCAACTGTGAAGTCTTCTTTCCAGAAAGAAATTTAACTCTCTTCTTCAATTTCCCAGCCTGGAACTTTTGTCATTGCTTCAGCAACATTCCGTTGACTACATAGGCTTGCACAAGCATGCCCAATTCTAGCCCTTAACTCTAGCCACACAGTTGGCTGTCCAATTGTGCTCCAAGATTTGGACTTCTGGGGAGTGTCTTGGTACCTGAAAAAGTGTGGGGCTTTTTGTTTGCTTGTTGTATAACCAAATGTTTAAAATGAAACAGACATAGTTATACTAGTATAAAGTGCCTTGTAGATGTCCTTATTCCTGTATAAAAGAACACCTTTTTTCAGTGTCTTAAGTAGCTTGGAAAAGGGTTTAAGCTAAATGAAAAAAAAAAGCCACTGAGAATAAGAGCAGTCACGTACCTGGTTACACTGGGGTACATAGTAAAACTTACCTTTCTAAACAAGCCCTGTGAAGAACTCAACTTTTCACTACCCAGTGTCAAAATGTATAGCTCAGCCTCCCCCACAGTAACTTTCAATGCACTTTTGCTTCAGTACCATAAAGCTATCTGTCATGATAAATTAAATGACAGTATAAAATAAAGAAAGTATTTCCAGAGGTACCATATGGAGTATTTTCTTTTTCATATTAAATTCAGCAAAAAAATCTATTTCAAGTAAATTCTTCCTACAGAATTCAGCACCGGGGTGCTTCACAAATAGTGGGCCTTGCTGTACAGTTAATGTCTACTTTGCTGTGAAGTACATAGAGACCTTGAATATACCACGTTGTCCAATGGGACAGTCCATCCATAATAGGACTTGAAACAAGACCTTCCTTCTCAGTGATGTGAGATGCTGAGCATCTTCCTACAAGAGGATCAATGTCCACAGTGACTGCTCCATGTATGACTAGATCCTTACCTCTCCTTTCCAAGTGTAAGCTAATGGTAGGGCAGAGGTTCTCAAACTGGGGGAGCATGCCCCCCAAGATGTATTCGGGGGGGGATGTCAGAAGCTTTAGGGGGGAAAATTACTACACACATTCAGAGCTGGGCAGTCAGAGAACGGCAGCTGCTGGCTGGTGCCCAGCTCTAAAGGCAGCGCTGCCACCAGCAGCAGTGGAGAAGTAAGGATGGCATGGTACATTGTTGCCACCCGTACTTCTGCGCTGCTGCCGGCGATGACGCTGCCTTCAGAGCTGGCTGCCCAGCCAGCAGCTGCCAGTCTCTGGCTGCCCAGCTCTGAAGGTGGGGGTGGGCATAAACTACTACAGACACAAAGAAGGGGGGCGGGTGATAAATAATTTTGAGAACCACTACATTAGGGAATCACAGCAGATATGGTGGACTTGCAGGGACAATCCATTGGATAGATCTGACATTCGAGTTTCATGTTCTTGATAAAAATCTATCATCTTGGATATTAATAGGTGTGAATAGGTGAATGGATGCAACAGCAAGTGGCACAACCCAAAGTCATGAAGAGATGCAAAGTTAACATTTAAATGAGGGATATTTTAGACTAAAACAACCCTGGACCAGTCTCGTGGTAACAAAGAACTCCAGCAGTGGATTCACACTGACAGTTGTAACTGCACCCTCGGGGAGAAAAAACATGACTATAGGTACAATAATCAATGATCCCCAAATCTTTATTACAGCTATGGACAATAAGATGGAGCTTGCGCACGTAGATCACATACCATGCTGATGCTTAGATGCACCCTGAATGATCCTTTCATACCATGGTGATATCAACTGTAAGATGCTAAGCACCCTGAGCTCACAGTAAATGAATGAAGTACTTTGTGCCTCAGCACCTCACAAGATCCAATACTCTAAATGCTACAAACTACATCCATAATTACAGCATTTTCTTAACCTGACTCCTCCATGTGTGACTTGCACCCTGTCTTGCTCCTATTTTTAATCATAATTTCTGCTTTCCCTAGAAGTCTGAAAGCAAATTTTTTTTTTATTCTCCAAGTGTGTCCTTCCACAAAGCAAGGGAATTACACAGGCATTAGCTCAATAGGAAGCAGCGGATAACATGGGATTTCAAATGAGCAAATAAGGCTGGAGGTAAATAATTCAGGGCAGGGATTGCAAGAACATGCTTTTTTGTGAATGAACAGCAAAGAGCTTACTAGAGGTTAGAGAAAATTATTTGGAGGACAGTTGTGCCACCGTGAGGTGTATTGTTCTGCAAGAGCCCTTGATAGTTGCATCTTAGCTACAGGTGTGATGATGATGACCAAAAAAAGCAATTTACAGTCAGAGCTGCTTGTTGGTGTTTATGAGGAGTTGTACCATTATCAACACCATCCTTGGGATCCATTGCATTTCTGTATGCTGGGAATTACACACAAGGCTTCCTACAATAGTTAGGAGGAATATTATAGTTGTGTTGTGGGTAGAGAGAATTATTTCATTAGTGAAGAGTGAAGCTGAATGAAGGTTAAGTTGGACAGGTGGAACATTGTTATTCCCGGTGTACTGCTCTGTCCGTGAATCTGAGTTGCTTCCAGTTTAATTCCACCCATTCTGTGTTCCTCTAGTATCCCCTGCAGGGAACATGGGCCCTCTGACTCCAGTTCCACTGATCATGATACATCCTCCCTATTTTACAAACATTTTAATATAAATATTAAGAATAATTGATACCCAGACCCCCACCCTGAATCCCTTCAGCCAGTGGTTGCTAGCATATTTATCACAGGCTCAACTGGTGACATCGTCTGAGACAGTCTGGTCTCCTCAACTGGTAACCGCACCTGGAGTAAGCCATCTCTATCTACCTGTCACCAAGTCTAGCAAACGGTCTCCCTATGGAGCCTCTTCCCTCCCTGTGGGATTGGGCTCCAGATAATCACAGAACAGAGACAGAGAACATCTCTGTAGGCTCTCCCTAGGTGTTTTACCTGCTGGCTTATAAACACCTTCTTTTCCTTCAGATGATTTGTCACTCTTGCATAGTCACCTTGTATGAACTGGGTGCCATTGCAGCCCTCATGACACCTTTACTTTACTGCTTCTGGTGTCCCTCATTGCTGGATTATCACAAGAGTGCCTGCCTCTAGGGGTGGTAGGTGCTTGGCTGACCTGTCAGACTCTAACGCCTGCTTTCTCTGGTTGTTGACCATCTCCTCGCAGCAGTGTCTTGATCCTTCTGGCCACAAGTTTCCCCACATTGGTAGCAGAGTTTTGATCCTTCGTGCCATCAGTGTCTGCACTGGAATGCTTAAACACCCCTGTGACAGGGTATTTCTGTGTGCCAGAAATGCTAACAAGGGATCAACAAGAAGAAACAGACTTGTCTAAACAGTCTCTTACCTGTTTTGACAGCTGATTCCACCTTACCATTACTCTGTGGGTATGCTAGGGAGCAGGTGAGATGGTCAGACTCCCATTTCAGTGCAAATTCCTTGAATTCTTCCAAGGCAAATTGGGGTCTGTTGTCAGTTAATAGTGTTGCGAAAGCCATGTCTCCTTAAGTGGACCTTCAGTATGCAAATCACTGGCTTGCTTCTTGTATCAGGCAGGGCATGGCTATCCCAAGAGGTTGAATAGTAGTCCACTGTAATGTTCTTTTTCTTGAAGAAGTCTGCTCACACCTTTTCCCATGCTTGAGTGGGCAGTGCATTTGGCACTAGAGTCTCTGTGACTGGAAAGGGCATAAGCTTTCGTGGGTAAAAAACCCACTTCTTCAGATGTTGTATCTGAAGTGGGGTTTTTTACCCATGAAAGCTTCTGCCTAAATAAATCTGTTAGTCTTTAAGGTGCCACTGGACTCCTTGTTGTTTTTGTGGATACAGACTAACACGGCTACCCCCTGATACTTTCTATCAGGGTGCGGAGTTGTGTATTCATTTCTGGCCAGTAAACAAACTCTTGAGCCTGTTTAAGACAGCAGTCAAAGCCCAGGTGTGAGGAATATAGTTTTTGCATGACATCCTTATGTAATGAGGCAAGAACAACAGCTCTGTCCTTGAAATATGATTATATCCTGCACACTCCACTCATCTTTAATTTGAAAATATGGTTCTGCTTTTACTAATACTTGGCTTTTGTCTTCTGGACTCCCTGCAAGTATTGCTCTCTTGACCGCCTGCAGTTGGATGTCCTTTTTCCATAGCTTCTTTGATTTCCATCAGCTTTGCTGTTGAAACAGAGATAGTGTAACATGTTAGTAGATTCAGTGTCCTGATTCCCTTCTCCTAATTTGCTGATTCTGGGTATATGCCCTGCTCAAGGTGTCAGCTAACACCAGTAATCCTCCTGGACAATACTAGATCTCTGTCTGGTACCACTGGAGGAGCACCAATATATGCTGCAATCTCTTTGGAGCACCAAGAATGGACTTTGCCATGATTGCTTCTAGGGGTTTATGGCCTGCTCGCACTATTACAGGGTGGCCATAGGTATACCAATGGAATGCTCCACTCCAAATACCACAGCCAGTAGCTTTTTCTATATCTGGGTGAATCCCTGTTCAGTCTGGTAGGGTTCTGCTGGCGTAAGCACTCCTGTAAAAGAGCTTTCTCTGACGCATCACACTGGAGTGTCTGTCTCTCTCCTAACTAGTAGTACCTTAGGACAGAGACAGTTGTTATAACTTATTTCAGCATATCACATGCTTGCTGTTGGGAACCTGCCCAGTCCCACTCAACATTCTGCCTTCTGAGCAGACGTATGGTCTCTGCTTCTGCAGCCAGGTGTGGACAGAAATTGTATCGTTCCTATGAAGTATTGTACCCCTTCACATCCACTGGAGTTGGTATGTGTCTGACTGCTTTGATCTTGTTGGGATCTGCTTTCAGTCCCTCTGCTGTGAGCAGCTGTCCAGGGTATGTCACCTTATGGTGTTTGAGTCACGCTTTTCCTGGGTTGAGTTTTATGTTCATCTGCCTGCATCGCTATAGAAAAGCTTGTAGCTTTCTGTCATGGGCTCATGCAGCTTCTGTATTATTGCTTCCTTCACCTACCATGAGAATATCATCTGCCATTATTTTCACCCCAGGCAGTTCTTCCAGGGCTTGGGTGAGTCTTCTCTGGAACATCTCTGATGCTGGGCTTGCAAAGCCACTTGTAGTGACCAAATGGTGTTGCAAAGGCAGTCAGCGTGCTGGACTCTTGATCCAGATGTGTGCCAAAACCCTTTCCTCACATCACAAACCATAAAGAATCTGGCTTTGGAAAATTTTGCCAAGATGCCATCAGTTGTGGGCAGTGGCATCTTTTCAATGCCTGCTTCAGTGGCTTTGGGTCAATGCAGATCTGTAATTTGCCTGATGGCTTCTTTACCACCACTATATTGCATATATCCCAGTCTGCATTGGCCTCTATAGGTGCTATGATACCCCTGGTTTGCAGATTTTCATGTTCCTTGCACACTGGATTATGTAGTGCCACTGGAATTTTCCTTTGTGGTCAGCACCCAGGTTGCACTGTGGGCTCTACTTCCAGTCACAGCTTTTCTTCGAGGCACCCATTGCCATTGAAACCATCCCCACATGCTTTTCAAATTGTCTCCACTGTCCATGGGAATTCCCCTTTTACTTTTGGCATCGCAGCTATAAAATTCGGATGTTGCGCCCTGATCAAATCGGTATGGCTGTATTCCCCGAGAGGGGTCTGTGTTGCTTATCATCCATCACCATGAATTTCAGCTAGCATCATCTGTTATTTTGGGGGTTAGTTACTCTGAGGTCACATTTTCCTACGGGCTGCATAATGCGTGTGTTCGAGTCCAATTCACACATATTACAGACAGCAGGCACACACTAATAATCCACAATGAGAGCATAACGCAGCCCGTAGGAAAATGTGACCTCATAGTGACACGCATTACAGACAGCAGGCACACGCTAATAATTATGCTGCATTATGTTCTATCTCCCTTGTTTCTACATTCATTTATTTAGTATATTGGGAGTAAACAGCTGGGGAAGGGTATATCTCCTCACCTTCTCTGGGAAATGTCCTCCAATAGGGCTCATTCTTCTCCTGATGAGCACTTGTATATGTGATATAAACTCATATATATATATATCCAGATTTTTCCTCATGCACACCAGTATAAATCCAGAGTAACTTCACATTTACATGAAAAACAGGCCCATTATATACTCAAATTGAGGAGAGGACGTCTACATATTAAAATGGTTCAAACACCTATCAACTTTGGTCAGTTCTGTTTCAGTGACAGTTCTTGCATGGAAACTTTATCCAGTGCCTAGACTGAGCTGCATTCTGGTTACTTGCAATTATGTTTTAACAATTGGATTGATCTTTTACTGTATTTTGACTTTATTCCAGGTGGATATAGAACCCTAGCAATCATGTCCAGCTCAAGTGCATCCACTGTCTTGTTTTCAGTGGGACATGCTGCCTCTATCAAAGGCTCATCTAAAAACTGAGCAGCAGTAATTGTGCCCTATGCTAGCTACAAGGCTACCCAGGTTTTTATAATGATGTGTTGTCTGACCTTTGCATGAGGCCGTGCACGATTTTCTCAGCACAGCTCTTCTGATGCCACAACTGTTAGGGAGCTTGACTCTGCCAATTTGTTTCCAGTTTTGAATCCAACAATGAGCCTTTTCGTAAGCTGCTGTAGCTCTTTGCAGCAATTTACAATTAACTTCTTCTGTACATATAACTCTGAAGTTGCCAACAGAGTTTTGTTGGCACCCTCCATGAGGTGGATAGACGAATGGGTGTACCCTGTCCCCGCACTCCCTAGTGCCATGTCCTCACACAATTGCTATTCTTACCTTTTTTCTGTCCACTTCCTTATGTTTTTTATTCTTTGCTGGTTTTCCTTGCTTTCTCCATCCACTCATCCTAGTATATGTTGCCTCTTTATACACATCACCTTACTGATTTCTCCACCCATTCATCATTCATCTACTTTTCTACTCTGCATCCTAATGTTGCAACATCTGAGTATTTTTCTGTAATCCCTTCCCTTCTCTGAACAGGGGAGGGTGGGTATCCATTGGTGACTCTAATAGTTGAGCTCACATCTACAGAAGAGTTGTGGGCTTCAGCCCTTAATACATAAGCTGTTCCCACGGGGGAGGAGGGCACATTAGGGGCTACCACAACCTCAAGCTAAGAATGGCAACACCTGTCAAAGAGCCACCTGCTGCCTCACCCACAGAGCAGCTCATTAGCAGCTGGAGAGCTACTGAAAGGAGGTTGGCAACTCTCTGCACCCCTCAACACGTTTCTCCCCTGCACTCCATTTCCCCACACTAGTTTGTGAAACACTGCAGGAAGCCGGGACTTTAAAAAAAATGTAGAATTTGCCTCCCAGGATCAAACCACTGGTCCATCTAATCCAGTAACTTTCCTGCAACAGCGGCCCACTCTTTATGCCTCAGAAGAAGGCAGACGCACAATGCTCTTTGCCAATTCTAACAAACCATGCAAACGCTACATTCAGTGTGCTTTGAACCTTGCCTTCCACACCAAAATCCCAGCTTCCTACCATCTGAGCTGAATTCTTTAGTTGCCAACATCAGGCTCATCATGTAGTCACTAGAGACCAACATGATCCCTAATAAAACTGGCACATGTCACATATTAGACAAGCTAGTCCCAAGCATCTGAACTCCCCGTGAGTTCAAGTCCAAGTCAGGGTGTTCAGTTAGTACCACACTGTTGCACACAGTGGGGATAGGAAAGAAAACTCCCAACTGAACTCTGCAATGATCAGTGTGTCAGGCCTAAGGTAGCCTGAGGACTACACAGCAGAAGAGTCAAAAATCCCAGCCAAGTACACTCACCCTCACACTTTAGTCTGCTCCTCAAAAGGAGCAAGCGCTCATAAGCATTGGAAAGCTGGGAAATTCAGACTGAAGCCTGGGCAGATGTTTAGGCATTTTCTAAGTTACCTTTTCAACTGAAAATGAAGCTCAAACTTTGAAGCTGCTGAAGGAATATACTCTTAATGAATCCAAAATTGCATTCCCCATTTCTGCAGGACCTTGGGAAAGCTTTACTCTTAGTTCTGCAGAGTCCTGGGCTTGACATACACGGCCCAACTTTTGTCAAGTTGCAAGGCTGGGCTCAAACAGACCGGCACGTTGCCCTTTTCCACTGAAGCACAGGCTTGTAAATGCGTGGGATTCAGCCTGGCCTGGCTTAGCATGAAAGATGCCACTTCCAATTTGCTCAGAAACAGCACCTCCCTGCAGCCATTTTAAAAGTCCAGGTCTCAGCTACAAAAACAGATCTGGGCATTGTGTAAATAAGCATTTTTCCTCTACTTTCACATGGCCCTTTTCTGCAAGGACTGATGAGGTTACATGGCTTCAGTCATACAGAGCCTAGTGTGAGGAGATTCCAACTTCCATCTTGGGGTACTGGCTGTACAATGTATTTGCCTTCTCCCATTTGCCGCAATTCTTTGTGCTCTCAGAGTTAGGCCATGATGGGTCCTTTGCCTATCTATTTCCTTCTATTGCATAGCAGACCATTTTCTAAGCTTTGACACCTCTTCATGTTTCTCTTTTTCAAAGCTTTTCAGGTTTCTTATTGCTATTTCCTGGGAGCAAAACCCATCAAGAACCACGTCTTTCTGGCATCCGGATATAAAATACATGGATACTATTTTGCATGTCACGCCTTTTGTTCAGAGATGGTAAAGTACATGAAGTATGTTAGACTAACTTCAAAGAGCGATCACTTCTCTCAGCAATAAAACCCATCTACTTATGGGGGTGAAATGTGGCAACCCTTCAACAGTGCATTGCAGTAAAAGTTTAGGGCTGGAAGTGGGAAAAGGTGCTCTTTCAAACTGTAACAAAGGGTATTTTAGGCTATATAAACGTTTAGGCTATATAAAACGTTTTCCAACTCACAAAGGACAACTTAGACTGTAAACTTTGCAGGGACAGTCTTTTTGTTCTGAGTTTGTACAGCGCCTAGCACAATAGAGTCCCGGTCTAGGACTGCAGCTCCTAGGCACTATGATAAAACAAATGCTATTAATCCGTCTAGATTCAATTCAGATTAAACAAACTATGAAGAAAGAACATGAATTGTCTGATTCTGCTCTCTTACCAGTTTGCCATGTGCACGACTGCTGAAAGAATTGGGTCACTCCACAGGAGAACCAAGTCCCCTGTGTAACCCAGAGTAACTTGGCAGGAAAAAAAAAATATTTGTGGTCAGCAAGTTCTTTTCCTCAAGGTTTAATGCTTACCCAGGAAAGCCAGCCATGAGCAGAAACTTCTCCAGCTTGGCATTTAACACACATCTATGACCTAGTGTGGATTCTGGCCTTCTAAAAGGAATTCTTCTGTCTCCAAGTCACTTATTGCCCTGCCAATGTGAAAGGAGAAAATGAACCTGCCCTTTTTGTCATCATTTGTTTACTAGGTCCCTGCACCCTTGTCAATTTCATATAGATTACTCTCCATAAACTTACAAGTACCCTATTCTATTAGTTAGTATTGTATAGTATGCAGGGGATTTCTTTAACACATATAGGGCATGTTCTCCGGCTAGTACTTATGGAAAATAGCTATCATATGTTAATTGCAGATTAGAGATTTTAATGGCAAACACTGTACTGTCCCAAGTGTCTCATCACCATTACAGTAGAATTTCTACACTTAAGGAGCTTATTGTCTGTATTTCATGGTAATACTGGGCTTCTCCATGGCAACACTGAATAGTTTTATAAAGAGAAAAACTGAAGTTTAAACTATTTTGGCAATAATTCTGTCTTAAACTTAATCTGCAAAGGGGTGGCTATGGTGAGAATCTAAAATAACGTGGCCATTAATCTTAATTTTTGGGGTCTTTCCGTGGCTGGGAGGTTTGTTTAGTACTGAGTGGTATTTTGCTGGCACTCTACTATATAACTTGCAAGCCATTTAGCCATGCACTGACAGACCAGCTCATTATTTCAGGCATGCTGGAGAAACGGCTTAAATGAGTGACAGGGACCTTATAAACATTCCTACCCAGTTCTTATCTGCATAGATGTGGTCTTCTGAAGAGAAGCTTTTTTCTTTTTTGATCGTGCTATGGCAGGCTACATTTTTTCCATTGGCTGGCTGAGTCACGCTTCTGACATCTACTTCTTTGCAGTAGTAATAATAAATAGCAAGTGACCTTTATATTGTGCTTGCATCCTAGAGGATCTCCTAGGCATTTCATATATTTTACAAAGTACATGCTGGGGATCTAATTACTCTCTCACCACAGAAATGCAACACCTCTGGGGTGGAATGTGGCAGCTGCCTCAGAGCACCCAGCAATGCTATAAGACAGTATAGGAGAAAAATTGAACCCCATAGGTAAGTGACAACAGAAAAAATATAGGTAGAGGGTATCATTGAGCAAATCAGAATTTGGCCCACCAAATCTGAAGTTATCCCAATTCTTGTGAGAAGTAGTAATAAAGGTGTTGTGTGAACTAAAATAATCAGGATCTTTATTTAACTTACTTATAAGACTGGACCTTCAGCATTCCAATGTACTGTAACTATTTGCTATGGAACAATGTGTCTTATTGTTTGAGGAAGAATGTCACCTATTGAATCGCCAACTATTTCCAGCAGTACCCAGGTTTTTGTGTTTTAAGATATTCCCACGCAAGTACTGACCTAGTCTGACCCTGCTACGCGTGTGAGGTTTGATGGGTTCATTGCAGAAATTAGTGTGAATGCAAGTGAACTAGGGGACTTTCCCTACAGGATATCCTGGCCATCTGGATGGAGTTCATTTTATACTAATGCCTAAATGTTCAAATTATGTAGCGTCCTTCCACAAATAGTATTTCATGTAATTAGAACAGGTTAATTATGGTGCCAGCCACTGGGAAAATGTACCCCACAACCATATGTGATGAGGTTACCACAAGCTTTTTCCCAGGTGTTTTGAATGGGGAATATTCATCTATGTTTTCAAAGCAGGTATAGTCGCTGAAATATTGAGGTTGGTTTTGTTTGACACATTCAAGCAGAACACAATGTACTAGAAACTTACTGCATAACTGACTACGGTTCACAGAACTGGGTATGTCTCAGGACCCTTTACTCAAAGATGAGGACTCTATAGCTGAAAGCCTGTATTTACATGTTTTTCTCTCTATGCACTGTCTGCATGTGATCAAAAGCTGTTGCCATCTGATGGCTGTTGAGTAATCTTAGTACTGATGGTCTCAGTCCAGTTCTTAGTGGACAAGCGTGCACATCACAAACCGCATCACAACTGACTAATTTTCCCCGGTTAGTCTCAGCAGAGATGCCCAGGATGACAGAGACATGGAGACTAACGACTACCCTCACTGGGTCATGGCAAACATCATGGAGGGTGCACGGGGGATATTGTGCACAAATACATGCTGCTGCCCAGGTTGTGTGGGCAGAGGAACAAATTTATTTTTTAGGATTGTCAATTTGGTTCCTTTCACCACTATCAAATTCACACTGAAGAGTGATTAAAGAGGCCATCAATGGTAAGGTTTGCAGAACAGGATGGCTTACAGTCCAGGAAAGGAACTTAAAACTGAGGTGTTACTGTGACAGTAAGGCACTTCCTCGGCCTCCTCCTGGAACACCGTGACTGCAGCAGGCCAGTAAGAATAATCACTTGGCTGGGGTGTAGGTAGGCCAACAAGACTATGCACAGGAGTTAGGATTCAGGGTGTATTCTCATGGGAAAAGGAAACATTTCTTGGGGGATGTGAAGGAAGATTCCCAGTCACTAATGCTGATGAAGGTGCTGTGCTCATGTATGATGTGTCCATTAACTAAGAGACCATCTAATAGTTAAGGAACTAAGAGAAAACACACTTTGGAAAAAGAGGCATTTAACATGGAATTAGTAGCTGGGAGGGTGACTGAAGCTCAGGGTACAAAATTTCCAAATACATCTAGAGCCATTTCTTAAACATTATTAGAAGTTATCATTTGTTACAGTAGTATGTAGAGGCCTCATCTGAGATTGGATCAACTTTGTACTAGGTGCTGTAGATGGTCACATTAAGAGACAGTTGCTGCTTCAAAGAGCTTACAATGTAGATAGACAAGGAGACCCACAAAGTAACCCCCATTTTACAGGAGGGAAACAGACACAAAGATGAAGTGACTGGAGAAGTCACTGGCAGAGCCAGGAATTGAACCCTGATCTTGTCTTGTGTCCCAATCGTGTATCTTCTGAGTGTGAAGATAATTATGGATGGAAGAGGAGTAATTAGTAAGATAGAATCAAAATATCCTCAAACATGCAAAATATTGGGCTGTTGTAATCTTTTGTCTTTTCATGTTGCTACAATAGGAGACTCTAAACCAACATAATTCAGGGGCAGGAAGTAGTCTATGCTTACAGTCAAAGTTCAGTGGGACATTCTGTGGAGATGACTTCCCCTGGCTGAGATGTTTCTGTCACTGCTGTTAGAATTTGAGAATAGTTTTAATGTTATGCCTTTGATTTACCGTGTTGTCTAAAAACTAAAGATGAAAGCAATCATGCCCAATGGGAAACATGGCTTCTACCTCCTAATGTTCTCTTTCACAGATAAAATACTGGGAAATGCAACAATGGATTAAAAGTTGGGAGGGGGGTAGCAACTACTTTTGCATTGAACTTGTGAGAGGTGCAAAATATTTACTTCAACTACAAAGCATGAAAATCTGTTATACCACGCTAAAGCCATGAGCAGCCTGAATTATCTCAGATGATATCCTTTACAGCACAGGCATTTCCACAGGCATGCTTTAATTTGCTCCTGTGAATTCAGACAGGATTTTCCCTGGGTTCACGCTCCTTATACAAATGGACTTCAAAGAGTATTGATTAATGGTCTAGGTGATAAGTAGCAAGATGTTTAACTAGAAATATAAGTTTGCCCACACATTCATTTTTGACAGAAACATGTCTCCAAACACGTTCCCACTGAGAATTATAAGCAGCTTTCATAGACTGGGAGGAGAACAATAAACATCAGCCTGGATAAACATGTTGCAGACCGCAGTAGTGACTTCATATTTCGGGTTATCTTGAGCTTCTGACCCTTAAGCACAACCCTCTATTTGCCCTTTTCAAGTTCACTCTTCTTCCCAGCCATAATTAGCACCTTCCTTCCTTCACACCAAAATCCAATTTTCTAAGAAACTGTTAAGTAGATCGACTCTATATTAAGAAAAATCAAAGCTCAGTTTAAAAAGAGCCATTTCTGAAGTTTAGACAATTCTTCATTACCCTCAGCTGACTGACACTTCAAAAATATACCAACGTGCAAACATACTTTAAGATTTTTATATAGGTTAGCGTTTAAAAAATAAAAAGCACAAAAGAAATTACATATCAATTTATTTTCCAGCAAGAAAAGCATACAATTCAGGTGATGTCTAGTTTTCATCTAGCTCTCAGACAAAGCCTTCTCATGGCTACCCCAGCCTATCCCTAAACTGAAATTTCTTTTTGCTTCCCTTCCAGTCCATTGCCTCCCTGCACAAACTTCTCCAATATTGTACAGAGCGATACAGTGGCAGATCCAGTAAGTGCCTAACCACCATGGCTTTTCTGTGGACACTGTATGAAATTGTCTAAGTGGAGAGAGTGCCTCTTCCATAGCGGAGGTATAATTTCTATTGATCGGGCTACTTGGCTTTCACATCTACCCCTTTCAGTTCCAATATGGGTCACAGAGGTGTCGAGAACAACAGGCTTACAGGCGTAGCTCTGCAGAGGGGGTATTGTAATTGTCATGAGGGGCACAACAATACATCAGTAGGGCTAATCTCCCCCAGGCTTTATTCGCCAGTTCTAGGGTGACCAGACGTCCCGATTTTATCGGGACCGTCCCGATATTTCGGTCTCTGTCCTGCGTCCCGACCGATCTTTGGTCAGGACGCGGAACAGAGATATCCGCAGGCAGCACTGTGTTTTGTTTTGGTTTTTTTGCTCAGCCGGGACTCGCTCGGCTTTTTTTTTTTTGCTCAGCCCCCCCCCCCCATGTGTCCCGATATTTTCTTCCCCTCATCTGGTTACCCTAGCCAGTTCCATTAAAGGAATTGTTAATTAAGAACAAATTTCCACCGACAATCTTTGAAAATGAAGTTGAGCAACTTGATCTATAACTAAGGCAGTGCACATTTGTGTGTGAGGATGCACACACGCACACAGAGGAAATGATATGATTCATTGAAATGATTGTCCTGCATCTCAATTGTCCTTTTTCCCCAATTGGCAAAAAAAAATTTAACCCTGTCAGTTTCACTAAAGCATTTGATACTTTTTATCCCATGAATACTTTATTTTCAAAAAACTAATTAAGTGAGCAAATGTTTGTTTTTGTTTTAACAGGTTTTGGGGGCTGCTCAGGAGAAAAGCAATATTAATTGCATGCCAGTGAGCTGAACTCAAGCTGCACCTACAGCAATTGTCAGGTTTACAGATAAACTTTGATTCATTACCAAAGCAGTGAGGGACGTACAGTGCATCTGCACTGTGACAGAACAGCTGCTAATAGAACTACAAGGCCAATCTGTGACTAAGGATCCAAACTGAGTTCTCAGTTTAATAAAGAATCGATGTGTTTACCAGGGTCAAAGTTAAACTACCACCACCTTCCATCTACCATCTCAGTGAATTCTCAGAAACGTCCACACTGAGTGACATGTAAAATCAAAATATATCAGGGTCCCATTGCTCAGCCCCTTCCTTTCACCCACCCAGTGAGGTCAGATTAGAGTCTGAAAAATGTTCATTTTACATAGAACTAAGACAAAGCAGAAACAGAATGTCTATCAACCCAGGAAGGACACCCAGCCCAAGAGAAACAAACAAACATTGTTATTTACATATATTTCAGATTAAAAAAAGATCCATATCTGACAATGGAAACCAATGTGGAGTCCAAAAATCCCAACTTTCCATAGTGATGGATAATTAAGATGCTGATATAGGTACTCCCCATCTCTCCAGTTTGTTTTTAATTGAGAGTTTAATTTCTTTTATGAAAAGTGGAAACTTGAGAGAACCTACAACAACTTAAAAATATTATTTAAGAAGTGGCTCTAAAATCAAAGTGGCAAGCTGGTAGGTAAATATACTCAATTCTATCCCTCTTTTCAAGTGCTGATTCTGTCTCATTTAATTTCTGTCTGTTTTCCACATCAGTAAAATGGGGAGAGTAATTACTAACTTGACAGGGGAGATGTGAAGATTAAATACCATTTGTCGAGTTCTTGAGATCCTCTTAGGGAAACTGTTTTAAGAGCAATATTTGTTTTTATTTCAAAATTAGTTTCTTACCCTGCTTGGCTCAAAAAATATTTGCTTTCAAGAGGTGACTGACAGCTCCTGAAAACCTAGCTATTTGAAACCACGGACATCTGTATGAGCATTTTTTTCCTATTTCTGATTCAAGGTGGTGACTTTGCACTTCATAAGTTTTAGGAGAGAAAATGAAAAATGCTAATGGGAATGAAATAACAAATGCTGTGTTTTGTCTGGTTTCACATCTAATCCATTTGAGACCAGACCGAAGAGTTTCACCTGTTCCATGCAAAAATCCATAATGGTGACTCAGGTTCACTAGAAAGTATTGCTGAACAAGAAGCCACTAAGTTCAGATCTAGTTCTGAGCCCCGTTAGTGTTGATTGGGATGGTGTCTCTGCAATGTTTGAGGAAAGATGGGCCTGAACTGAACACGGGATGAGTTTTAGCAGCGTTCGGTTTTCTAAATCATCCTGTGCAGCTTTGTGGGGTTCATACAGAACATAAACAGGACAATCTTTATCCTAGTTGTGAACAATAACCACCCAACCAACAACCTTCAAAAAGGAAAGATCAAGGTTTCCAATCCTCTTTGTAGGAAGGTGGGTCAAGTCTGTTTGCCTCAAAGACACCTCAAAACATGAAGTTTTTGAGATGTGATGATGAAGAGCCTGCTTAGCTGCAGGGCTAGTGCAAGAGGGAGCATTGAAGTCACACATGTTACAGGACCCAGTAAACCTAAATTAGGATGGGAACCCACTAAGACCCAGGCAGAGTTCTCACTGCATTTTTGATCTATGCAAAAAGCTTAGATATCTAAGAATTAAGTGGATCCTAAGATGCTTATTGACTCACTACATATGGCCCCTATGTACATGTCCCCATAACGGCATGCTCTCCTCTCTGCTGTTGACTTCCTTCATCCTACTCATCTCCTTTTCCCTTATCCATGTTTTACTGTCTTCTGGATTGCTCTCTTTATAACTGAACCATGCTCGCTCTCTTTTGTTTCTTTATAATGGAGTAATTTTAATCTACAATTCAATTCCTTGCCTCTTCCTAAAACTTAGCAATCACCCTGTTGTCCGCCACTGTTCAACATACCACCATCCTCTCCTATCACTCTAGCTTGTTACCTCAGGGTCATCGTAAAACACCAGGCCCACACGTGCAACACACATCAAGTTTGAGTCCAAGGTCAGCTGCTGTCCCTTGACATGGTTCAAGGTCTGGTCTTTTCTTTTCATTTTAACAGCTAGAACTCTGGTTTAGGGGCATCTTTCTCTCCATTTTTGACTACTTCCACACACTCTGAAGAGCTTACAACCCAATTTTCAGATAGGATGCAATGAAAAGGGGCAACAGAATGGCAGAAGGCAAATTGTTTCGGTAAGGACGGGGCTCTGGCAATAAGGCTGTCTCTCCACTCAGGAAAGGCTAGTGTGCAACCAGATGGAGAAGTGAATTTTACAGTTTATCTGTGTATAAACAGCACATTGATAAACATGAGGATTTAAAGTTTGAGACACAATCATTATTATCGGCTGCAGTCTCAGCTTCCCTCAGCCCATTAATAGACAAGTACAGCTACGTTACAAGGAAGTATTCTGCTAAAAAAATGGAAAGTGGTTCTCCCCATGACACCAATGTGATAAACAGTATCAGAACGAGAAGACCCAAGCATAATGAGTTTAAACAGTCCCTCACATTTTGCCTGGCCTCTTGTTTCATTATTCCTCCTTAGTAGGTAAGCAGGAAACAAGTTCTTCCTACCAAAAACGGGTCAGTAGCAATTGTCAAAGTACACTGAACCACACACAGCAGAGACATGCCCTGTGAGTTCAGCTTCATCTCTTCACTGAGAATTTGGACAGAGGGGCAATCTCAGGGTTTGTTCCACCACAGGAGCACTGGGAAGCTAAGAACCAAGTCATACGGAAGTACACAGCTGCTCATGACCTTTGCGTGATTGACAGGTCCAGACCCTCAGGACAGACTAGGTAGAGGATGGATTTGACAATATATTGGTATACATTAAGTGTGTACATATTGGGAAATCAATAATCCCGGCTACCCTCCCAGGACACCCCTTAGGCACATCCCATATTGTGCCACAAATCACAGGGAAAAATTAGCTTCCAGTGTAAAATATGTCCAGGTGAAGCCAGCCTAAGGCATGTAAACTGCAGACATTGCTTTCAGAGACCCCTTCATGCTATAAATTCAGTATATGGACAGAATTTGGGTGACACTCCTAATCAGTCTTTCCTTTACTCAGCACAACAGAATCATCTCAGTTCTTCACATACGCACCAGCAGCATCACCCTCATTCCTCCTCTGGGAGTCCATTAGCATTCAGGATATCCAGAGTCGTTCATGGTCACGGGCAACTGCAAAGGAGCAAGACAGTATAGCACACAATCCTAGATCCAGATCCCCTATCGTAAGATGTCCAGAGAGCCTAGTGAGAACTGGGTACAGGGCTCTGATTGCTTACGACTGTGAATCACAAGGCAGTAGGAACAACCATGTCCATTGGGACTGGTATACGCTTGAACTGTGCTCCAAATTCAACACAGTGGATATCTGGCATCACATAAGACATGTGAGGGTGTTGCAGGTGCAAGTCTGCCTGATCACAGACTGATCCATGTAGTCAGACACCTCATTGCAGAAGTAGTAGTAGTTTAATTATTTCCAGCTGTTAATGATGCCACTTTGGACTGCAGCAGGCTAACATGTTCAATTTGCTTATTATTTCTCTCCATGCTCACCCGCACCTTAAACAGAGGCACACAAATAGGATAGTATCAACAGCATTACCAATAATGGCAAGAAACATCACACTACTCCACCACAGAAGGGAAAGGGGAGATTTGGTGGCTGAGGGCAAAGTTCAAATGAAAAACTAGACTTCCTTGTTAACCAAGCTACGTGCTGATCTTGCTCTGCTTTTGGGGGGGGGGGGGGGGGGGGGGGGGGNTCACTGGATCTCCCAGCAGAACACAGTATTTTACCAAGTTCTGTTCTCTTTAGACTTTCACCTACATTACCCTTGCACTATGGTCTTTGCACTTCCCTACACTATTTTGTAATACAGCTCACTTCTACCTACAGCACCTACCACATCTCTCCCACTTCCCTCTCTTGCAAATGGAACCCGGGGGGGGGGGGGGAACGTCTAAGTTAGGTGCTCTGTATATTATATACAGTACTCCCCTCAGAAATTGCACTCCAGTCTCCTATAGTCTTTCTGCCACATTGGTTTCCTGGGACATCTGACCAGAGGAACATCCTCGTGATCAGAGACAGGCATGTCCTGCCGTTCTTGAAGCTGCAGCCTCTGCTGAGTGGCACTATTATGCAGGATGCAGTGAACTAGAACAACTACATGACACTTTTCTAATTGTCATGGTAATATGCCTCCCAACATGTCCAGAAGGCTGCGTTTCTCACTCAGCACTTCTTGTAAAAGGAGATCTGGAGGCCATGGGGTGGCGGAACTTGATTTACCTCTTAGTGGTCTGAGGTACTCCCCACAGGTGTCATGGACTTGACTTTAAAGCCAGAAGATTGTAGGTATTAGTCCTGACTAGGACATAACCCTCCACCTGGTTAAACCATTAACAGTTGCAAGGTGTATAATGGGTGGTTTACTGTACTCTGAGTATCCCAACTTTCAGCTTCCATTAATTCCCCATTCTCTAAGGTGCATCCAGTCCAGAATTCTTTGTCAAGAAAGGCTCCTGGGTACCAGGCAACATCTGTCATATTAGCACAAGCCATCTGCACAGAGAAGAAGCCCTTTCTAGTGGCCAGATAAGTGGTGGCACCCATGTCTTCAAACTTGAACATGATTGTTGCCAGATTCCTGGGGAAAGTCATTCATCTGAAAGGTGGCAGGGGGAAAAAAGCATAATAATTTGATACACTCACTGACTAACTTCTATGTTAGCCTCCTTTGCCCTTTGAAAAGATCCCATTACTAGGACACCCCACCCCAGTGATGACTTTGGTGAATACAAGTAGGGTAAGATTTCTGTGTCAGACTCTCCAAATACTCTTAATTCTTCAGCAGACAGAACCTCTATCTGCACCACTGGACTTTCTCTCAGGTAACACCAGGAAACCCACCCCTGGCTAGACCCCTGGCATTGTCTTTCTCCTTTTCCTCCATAGCCATCTTCCCTCCCCCCAATGTTTCATAAAATAAGGAAAAATGATGGGGGAATAAGAATCTCTCTCCTCCACCCAACGTGCACACGCAGCTAGTCCAGGAGTTGACTGTTGGCACATGAGTGCTTCATGCTAAATGGGGTGATAGGGCAAAGCTGTGCAGTGACAATTAGTGAGCTCCACCGCCAGAGTCTGCAACAGGCCACTGACTTCTATCCTAGTCAATGGCAGTGCAATCACTGAAGGACGTAATCCCCACTGCACAGCTCCCAGCCAGGCGCAGAATTGTGGACTAGCAGAGCAGACTTGCTCTGTGTTGTGCTCTACTTGGAAAAGTTAACGAGACATGATTTTAATTTGTGCTCACTAGTATGGGTGACAAAGCCCCCTGTGGAGGTGGAGGACAGCTAAGTATAAGTTTTGAGAGCTGAATTATGAATTGAAGAGAACAGTGGTGAAACTGTAGAAAGCAAGAAGAAATGGTTTGTTTCATCAGTTTATCCGGATATGTATCTACATTATAGAAACAATCTCTCTTTCAAGCATAGTTTGTATTTTATAGAATGCTACTGGAAACTCAACCTTCAATAAAAGAGAAATGTAGCTGAACAGAACACAGAAATTCCACAGTCAGGCTGTTACCTTAAGTAAATCATGCAGTCAGAGTACATGGCAACCTTTTGAGGAAAAAAAAAACTATGACCTATTGAAAAATCTGTTGTCAGGGCTAAACACAGGTCATAAAGACAGCTATTACAGAAAAATATGTCTAAGCTGGGATACAAAAAGAGCCTACACCAGTACTGGAGACAGTACAGAAATACAACAGTCAAACTCACCTATTCCCTTCTTGCACATAGCTGTTGTTCAGTTACAACAGGCAGGGGTTTGGGAAAAGCCAAGATCCTGAAATGCAGCTGTATTTCACCTGGCGTGATATTGAAACTGTACCTCTTCCCATTTTGATGCAAGAGCATATGTGAGCCCAGGTTCACTCCAAGATTTGTGAACTTTAGCTTCAGATCAGAGGCTCCAAAGGATCACTTGAATTTCCAACTGAACACCACACCTGGTGAATTCTGCACAGGTTTGGGTTTTTTCTTGCTTACCAATCATTTCACACTGTTGTGTAACTCAGACTGCAGCAGCACAATAATCCCTTTAAAAAGATAACATTCGCTGAGTCCGACAGCGGGGTCTGCTTCTCCCCAAAAATATTCCTAACATTAGCATTCATCTTCTTTTCCATGCCAGAAATAGATAAAGTCTTCACCAGCACCAGATCTCAAAAGCTTCAATTTTCTTCTTGTCAGTAGCATTAATTTCCCACAATTCACATCCATAAGTCACTTTGGAGAAATAAAGCTTTTCACCAATCTAACCTTTGTACATTTCCAAACTTTTTTAAAAGGGAGGCCATGGTGGAACAAGTCATTCCCAGGCTTCTTCCTATTTCTTTGGAACAGCCTCTTTGGTTGGATATGTATACTTTCAGGTAACTGAATTCATCTATTACCTCTACAACTTGGCCATTAATCACAATGTTCACAGGCACAAAATTATGGACTTTGATCACCTCAGACACAGAGATGAAAATAACCTTGAGAAAGTTATCATGGAAGCCATAATGATGGGACATTGTAGCAGGGCATGACCCGTGAGGAGATGGATAGATGGGGTGCAGCAGGTCAATAAGAAATCAGCTACTAAGTGCTCAAAGTGAGCAATGGATTGAGAAGGCTATTGAAAATTCTGCTATGATGCCACCAATATTCAGACATGATTATCCAGATTTTACTTATTGCTTAAGTCAACTATTATGTGAAGAAGCAGATGAAAGCCATTGTCAAATCTGAGACACTAAATGCGCGTGTGTACACGCAAAATGGTGAAACAAAACTCAGCTGACAAAACACCATAACAATAATTTTCCATTATTCACCTGTTCACAAGGACTACATATCCTTTTGTCAAATGATCGATAGGCCAGATAACTATTGGCTGAACGGGGACTCTTTAAATATTGACATTATGGCCTAGCTGACCATTCACCTTGAGCTAACTGTCCCCATTTCTTTGTACATTATCAGTGAGAAATACTTCTAGTAATTTTGTCCAGATAATTTTTTATTTTGATTGTATTGCTCTGAAGTTACAACAGCTTTTTTATGGCTGTCATTTATCAATCCCGCCCCCCCCCCCCCGATTTTATGTATTTCGTAGGCAAAATCTCTTCCATTAACAGCAGTCAAGTTATGAATCTTGTATAATGAATGCACTTGATACGTTTTGTTTAAATGCCTCATTTTAAATAGCCACAAAGCAGATTTCTTTGTAGGAAACATCCAGACTATATTTTAAGATTAAGACATTGAGTTTTGGACAACCTAACATGTTCACAGTCCATTATTGCTAATATTAGCAGGGAAAAAACAAACCAGTACCATTGTCTAGAGTTTAAATCAGTGATGGAGCTAGGGATAGAATTAATTTAGTGCACTGGCAATTTTGAGAAATTCTTTGCTAAATTGTTTGCTAGAGGAGGAGTGGCATCTTGTACAAGACTATGGGTGAAAAGATTTTCTCGACGTATAGTGAAGCGCTAGCCTGGTTGTGAGACCTTGGGCAAATCAAAATCTCTCTGAGCCTCTCCCTATCTGTGAATTGGAAAAAATTACTTCTAACCTATCTTTATAGATTTCTTTGATACATAGAAATAGGGAAACATGCATGGTAGGCTAGATCTCATTTTAGTATTACATCTACTTAAACATCTCTTATTTACTACACAAATAGCTTAATCAGTTGCCAATAGGCAGAAAAGGTCATTCATAATATGATCCTTAATCTAAGAGCTGCTCAAACAATTTTACAATAGTTTGTTCACCGAGGGAAATATGTATCACTTATTAATAGTCAACTCTGATATTTACCATACTGCTGGAGACTGACTAAATCCTCTCTACTGTGTCTTTCAATTTCTTTGCATTATAAAAAAAAGTTAGAGTAATTTACTCACATTGATAATCTCACAAATTAACTGTAATGTTATCTGCTGAACACCCCAATCAAGTCAGAGGACATTTCAGCAACTTTATCTTTAGACTGAGCTTTGCCTCTTGTGTAGATCTGTGAGAAGCTGATTTATGTGAAGGAACTTTTCTCCTTTGACCAACAACTATCTGGGTTAAACCAGACAATCACTACACTCTTGACTGAGCTCACCCAGAAAAATGATAAAAGACAAAACACCCCTGAGGGCAAAAATTTTTCACAAAATGATCACTCCATATCTGACCTCCCAGTCCTCATCCTCAAAGGAAACCTGCACAATGCCTTCAAAAGATGAGCCTACAAGCCTCCATTTTATACCTTTGCTAGATACTTTATCAAGACCATGTTTTTTGTTGTTTTTTTAAAGACATTGGATTTATGGCTTATTACAACCCCACCCTATCCCCTTTTTTGTTCCTATTACTGCAGGGTTATTAACAGGAGAGTTCACCTTTAATAGGCCCTTAGAATATGTGCTAACTACTTATGCTAAACTATCTGTTCTACCTTGTATTTAGCTGTGACCCTCTATCTTTTCCAGACCTAAAGAAAAGCTCTGCGCAGCTCGAAAGCTGATCTCTTTCACCATCAGAAATTAGTCCAATAAAATATATTACCTCACCCACCTTTGTCTCTCTAATATCCTGGGACCAACATGGCTACAACAACACTGGAAACCTGTAATAGTTGATGTCAATGACAAAAACATTTACATTTTGAAAGAAAATGTTTGGAGTAGAAAAAAAAATAGTTCCTTTCACTTACCTGCCAAGACCAGAGTTGGATTCTGTTTCAGCTACACCACTTGATCTCACAAAAACCTTAAGGTCTGCATCAATAGTCTTGGTTTGTACAGCAAGCATCTCTATTGTAAGAGAACAGAGAGCATCCTGACAGCAAAGGGCTAAAGCCCAAAGCTTGGGAAGCCCTGAGCACCTACAGCATTCATTGACTACTATCAACACTGCTCCATACCTGCAGCTCTCAGAATTTGGTCTTCAGCTTCTGGGACCTTTCAAGTTTCTTTGCAGTCATTATCAAGCATCTTCAAAGGGTTTTCAGAATTCCTCCTACCGTGATTCTGAGGTCATCTACTTTTGTGTGAAAATAATTTATCATCTTGAATCTTTACACCAGATAAAAGTGGAGGAAGAACTCACTTTAAAAGCTAAGCCTTTTTATTATTATTTGTTTACCCAATTTTGTTTTAAAATCAAGTAGTCTTTTTGTAATCTTAATCTGCTATTGTTACCATTCTGGGTTCTTGGGACTATTTTATTCTTTTCTTTAACAAAGTTAGTCGGTTGGCTTTATAAAGGAAATCTCATTAAATAATTGAGACCCTCCCAATATAGTATAGTTAACTATCCTAGTGTATAAAGTGTAAAAATGTATAAAGAATATCAAATAAGCCTCTGCCCCTATGCTCCGGCAAGCCATTTTCTGTTGTGCCAAAACTTTATTTTCATCTCATTATGATTAGAGCTCTTTGACCAATGACACCAGAAACTGAATTACAGTCTTTGGCTTTCCACATAAACCTCCTAGTATGCCAGAATGTAGCTAATTTATCTATTGGATTGGAGTACAGAAATCATCTTTCCGAATAAACAGATGGTCGAGCTTGGGTGGTATTTCGTAGCAACATGTTTGTTTCAACAAACATCATTCTAAACATTTCCCATTTGGTCTCAAAATTGAGGCTTTTGGACTCTATCCTCTGCAATGGTAAATTGTGCAGGGTAACACTTACAATGGGACATTTCTGGATTTATTTGGGTGCCTCAGTAACTATACAGTTTTTTAACATGCAATTGTGAAGTCAGGCTTCACACACATGAAGGCTGCGATGTTTTTTTTAAAAAAAGTAATTACTTAGTTTTGCAACACAACAGACTAATTAATGAAAAGTTCAATTGACTGGTTGAAAATTTTGTTATACCGGGTGGCTGTGACTTAACTTGACAATCATCCAAATAGGACAATTGCTGGAGAGAGCCAGAATTCCAAGATTCTTACTCTGATGAGGCAAATAAACACTTCGTAACCAATACTGCAGAGTAACAGTGGACAATAGGCCATACTATTTTTACATAAAGGCAGCTCAAAGGGCTGTCATGATAGTACTACCCATGATCATTGTAGCTGTGACAGTTAAGAAAATATTAAGTCTTATTTAGATTACACCCACATTTTTTGTTTCCCCACTATCAAATGCTATAGAGGCACTAAGAGCAACTTTGTATAAAACTGAGTTCCATTTTGCACTTCAAGCAAGAATTTAATCTCTTATGTAAGAAAAATAGTGTATTCTCATTACACTTACTGAACTTTGAGTATAGAATAAGTTCTCTGGGAACTAGCCAATAAATACAAATCGTTAATGAGTTTAAGTTAGTAAATACTGGCGACAGAGAGCGGAGATACTAATAACCTAAACTAGTAAGGCACAGACAACACTGATATGTTTAAAATATCTACTTTTTTTGCACCAGCCCAGGAGATACATTTAGATAGTTCAATTGACTACGGCAGGTACCAGAGTAATTTGGATGTAAAGTTCTGTACAGTATCCGTGCTTGTGGATCAACTGAATGTTTAAAGTGATATATTTGCTGTTATTAAAATAAAGATTCTGAATTTTCAATTGAGCAACAGCAAATTCTAATACAGGAAACTCTATATACTTTTTCCTCTTGCAGACCAGGATCACAAGAAGCTTTGATTCTCTTTTCTGTATGGTAGACTGTAGTTCTTAAGTCATGCTGGTGGCATAGTTTTTCCAAGTAGAATATAATCAAGTTGGGGCTATATTCAAGCAAGTTATTAAGTTAACATTTTTATGTACTTATCACACTTTAGCTGTTCCCAATGTGTATCCCTGCACAGTCAATTCATCCAAGGGTGAGGAGTTGGCGTCTGTTCTACTTCAAAATCAGAACAGTGAACCGAGTTCTAATTGCACATTCTTTATTACCGGTTATGCATAGGTGGCAGAAGGAAAACAGTTTGTTTTCTAGGCTCCTAGGTGGAATTTGTTGGGCTGGCAATTAAAATATCTTTTGACTTGGATACAGCACAAAAGTCATCTGGCGTGAACAAGATTAAAGATGTAAACAGTAATTTTGTGTGTTTTTCAAACTATACCTATCAAATCACCATTTTAGAAGGCTCTCTGAATTCCTGACTCCACTGGGACAACATCAGACATTACTCAGAGAAACTGTCCACTACTATGTGAAACTCATGGCTATAGAGTATGCCTACAAGAGCAGGAAACTGGACAGTGGCATTGTCATGTTAAGTAGATCTTAATATTTAAGACTGGCTGCTTGTTGTGGCAAGAACAGAGGAACTCACACCTTGGCTTTGCTAAGATTGACAGTTGTAATTTTCATTAAAGGTAAGCATTACAATGCAGGCTTTGTCCATACTGTCTCCAGTAACCTGTATGATAAGCAGCTTAGCTCTGTCCTCTAGCAGTATAGCCTATGTCCATTCAATACTTTACAGAATACATACCCTGGTTAGCAGAAGACAATCACTCTTTTCTGTGAACCAAGATCAGAAGCTAAGAGTCTTAAGATCAACATATAGGCATCATACTGTCATGTCAATTCGGTCACTGCTCAGCTTTATTAATTGAGCCACTAACTAAAAATCCTTTTGGTAATTTGAAAGAGTTTGCTTCAAAATTCAAATGTTAACGAGCCAGGTTGTGCCTTTTTAAATTTCAAAATGGGGCTAGAAATGACCTGAAATTAAATCACTGAAGAGTTCATATAAAATTTATGGGAAAGGGTTCTCTACAACTGGGAGGATGCAATAAATAAAGTCTTCAAGTATTTGTTCAATTTTTACAACTATTTCCCTTTCATTGTATTGCAGTTTACTTTTTAGAAATATTCTAGTTAACGTACAAAAAGCCAATGTTTATGTGCATAATCAAGCAACTTTAATTAAACTGCCAAGTTTACACTTGAGAATGCAATTTTTTAATTCGTTGGGCTACATAAGCCATTCAGAGAACACAAGACTCAATTATGCAATAGCGTGCTGTGACCCAGCCACCTTTCAATCTATGTCTCTTCACTGATCTTGTCGCCATCTCCCTTAGCATATTACTTACATTATTATTGGGGATAAAATAGCTCCATTGAGCTGAATGCAATTTTTCTTAATCTAAAACTTATATCTCTAATGCCCATTGGCTATGAAGTATTCATTCATTGACAGACTGTGGTCTGTCACAGGTGCGAAGTTCATTTTAAATATTTGCAGTGAAGAGATTTTTCACAATCTACAGCCCAAGAATGATTGCTGAAGCAAGTCAAACACTTAAGAAGTAGTACATTTAATAATTTGGCCATTCACAGCATAAGAAGCAACATCCAAATTATAATTACTTGAAATTTCACACATTGGTAAACTGTCAGATGATCTTGGTTTTGTTCTGAGCTCTGCCACTGAACTGACTTTTTTTGTCCTTTACCAAATCACTTCTCTCTGTCTTTCTCCATCTGTAAAATATGGAGAATTACTAGCTACCTATTTCAAAGTGATGTAATGAAGTTCAGTTCATTGATGTCTGCTACATATTTAGTGTTCTTCAGATAGAAGGCACTATCCAGGTACTACAATTTCAGTCATGCCATGCCATTACTGCATTTGTCTGACCTAAGGTAATGCAGCGAGGATGATGCTGTGGTCCATTACAAGTCCAGGCAGTTTGTGCCAAAAATGAATTCAAATGTATTGTATCCACCTAACATCATAGCTGAGCACAACTAAATGCGGTCAACTATCCCACCATCTCAAAATGAAAAAGTAAGAAAGAATCTTACCTCTGAAAACAACAGGGTGTTTTAAAACCAAATCCATGGTGCTTAGAGAGCTGAATGCCATTTTTCTTACATTAACAGTGACAAGGACGTCAGGCAGTTGTGTTGCTTCAGTTCCCCAGAAGTGAAAATGTGGCCCAACTGTCATCTAGCAAAACTCTCCTGGACTCAATGGGGCCCAGATTTTACCTAACATCAGATTCGTTTCTTCAGGTAGCCAACCTGCTAAATATGGTTAACGCAGCCAGTAGCACTCCTTACATGACCACGTGTGACTGACTCCTGGAGGATGTTCCTCCCTTTACTTGAGCTCCTAATACATTTTCTCTGGCTTTCCTTATCACTATATCCAAAAGAGGTGGATCACTTTAGTTTAATAAGCATGGTTAGTCAATTGTAGATGTTAAACTAAGGTATTTGCCATGAAGATCTTTGATTAAATTATATGAATGTTAAACACATTTCTCCAAAATTTGTTATTTTGGGGGCCCAGTTTAAGAAGCCTTAAAGGGGCAGGATTTTCAATAAGTGCTGAGTGCCTGCTATCAGACTCAAGCCCCCTTGAAGACATCTCAAGTTAGACACCATGAAATCATGGATCACTGTTGGAATTTTTTTTTTTTTTTTTAAGGTAGCATAGGTATATGAGTATAGGCAAGTGGGGTCATATATCAAAGAGCAACTATCCTTGATGAAATTATAGCAAACCTTTGTTTTCTCCTATATGCACATATTTAGGGATTGTTGAATTAAGGCACCACCTTCTTGTAAAATATAAAAACTCTGCCAATTATTAGATTTGCCATAAGATGAAAACCTTTGTTCTGGATATTTTTATTCAAAACAAGTCTAATACATACACTTCAAAAATGTGCTATTTTTAAGAAAGGACTATTTCTTACAGCTTAGGATAGCCTACAAATTCAACAATAATGTTGTCCTTTTTATTTGTGATCTCAAAATAATACATCCACACTTTTTTCTGTTCTCTCCAGGTATTCTGAATTTCTCCCCCATGCCCTCCCACCCAGATTTCTGAGTTGTGTGCTAATACTAAATAATATAACGTAGGCAACATTTCACAACTCAACATTCTAAGCCTCACTGCATGCACTACTGAAATCCTTTTTGCTTGGTACAGGTAAAGTCCTTAATAATGTACCTGCCTAATCATTATACTTGTAAACTCCACATTAATACACAATTTGCATTACAAAGTTATTTGCAATTTGTATGTATGTCTACGTACCTTGAGCAACCTACTTTAATGCTAATATTTTTCAGAGACTTATTTGCATTTCTATGAACCAGAGTAACAATGGAACATTATGCAATTTAATGGTAAAAGCTAACCTAGAAGTGCAGCCTTGTTGGTTAAAATCTCCCGGAAAGAAAAAGTTCTGTTCGGCACTTTGATAGAACCCTCGATTTCTTATTTGCAAAACTGAAATCAAAGAACTTCAAAGATGAAGCCACATCAGAAGACTCCAAGGGTAAAGGATTGTTTTCTGAATATTGTAAAGCAATATGAAAAGGTTTAGGGTAAAAAAATTGTGTATTCAATTACACGACTGAACCAAACCGCTTCAGTAGTAACAGTAAACATGGCAAATATAGCAACAGCTTTGAAACTCGCTGTACTATACCTTCAAACTTGTTTTTCTAACCAATAATGAAGTGGATAAAATGAAGGCTTTTTAAAAAATAATATTCATAGCCATTGTACTTCATCTGTTGCACATGAAATTTCATTCTGTTCTTTTGGTGCTTTGTCATGTACTTAAACAGAAAGGATCTTTAACATTTAGCACTTCAAAACTTCCAGCCACAGAGATTTTCCAGCCAAGATCTTTTTCTATTTTACATAAAAAGGAAATTTAGAATAAAAAGTTTGCTATTGGCATGGACCCACTGAATGCTTCCCAGCAAAGGTTCCCAACCTGTGGCCCATGGAGTGTTGGTGGTCTACATACAGTTGCTGGCCACATGGTTCTGGCTCCTCTGGGTTATTTCCAGCTTTCAAATTGATTAAGAAAATAGAACAAACAAGATTTTAATATTACTTTTCTACATAAGCAATTGGTGCCCTGCCATGGTGATGTTATGCAATTATGAATGATATGGAAAGTTGCCACAATCAAATGGCATGACAGAACCACAAAACTCTCCCTGTATTACATGATCCACAGTATGAAAAGAAAAAAAAATCAGTTTACAGATCGTATTGTACTGAGATATGCTGGCTCTTAAGTGCAATGACAGTGAAAAGCAAGAAGGACTTGATTTGGAAACCATCCTTCTCAGACCCACTACTTTCAGGGCCAGTAACAATCTTTGATCTCAATCCTTGTACTTACACAACTCCCACCAAAATTTAGAGTTATCCTTGTGTAATACTACCAGATTGGTATCCAAGTGCATTGTAGAGATATGGTGGGGATTGGTGGGGAAGATGACTGATACTTGTCTCATAGGGGGTGATTGTTAGAGGACTGTTAATAGACATCTCAGAGGAACCTACACATTAAATTGTTATATGGAATCCAGAACCATGATGGAAACATTTTACTGGAGAATTGGGTAGTTAGTAGAAAGAAAGTAAAGTGTCACCTCTCCCCAGAAACAAAGCCATGGACCAGTCTATGATTTGATGCTCAGTAGGGCACTGTACTACAACAAGAAGTTAATTGAACAGCCATTGTTACATTGAATAGAATACTATTTTGTTTAAACCAAAGGAAAATGTGTATCTGCATTTCCCCCCCTGCTTTCGTGGATTCATTAGTCAGTGCCTCCACTCAAACTTCAGGCATTAATTAACACACCACTTGAATGTTTCTGGTGCCAAGCGGTTGGTAGCTTCCAAAAATAGGATGATCAGGGACTAAAGCTGTCTGAGGAGACTAGGGTAGTAAAAATGAGCTTTGAGATGAGATCAACTACACAGGTCCATGCACTCCTGCTTACAGGTTAATAACTCCTAAATTACGCAAATACAGGAGACTTCCTGGATACCATCAAGTTGAGACGCAGAAAACAAGTGAGCAGGTAGAAGTTGGCTGTACTGTCCAGATGCAACGAGATTCACCGATGCTTATTTTAGGAAATTCCACCACTCAAATACAGTCAAGTGAAAAATCCTTATTTGATGCAGCTCTGACAACTTTTAGTAGGATTGTTGGGCTTGATCTGTGAGGATCACAGAGAATCAACTGACTCTTTACCAATTCATATATTTCCCACATAATGTTATCGCATATGAGCCATACTACTGTTTAAGGTAGTTATCCTCAGTATTCACCTGCACATCTACTAACGTGATATATGCCATCATGTGCCAGCAATGCCCCTCTGCCATGTACATTGGCCAAAGCAGACAGTCTCTACGCAAAAGAATAAATGGACACAAATCTGACATCAGGAATTATAACATTCAAAAACCAGTAGGAGAACACTTCAATCTCCTTGGTCACTCAATAACAGATTTAAAAGTGGCAGTTCAACAAAAAAAACCTTCAAAAACAGACTCCAACGAGAAACTGCAGAACTGGAATTAATTTTCAAACTGGACACTATCAAATTAGGCCTGAATAGAGACTGGGAGTGGATGGGTCACTACAGAAACTAAATCAATTTGTTAGTCTCTAAGGTACCACAAGTACTCCTAGTTTTTACAAAAACTAATTTCCCCTTGCTAAACACTCACACCTTCTTGTCAACCGTTTGAAATGGGCCACCTTGTTTACATTGGCCTCATTAACACTTCAAAAGTGATTTCCACCCCTTCCTGTCAACTGTTGAGAATTGCCTACTTCCAACTTAAATTGAATTGGCTCATTAGCACTGACCCCCCCCACTTGGTAAGGCAACTCCCATCTTTTCATATGCTGTGTATTTATACCTTCCTACTGTATGTTCAACTCCATGCATCTGATGAAGTGGGTTCTAGCCCACAAAAGCTTATGCACAAATAAATTTGTTAGTCTCTAAAGTGCCACAAGGACTCCTCATTGTTTTTGCTGATACAGACTAACACGGCTACCCCTCTGAAACCTATTGTCCCCTTGTCTCTCTATTAGGCAAGTGATGAGCCGTGACTTCTGCTTTTCTACCAAATTATTTGTTCTATTGTTGCATTATCCTCCTATATTCCCCACCCCCACTAGTCAGTTTCATCCATCTGTTGTATTCTCCGACAAGTAGCATTGTGAGCAATCTGTGACAGGGACTGTTCTCTCTTCATCGTCAGTACAATGCCTGGCATACTGTTAACCTGATCCTTTACTTAAGTTCCTAGGTGCTATCCATAACAAACATAATTCCCTATTGTTACTATAGAAGTTATCTTTTATACCACAAATATTCAGTTTATCCAAATGTAAATACTTCACATACATAAAGCATAGAGAAACTTTAAGGGCAACGGCATAATCCCCTTCACCCCCAACTACTATACTACCCTGCTTCAATCATCAACAAGCCTGCTATGCTTCTGTAACACACTGGTTATCTTCCTCTCCTTATCTACCCTAAGATTTAGCAGTGGAAGGCTGTGGTGACACTGCATATTACCAACATGAAACAGGCAGTTTATTTACTTCTACACTGTCTATTACTGTACATTTTAGCTACATTTTTCCAAATCCTTTCTATGCGTTAACATTAATTTTATTGTTTTTATCTGATTATTCACTAACAGAATGCTAGTCAAAATCAACAATAGCCATAAAGAAAGATAAAGAAAATTCAATTTAATACGTTATGCCAGTGGTAATAGGTAGGCAAGTAAATTAATCACAATCCACACAGTAATTAAGAATATGGGGTTAATAGTAACCTAGTATTATTCAAATGTTACACTAATACTGGAATACTAATACTGGTATGTTTAAACTATTAAATTGCAATTAAGATCATGAGCATATTGATATAGAGGTGTATTTGCACATTAATCAAGTGCTTCACAGATTGCAGTAATCTACCATAAAAGCCGCAGCCAGTGTGAATTAATGAGGTTCACACACAACCTCACATACCAGGTTTTCCAGCTTTCAGCATTTGTTTGGTTAGGTTTGTTTTTGTTTTTTAACATCTATATTCATGAACAAGTGCCTTAAATATCTGTTGCTTACATAAATCCAACTTTCACAAATACTTTGTCAGCCATCTGTCTCATTTGTGTGTCTTGCATAAAGTTTTTCCTTTAAGGGTAAAGTCGTGCACGAGTACTTCAGCCAGATAACATCCTACAGCAAATATACTTTTTATTTAGGATGTGTTTGAACCACAGCCCTAGATCCAAACACACTTCATCTTTGGGGCAACTGGGATCCAGATCTAACTTTTGCAGCTCTGCTTACTGGGATAACATGCAAAAGGGCAAGTAGTAAAACTTCAGTTATCTAAGCTCATAACCGGACCACTTTTGATGTGAAATGCATTCCTCTTGTAACTCCATCAGCTTCGGCGTAAGTACACTAGAGACTTGGCCTGTAAAACAAAACTTCCATTCCCGTGTATAATGATAATGGTCTTATGGACAAGACAACGAGGGGGGCACTTTTCCTAGCAGCCTGCGTATCCAAGTAATGATACTTTGCAATGTATCAGAATTTGTTAGCAGGAGTTAAGGAGGCACAGACATCAGTGGCTACAATTCAGTTTGAATCTGCTCTACTGAGTTGCTGGGCAGCATTTGCCACCGCAGCACATTGGCTCTGCTGCCGCAGCGGCAACACTATTTTAACAATGGATAAGTGCTGCAGTAGATTTTTCTGCATCTTGTTTTATTTCATTATTTTCCTCCAGCTTCTCCAACCCCTGATTTGAATGTTTAAATTCTCTCATAGAAGTTATCCCAACTTCTAAAGGATTAAACATTGCTACGGTGATTTTTTTCCTACATAGACCTTTTCAATACCTAGTCTCCGTCAGCATGCATTTCCTCTCGCATCAGGATGAAGTCATCAGTAAGTACCCAGCCACTTATTTCCCCCACCCACTAGCTTTGAGATCTATAGCTCAAGAGTGCTTAGTAAATGCAAATTATTTCTATTCTGACCCTTAAAAGATGGCTGAGGGGGAAACGGATGAAAAGTCACAAACATCCTTTTATGTTCCTAGAATGAAGAGCGGTTAAGACAGGGGTCGGCAACCTCTGGCACGCGGCTCGCCAGGGTAAGCACCCTGGCGAGCCGCGTGCCAGAGGTTGCCGACCCCTGGGTTAAGACATTCTCTGCCCGTCAAATTCATGCTTGCTTATTTCTTCCTTGTTCTACTGTCTCCTGGGCCCCCGTGAACTGAAGTTTTAATCAGTGAGAAATGAAGCAACAAGCCAAGCTGCTTCATCTGCCATCATGCAAGGCAGAGCGAAAGCACTGGGATCATTGCAGAGAAACAAGCGAGAGTGGGTATTTTGTCAACTGAAAGCTGCTCCGTGTCTTCTCCCCACTTCTGTTTCTCACCGCCACATGTATTCCGCATCTATGCAATGGTGGCAGAACTGCTGCTCTCTCAGGTTTTCCCACTGTTCCTCTTCCCTATTTTTCCAATTGCCACAGTGCATCACACATAGAATACATGGACATATTATAAACTGGTGTTCAGCACAAAATGCCTGTACTTCAGGCCCCTTACAACAATGCTGGAAGCCAGACAGTCTCCCTACTTCCATCTCTGACAGGCAATACACAAGAGCTGCAAAATGAAAATCCCCCTTCATTACTTGGAACCAATCTTGCCGTCCTCTTCTGCCACCACAGTTAATTGTTAATGACCCTTGTATGAGATTGTGTCATGGAATCAAATTTTACTAGAACAAAGACAAAAAGTTAAAGGGTTATGGGCAAACACACTGGAAACCTTCATTTTTTGGAGAGAATTTTCACTCTAATCAGACTTTTCATGCTGCATTTCATTGTGATCAATCTCCGCTTTCATTCTGCTGCATTGTCAATGAAATTTCAGTCTACCAGTTCCCAGTAGCTACATTCTCAAGGCTTAAATGCAGACAGAGACCACCAGAGATGAGCCCTGGTGCTTCCATCTCTCCTCAGGGCTAAAGTCCCAAGACGCAGTGCCCTGCAGCTGAAGCCCTGAATGGGTGTTCTCTGCGTGCGTGTGCGTGGTGGGGGCAGGGGCGCTGAGAAATCATCTCAGAATTTAAGCCCCGTACATTCTGCTGTGTTGCTAAGCAAGTTGTTTCAATGGTACCAATAGAAAAAGCATATTAAGGTGGTGGTAGTTGAGCTGGGAAACCTGACAAATTTATGTTTAGAAAAAACTAAGAAAACTAGGAGTGATAAAGACCAACTCCTTTTTCAAACTGGTGGATCAAAGCATGAAGAAACCCTTACAGTGGGAACCATGCTTTGACTACCACCCAATATGTAACTTTCACTATTTAAACATTCATGTTATGAAAGGCTGGAGATACTACAGTAAAATAAATTACCATACCATTAATTTAAGCACTAATTAGTCAGTTACTTCTAAAACTCATGTTTTAGATGATTCACTAGTCACAATTGTAAGGACAGACAATACATGCCTATGATTGTGCCATACTTATGATTTGCTAATACAGCAGCTAAAAAATACTGGTCTACAAAACCAGCAATAAAGCCATTGTCTGAGACGAGCATGCACACTTTGAATGAAAATTAGCTTAAGTGGGTAAATGCTCAGGGGGATTTTCATTTACTCTTTTCAAATGTCCTAGTAAGTCAGCTATGGAATAAATTGTCTAGTGTCTATTGAGACACTTCCTTTGTATTCCAGAATACTC
Organism: Platysternon megacephalum; assembly: GCA_003942145.1. Lineage (NCBI taxonomy): Eukaryota > Metazoa > Chordata > Testudines > Platysternidae > Platysternon > Platysternon megacephalum. The sequence goes on from QXTE01000316.1 coordinate 670,398, forward strand.
ACTCTCCTTTATACCCTAGTATCCAAGTTAAAGTCTTTAATTTAACAGGGCAAAAAATGGGACACTGAGTACAGATGATATTAGACTAATACAAAAAATTCTCAAATTGACCACAGGCCTATCTGTGCAGGTTCTTTAACTGACAGGAAACTTATTTGTACTCCTCAAGAACACTACGCCTTTTCAACACAAATTGTATTTACATACAGTTTTCCACTGTTACCAACACCAGTGCAGTTTCACCGGTGTTATTACACCGGACCCTCGCTAGAACGCGGGATTTGGGATCCATGCGCGGTCCTGCATTATAGCGGGGACCGCGTTAAAATGAATTGCAATTAAAGTAATTCAATTTGGGATCCATGGCCACGACCGCGTTCTATGTGAATTCGCGCTATATAGATGCGCATTCTAGCGAGGGTCCGGTGTGCTAGCTTCGGCAAGCCAGTCACATTCACTAGCTATTCCACAACACTATTGCTTCCACCTGCTCTGATTAGGGTTAGAAGACAGCGTTAAACTTGCTCACAGCTAAGTGAAGCTCTTCCCCTCACCCTCATTGCTACCTTTGGAAAAGCTCTACATATTGTCACAAGAAGGAATTTATTTTGTCAGCCAACTATGGAGTAGACATTGCCCTAGCAAACAGGTAGCTTGCTTTTCTTCTGTACCTAGCACCCACAGCTCCTGTTTACTCTATTGCTAGACCACTGAGAATTAGGTCTTGGTGGCTGGAGGTATCTGAGTGGGCAAGATGGGGGTGCACATGTGGGGCTTGTGGGAATGTTTTAAACCAGATAAGAAACAGGTATGATCTGATTCTAGCAGCTAGCAGTTAGGTTCGGTAGACTGAGTCTGGGGAGGTGTCAACTGGCAGCTAAGTGAAGAAAAACAAACAAACATGGGACCTGAGACTTGTGGCAGAAAAGAATTGAACCAACAGTTATGATGTGGGTAGGCAGGCAGTATTGGTCCAGAAAGCACAGTAACAGACCAGCACCTGACTGTTTATTGGAATGGGGAAGAGGGGTAATGGGGGAGGGAATTAGAAGCTGTGGTCAAGTACTGTCAGTATCTCAGTCAAATTAATTTATCAGTGGAGATGCTTCTAAAGTCTCTTAAAAGATTAAACAAATCCCCCCCCAGACACAAATTTCTCACTTTACACAAAGGATGTACATTTTCCCTCCAGCTCATACCTCATTTTTTGTACACAAAATTGTAATTTTATTAAGCATATCCACTTCGAGGATGGGCGGGAGGGAAGAGAGAGAAATCCCTAAGAAAGAATTAGGGAAATAGATTCTAAATTCATTTTACGCACATTTGAATTACAGATGAATGGGCTGGCATTTCTTAAATCTGGTGAGGTTAAGACAGGTAGCTGAGTCTCTTCTTCTGGAGGATCCCTTCAGCTATCAACACACACTGGAATTTTAACAGTACAACAGAGATAAGCACTATGCTACTGAAAAAGTAAATCTGCAATCAAAGTCACAAATGCAACAGTTGTTCCAGAAATGTGTATCTTTTCTGCCTGCCTATTTCTCACCAGCTCTCACCACATACAAGTAGTATTAATTGGCTCTGCACCTACTTCTTTAGAAACTGTTAAAACACAACAGGATACGTACTTGTCCTATAATCAACAAGCGTTAAGCTTGCAGACTTTTCAAATTTTTAAGTTATCTAACACCAATTTATTCTGTATAAAAATTCACAGTAGGGGAAGTGATCACACATAGTGTTCTCTAGGATTAATGTAGATTCTTCCAGATCCTGGGTTTTGATGGTACTTGCTGCTCCAATCTTTGTAACATATCTGCTTGTGAACGGGGTACATCTGCTGAAGGTTTTCTTGGCCCAATGGATTTTCATCTTCGTAATTAAGTTGCCTGCCATTTACTGCTTTCTAAAAATACAAACAATTCCGTACATTAAAAGCATCAGCAATTTCATTCTTCAAATACTGCTTCCACAACACATCACGTGAAGACTAATTACTACCATCAGCACCCACCTTTTATTCTGCCATAAGCCCCTTATAATAGTTTAATGCATGTTCCTTAGTCACTAGTCATTCAATGAAATAACTTACATTACAAAAAGGAGACATGGAAAATATCAACTTCCAAGAACTTAGATACATTACGACTAAAATCAGTTTCCTATTAATGGAAAACTAACATAAGAGACTATGAAAAAGCACACATTAAGCCAACTACAAAACGACATGAATATAAGTATTGGTTTTGGTCTTTTATTTCCCAGCCATTAACTTTCAGTTTGTACTGTCAAACTCAGATGCCACATGGACAGCAATTCTACTTGTTAAATTGTTACTGAATAGAATGGACAAGTAATCTGGAGCTCTTTGTGTCAAAAGTTTAGCTAAAAACCCACTGTAAGAACCAAGATCAGTCAACTGATTCTTTAATCAAGGCTCAGGGCTCTGGCTCAACACATACAGTCGTATTACTTACTATGTTCTGCAAATTTCCAGCTTCTCTCTCCCTGTATTGGCTTTGCAAAGGAAAGCGTTCTCTCTGCAGGGAAGAAAAGTTATAGTGAAAGTTTACATTGCAATATTGGAGAAAGGTTTGACACGTGCTTTGTTCAAAGCAATAAAATGAGAGGAAGTGTTCTGCCTTGACAAGTGTCTGACTGAGCATCTTTCAGGAGGAAAAGGAGGTTGACCAGGCTTGCTCAAATGGAGTAGTTCGAGTGTACTAACTCAAGCTAACTATTGCAGTGAAGACAACCCTAATAAGTTTAAAACTCACAGAAGGGGCACTGAAGTTTCTTAACTCAACAAATAACGTCTCAGCCTCAGCTTCGTAGTTCACTGGACTTCTGTAGAGGCAAGTCCACACAGAGGAATCGTATTCATGGCCACTCCCGGAAGCCAAGTCACACAAAATTTCCACACACTATAATAGGGATCGAGTATTGCCATAGAATTTCATACCAATACTTCGCCCTATGAGAAGGTATTCAAATGTTAACTACTTATAGTAAAAGGGACTGCTGTTTTTATGATATTTAACTTTAATCAAACTAGGTAAAAGTGTTGGAGTGCATTAGGAATTGGAGTTATTTTTAATGATAAACTCCCAAATCACACTGGTGCTTCTGAAAATTTTATTTAGCGTACACTACACAAAACAATTTCCTTTGTGACTGTTTCCTAGCCTAACAAAGCAACATTGTTATGGTACTTAACAGTGATCTGTAAACTAAAACTCCAATATTGAACAGTTTTTCAATTACTCAAGATGCTTTTATTGCACTTAGAGTATTTTACATGGTCAACATTTCCCAGAAGACTTAGTTTTGCACATTTTTTGCATGTGTGCTTTTTTTATTCTTAAGTTTGTCACAAGTAAGGCACACACTCAGTTAGTGAATTCAGATTGCTGAATACATTCCAATGACCAAGCAGTCTCATTAGGTAATTAAATCAATTTGCACAACGCTGCTAACAGAATAAAATTCCTTAAATTTTTTTTAACAAGTAGCTATCACAAAAGTGACCGAGTTTTAAGAAAAGGACAATAGTAGACAGCAATAAAGACAAGCAGAGGAAGAAAGAGTAAAGAATAAACACAATAGAAAGGTAAAACAGAAAGAGCCTCTGTAGCAAGAATAGGAACTGAACATGCACAACAATCTGAGGTTTACAAGAGTTTAGGTAGGTATTTATTATCTAGTGAAGTCATTAAATCTTACTAACTATATTACAATTACTATTATACAATGATGCTTAAATTAGAACTATGCTAGTTCAAGTCAAGGTACACTGATGCTTTATCCTCCCATTTGCTTACTATGACAAAGTTATATAGCCAGCAGTAGATCTTAGTTGGTAAACCAGTATCCCCTACATGAAATAATTTATCCATGTATAAGATTTGACATATTCAAAACTTATTCATAGGAAGATAGCACTATTTCCACACTATATACAATATAGACTATTGGATTACTGCAACTGCTTCCATCTGATGAGCACCTTAGCTTGAGACACAAGCTATTTGAACAACTCTCAAATTATGTGTAAACTAATTCTTAAGAATTCTCTGTGCAATACAGCATCTAATCTTAAATCACACTGATCTCTTTTCCAAGGAGAGACTAGAACTGGTAAAAGCTCCTTTATTCACTGTCAGCCTGATGCACCCAAGAGTGTTAAGATAAATGTATCTAACATCTCTGTACAATACACCAACAGATTTCCAGGTGTTGCACGGATTGTCTGGGATGGTGGGCAAGAAGTGGTCTTACGAGTATTCCATGGGTGTCCTCACAGGTGGTAATGTCTGAGAAACACACAGGGGGCTAACACAGGCCCCTTTGCAGGACCTCTTGTGTAGCCTCCCCCCATCATATTAAGGTCTTCCATTTCAAGTTCCCTGTGCCTGGTTTTCCACTGGTTCCTGGGCTAAATACAATCCCTACAATTAATATCAGCAAAAACTAGCTCTTGAGAGGCTGCCTAAGCACTCTCTTCAGCTTGTTACTCAAATTTGCTAAGGTAGCCCCCGATCACTTGTTAGAGATCGTGATATTTTGGCCGGAAGCCCGAAGTGTTGAGAAGGTATAGCCTGTAGGAAGAGTTGTTTTTCTCCTAGAAATGGGGGCAAGCAAGTTACCCAGGTCAACACACCACTGTTGGATGACCTTCTTGTGTTAATACACAGAAATCCAAGTGATTGCTGTGTTAGACCATTAGTTGGGGAATCATTTTGTTCCCATTTGAGTCTGTGGCAAAATTCATACTGACTATAGTGCCAAGACTGGGCCCTCAGTTACTGAAGTTTCATCTTGTGTATTTAAAAATGCCTCCCTTCCAAACCCTATCTGAAATTCTCTGATCCAATTAACATCTGTCATTTAAGTTATCATGATAATCATTCCACTGTGGTAACTTGCATGAGGTCTCATTCCCTCTCTTTTCTGAATTCAAATGGAAATAGCGCTTTGCAGGTCATGTGCCAACTAACTATTTTATGCTACATAACCTAAGATTAACATCACCCCTTATTTATACAGCAAAAATTCATATTGCTGTATAAAGGGACACCATCCTGTACTATATCTACTTTTGCCATTACAACAGCTTACATCATTCCCATGCAAATTTTTTACAAAAATTATTCAAGACAGCTTAGTCACATGCTCAGTGGTTTGAGCATTGGCCTGCTAAACCCAGGGTTGTGAGTTCAATCCTTGAGGGGGCCACTTAGGGATCTGGGGCAAAATTGGTCCTGCTAGTGAAGGCAGGGGGCTGGACTCGATGACCCTTCGGGGTCCCTTCCAGCTCTATGAGATAGGTATATCTCCATATATTATTATATTATTATAAATCCATCAAGTTAGGAAATAATGCATTAAACCCCAGCGCTTTCCTGTGATAAATCTGCCATGTGGTGCATTCTATGTCTCAATAACGTTGCCAAATGTGGACAGCAAGTTCTTTAGGATGGGGATTATGTGTTCTAATTTGTTTTGTGCAACACCAAAGCACACTGCTGGCTCACTTTATTCCATTCCCTTTCCCCTTATATAGTCCTGTGACTACAGTTCATAGGGGTCAGTCACTCTGCTTCACTTTGCAGTCTTCTAGCCCAAAGAGACTTCATAGCACTAACAGTGTTCATAGACTAATTCATCTATTCAGCTAACTCTTTGAAACAGGAGTTTTGAGAAAGTCGGGCATAGGCTCGTCTCATGCTACGTCTACACTTTGAGCAGGGAGTGTGATGTCTAGATTGAGGAGACATGCTCTGATCAAGCTAGCACACTAAAATTAGAATATAGACACAGTAGCATTGGGGTCAAGCCTCTCAAGTACATGCCTAGTGTCTTTGGTAGGTCTGTACTCAGGGAAGCTATCCCCTCCCCACCACCACCGTGGCTACCCTCTACTTTTAGTGTGCTAGCTGAGCTAGTTCATGAGGATGTCTCTCTCAAGCTGGGACTCCCACCCCTCCCCCAGCAAAAAGTACAGACATACCCCCCTCTTAGATAAAATTATTGGTTGTGGAGAGATCCAACATATTGACACAGCCCCAATTACTTTAGTATCTGAGTACTTCATCATTTTTAATGTATTTATACGCTCAGCACCTGTGAGGTTCGCCAATAACTAAAGCAAACCACAACTGAGCCACTTGCCAAAAGTCACACAAAGTCTGTGGCAGAGCAAGGAATTGAACCTGGGTTTCCCAGCATCCTAAACTAGTACATCTAACCACTGGGCCATCCCTCCTAATTGGTTTAAGAGCGAACCTGGACCCCATTTAGAGACAACTAAGTTCTACGTGACAGTCAGTCTATTCTCAATGTCCTCCCCATCTTTCCTTTTAAATCAATGCTGTAGAAGGGATGGGGGTAGGGGGGGTGGGGGTGGGGGGGGAAGAGAAGAGAGAATGGCAGCAGAGATCTCTGCATAATTGTTTTTTTTGCCTCTGTGTAAGCCATGTACTATGCATCCAAACTGTACAGTTGGGTGGTATAAAAATGTCAGTGGAAAAACTTCATTGTACCATTTCAGTAAGTACCTTTTCTTTTTTCTTTAAAAAAGAACAAATCCATTTAGAAATACAAAATAATACAGGACCATGCCAGCACCTATGTACTAATGAGAACTCAATACATACATTTTGACTACTTGTTCAAAGAAGTACAACTTGTTATTTCACTAAATTAGGTGAGCTGATCATGGTACTTTTTGAAAAGCCCACAAGCAGCTGCTTCTGGGTGATGACCATTCTGACATTGTTGCTGACCTTCACACAGAGTAAGGAAGCCTGTTATTAAGTAGTAAAATTAGACAGGCCACAGTTCAAGAACCCATGACTTGAGTTTTATCCAGATCCATATTCCAGTGCCAGATTATACATGGTTTGTTTGGGGAGGAGGAGCAAGCTTAAATTTCAAGCAGAACCATTCTTCCTAATTTATGAGCAATTTGTCTTTGACGAGTTAATCTTTTTGTTGTTTTAATATATTTCTTCCTTCTCTCCCCCCATTAAGTGATTGCAGCAACTGGATATCCCATCTGAAAACAAGATGTTGTCTAGTAACCAGTGAACCTAATCTTTTATGTTGCTGAAATTTGACTAAGGCAGAGTGTCAGAAGAATAGTTTGTAAGATAAGCATTAGCAGTAAAGCTCACAAAAACCCTTGAATTTTTTCCCTGTGCAATTTTAGGGTCAATAGGAGATAAAGTTGTTCACAAGAGAGCAACCCTTGCCTCATGCTACTGCCCCTCCCTGGGAAGCCCTGCTTTACACAACCAATTTGTTTTACACTTCTTCTGACAGCAGTTCATGTGTTTGTAGGCAAACTCTCTCAGGTTTAGTGACTGCTGGCATTCAACTTATTGAGATGGAAAATAAAAATTGATAAGGGTTTCTCTATCTGTCACAACTATATCACCTCTTGGGGAAGATGCCAGAAATTGAGGAAAGGTTTGAGAAGAAAGGATTGTGTGTGACAAGAACAGGCATCAATATCTTTTTGATTTCCTCACTTAAAGTTATCTGGCATTAGTTTCTCTAGCTGTCTCTTATCTACTGCTAATACTATAATGGGTTTGTTTCGATGGATATGAAAACACGTTGTATTTTCCTTTTTGATGAGAACAATCATATACAAAATCCAAGTGTGTATGTGGGGAGGTGTGTGTGTGTGTGTGTGGGGGGGGGGGCGCTATGTATCAGACTTTGGTGGAACCGCAAGAAATTTTTTCCATGATTCTCATTTATACTGTAGTTTTCCCTGGTGACGATTTTTAAAGGCCTCCAAAGCCATCACATAATGCAGCAGATCATATCACATGACACTGATCACTCCTTAAAGAGGATCAGATTGGTTTAGTGCTAAAAGGGAATATCTCCATGGAGGCAAACACCTGAAGTATCTATATTATGATTCAGTAAGAGACATTGCTTCCTCTTCATCACAGCTGAGCCATGCTCTAGCGTGGTGTTATTGAGTACTGTGCTGTTGGTGATACTGCTGGCTAAAAAAAAAAAAGTCAGACAAACCTCTTCATGGTTGAAGAACCATTAAAAATGTGCTTTTCACAAGTAGGCACTGAACCAACAAGAGGTGAAGCCATTTTAGATTTGTTATTGGTGAGTAGTGAGGATCTCAGAAGAACTGGTCGTAGGGGACAACCTTGGTTCAAGTCATCATGAGCTAATTCAGTTTAAACTAAATGGAAGGATAAACAAAAATAGATCTGGAACTAGGGTCCTTGATTTCAAAAAGGCTAACTAAAAAATTAAGGGAATTAGTTAGGGAAATGGACTGGACAGAAGAACTCAAGGATCTGAATGTGGAGGAGGCTTGGAATTACTTTAAATCAAAGTTGCAGAAGCTATCTGAAGACTGCATCCCAAGCAAGGGGAAAAAATTCATAGGGAAAAGTGTCAGACCAAGCTGGATGAGCAAACAAGTTATCAAGAGAAAGCAGAAAGGCTGTGAGGAATGGAAGATGGGCTGGATCAGCAAGGAAAGCTCTCTTGGCATTTAGAAAGTGTAGAGATAAAGTGAGAACTGCCAAAAGCCAAGCAGAGTTGAACCTTGCAAAGGACAGTAAAACCAATAGTAAAAGGTTCGATAGCCATATAAATAAAAAGAAAACAAGGAAAGAAGTGGGACCACTAAAGTAGATGGATGAGATAGAGATTAAAGATAATCTAGCCATGGCCAAACACCTAAATACTTTGCCTCAGTTTTTTATAAGGCAAATAAAGAGCGCAGGGGTAGTGGCTGGGTGGCTAATGGGAACAAGGATATGGAAGTAGAAATTACCACATCTGAGGTGGAACTCAAACTCATCTTAATGGGACTAAATCAGGGGCCCGTATAATCTCCATCCAAGAATATTCAAGGAACTGGCACATGAAATAGCTCAATAGCAAGGATTTTTAATAAATCTATAAACTCAGGGTCTCACCCTATGAATGGAGAATTGCTAATGTAGTTATTCTTTTTAAGAAAGGGAAAAAAAGTAATCTGGGAAACTAGAGGCCTGTAAATTTGACCTCAATTGTATGCAAGGGTCTTGGAACAAATTTTGAAAGAGAAAATAGTTAAGGCCATAGAGGTGAACGGTAATTGGGATAAAATACAACACGGTTTTGCAAGAGAGGTTGTTCCAAACCAACCCAATTCCCCTCTGAGAATATAACTGATTTTTTTCAGACAAAGGAAATGCAGTAGGTCTACTCTACCTGGATTTCAGTAAGGCATCTGATACAGTTCCACGTAGGAAATTAGTTAAATTGGAGAAAATGGGGATTAATATGAGAATTCAAAAGTGGATAAAGAAGTGGTTCAAGAGGAGACTGCAACAAGTCATACTGAAAGGTGAAATGTCAGGCTGGAGGGCATTGACACAAAAAGGAGTAGTGTGCTAATAAAATTTGTGGATGACTCAAAGTTGGCAGTATTGCCAATATGAAGGAGGACCAGAATGCCATAAAAGATCTGGATGACCTTGAAAACTGGAATAGAAGAAATGGCATGACATTTAATAGTGCAAAGTCACACACTTAGGGACTAACAACAATAATTTTTGCTATAAAACTTACTCCTGGGAGAATTCTGCACCCAAAAAAAATTAAAATTCTGCATATTTTATTTAGCAAAATCACATAATATAATCATGCCAGTTTCAATTATTTTGGTAATTTATTTCAAAATACCTGTCAGCAAGTATGCCTGTAACAATACAGACAAAAAAAAGATTCAAGAAACGTTTTTTGACAAACAGATTCCTTACTAGGCATATTAATACAGAACTCTGAGTAATAATTCAGTGAAACTACAATACAGAAATGTATTTCCTGCACCCCTTAGATGCAGTGCAAAGGCTTGGGGGAGTCAGGAGTAATGGAGGAGCTGAGGGAGAGGGAAGTAATTGCTGGGAAGGAGCATGCGATTGAACTTGGAGGGTTGCTGGATATGGGTGGGACAAGTATGGAACAGGGTTTTTTTGGGGAGGGGAGAGGATTGTTAGGGACCCTCCTCCATGCAGACCTTGGCTGACCCCTAGCCTCTCTCATTCAGTCAGGAACATCTGTCCCTGTCCCCATGTGTCCCTGCACCCCAACCCAGCAACCCCCCTTCCCCTTTCTACAGTTGGCATTTTTTTGTGATCAAATAAATTTGTTATCCTCCATATCTACCACGATCTGAACATTTTACACATGCATCCGTGAACGTCTCTGAATGAAAAGTACAGTCTGGAACTGCAAACTCAAGTAGTTATTACTATATAAAGAAGGATATGGGTGATTAATGGCATTTATTTACAGTGCATTGTGCTTCTACAGCACCTGTTAGCGACCTCTACTGCTGCTATAGTTTCTCATTTTCAACACAAAAGGGAAAGTATGCAACTGTACCACCATAACTGAGGGATGGAAGCTAACAGTTCTGTCCAACCAACTGCCCTGTATAAAGATTACTGCCTACTTTTATCTCACAGTTTAGAGGACTATGTTCATGAATACAGTGTTCATGAAGAATAGCAGGCATTCAATAAATACATAGGACAATCCCTGATCTATCTGGGGTAAGTCAGTGAAGCTTTGTTGACATGAATGCGGCTAAATCAATTTATGCCAGCTAGAAATCTGTCATACTGCATGTGCATGGAGAAGGATAAATTGTCTGTAGCAAAATGTAGGTCAAAAAAGCTGAAGTGTGATGTGACAAGGAAGCAACACAGCAAATTCACAGTCACGGACAATGGAAAAGGGAGATGAACGAAACTTGCAGAGAACAAAGCAGCAAGGAAATCATGGCCAGCAGAGCGCCCGGGGGAACACAGCTTGAAAAAAGAAAAGAGCATTAGAAAAAGCCCAAGGCATGCAGAGGAAGAGTTAAAGAAAAAAAATGCTGTTTTGAGAGGAGAATCACAGCCTGCCAGGAAGTAGGCATTTGACCATTTGGTGGGGCAGCATACTATTTACAGGGAAAGAAACAATAATTTAAATGATTGTAACAGAAGGAATTCCTGTTGTGCTCCTGAACAGATCATAGTACTGCCATCGGGGAGTCAATAATGCTGCCAACTCAGGTTTTGGATTGTTAAGAGTTGGGAGCACTGTAGAAGTGAGACATTCACCTCCTGTCATCATACCTTCTGAGCAAACGACTTGTTCAGAGATTCCTGCCTTGCCATCCCAGCTATAGTAAACAATGTCTCAACTTGAGTCCATACAAGGAAAAACATGCTTCATCTTTCCTCCAATGCACATCATGTCTTTTGTAAGTGACCAGTATGCAATGTCATGACCATTTTTCTATTATTGCCTTTGTCTTAGATTGTTTCCAACAGGCATTTCTCTAATTATGGCTGTACACATTGAGAGAAGCCACTGGGATTTGGAATCAAAAGCATTATGCTGGGAAGACCTTATGCTATAGTAGGAAATAGAAACATGTAAAGGGTTATGCAGAACATGAACAATTATCTAGTTCACAGAAAGCAAATCCACCCATAGCTATGTTCACAAGTAGGGGCACAAAGTTCAGTGTTAACATCTGTAGTACATAAAAAAAATTACATGAGAAATGTAGGTCAGCTGTTTACCACAGCAAAGGATGGCAACAAACAGAAAAAAGTTATTTCCGAATCAAACATTATGGGCCACGTAAAGGGATGAGATCACGTGAAATGTTTATGAAGTGGCCAATGCTGAAAAAGGAACGTAATTATGGCTCATAGTGTGCAATCCCGCAGGTTAGTAAGGAAAAGGATTTTTCTGACCAAGAACATGGAAGTTTACTATACATCCAGGTGATGACCCCAGGGGTGGCCAACCTGTGGCTCCGGAGCCACATGCGGCTCTTCAGAAGTTAATGTGCGGCTCTTTGTATAGGCACCGACTCCGGGGATGGAGCTACAGGTGCCAACTTTCCATTGTGCTGGTGGGTGCTCACTGCTCAACCCCTGCCCCCACTCCACTCCTTCCCGCCCCCTCCCCTCAGCCTGCAGCGCCCTTGCTCCTCCTCTCTCCCCCCCAGAGTCTCCTGCACACCACGAAACAGCTGATTGGGAGGTGGGAGAGGGAGGTGCTGATCAGCAGGGCTGCCGGTGGGTGGGAGGCGCTGGGAGAGGCAGGGGGGGGGAAGAGAACTGATGTGGGGGCTGCTGACGTATTACTGTGGCTCTTTGGCAATGTAGATTGGTAAATTCTGGCTCCCTCTCAGGCTCAGGTTGGCCACCCTGAGCTAGCAGGTAACATTACCTAAAAATGGCAGAGTAATGCAAAGGCAGCTGGAAAATGAATAAGGCTATCACATATGGCCAGCTGGATCAACACCACATTTTGAGAAAGGAAAGGAAATTCATACAGTAACAGATTATGGAATGGAAAAATGGTAACATCATATGGATGAGGCTTTATTACAACGTCTAAGATCTCCAATATTAATGGAAGGAGGATTACATGACAAAGTGCAAAGAAGATGACCATGTGTGGGGACACATATGGTGCCTGTATAAACACTGGGAAGATTAAGTGTCTGAAAAGAGAGGGGGAAGACTGCAAGGCATGAAGAAGAGCAGCTGCATGAACAGGAATAGAATTTCAAGGATGGCAGAGAAGGAATATATTGTGTTAAGGAGGGTTCATCACATTTGGAAGAGAATAAATGTAAGTATACTCTGTATTGCCATATTCTGTGCTATGTAAGGGTACAAAAACAAAGTAACCATGTAAGAGAATGTTGTGGAAGACCTAACTAAAAAGCAAGCAAGGATTCCAAGAGAGCTCTTACTGAAGTTAAATATCTGCTTACAAAGAACTGCTAAGGATTTAAAAATGATTGTAATCTGAACAGTAATAATCAGCTTCAGTGCCTGACTTCTACAAAAAGGTATGGATAAAACCAAGAGATACAAAGTCAGCCATCAGACCCCAGGCCTGGAATGGCACAGCGTTGCTCTGTTCATACAAGTCTGTCATGAACAAAAGCAGATTATAGTCTCCCTAGCAATAGAAAAATAGGCACTATGAAGCAGTCTCTCACTTTTTTAGAGATGCAAGTACATAACATGAATCTTGAAGAAATTATAGATCCGTTCAATATCTAGTCATTAAGTAAAATAGGATTAATGAAATTTACATTGTAGAACTGTTGCAGATTGTGTTCATATGAATTATAGCAATTTGAAGAGAAAATTTTAAGTGGTGAAGTCTTATTTTAGGACAACCTATATATATATATATATATATATATATATATATATACACACACACACACACATACATAGGGAAATCCATGCAGTTGGAAGCCAGAAAGACCTGATACACTTAATCAACAACTTGTATTGGCATACTGGAACTAGATAATGAAGAGAACCTTATACATATTACATGTTTTTAAATCCTGTAATAATTTCCCACCTGGTATGGGAGAAAATGCAGGCTTGATTTGATTATTTTAACCATTGTGCCAAAAAGGAAAAAAAAAAGGGGGGGGAGAGGGGGGGAGAAGGGGCCACAAAAACATGACAGATTAGGAAAAATAATTTTTTGAACTAAGCATTTTAACCCTAGGCAAAAAACCGATGACCAACAAAACCAGAATATCTTGCAGAAGGATTTCACGCAGAAGCTTTATATCCTTCAAAGTTTCTGGTCAATTACAAGGGACACCGACAACATACATTCTAGGGACGTGGATATCTGCAGACCATGTCTGCGGATCGGATGCGGATACAAATTTTGTATCTGCGCAGGGTTCTAGTTATGGCTCTACTTGTTGCACGCCTTCACCAATGGGGAGTAATGGTCTTTCCCTATCTCACCAAGTGGCTCTTCAAGGGGTAGTCCTCAGGTCATGGCCAGATCCCAGCTCCTGCTTATGTACGTAATAGAATGCACCTGCGTCACATTACACCTTACCTACTTGCATCTGCCCTGCTTCCAAACCTGGTTCAGGTCAATCTATATCCCCAACAAGGATAACCTGAACAAGTTGCTCTCTGTACCTCAGTGTGTTAGTGGGGGTATCTGGAGAAGATGTGCTCAGGGATTCCTTTCAATCATTCCCCTCCCACAATTACAGTAGTTTTGGATGCATCTCTCCTTGGACTGGCAGGTCAACTACAGGATCATACTGTACAGGGCATGTGGACCATCCAGGAGTCCACCCTTCATAGCAATAGTCTGGAAATCAGGGCTGTAATGTACCTTAGCCAGCACTTTCTTCCCATGATAGAAGAAGATCAGCATGTTCACATACCAGACAACAGGGCCAGTATGGATTACATAAATTGAAAGCAGGTGGTGGGGAGAGGCCAGTTTAAGGGAGTATGGGGACATGGTTAGAGATTTATGAGCCCCGAAACGTTTGAAGTTTGAGGCTAGGTACTACCTTAACTAGTCCAGCTGGAGACCCTTTCCCCCCCAAACCTCCCTTTTTATGCTTGCAAAATTAACAGCTGAGTGTAAGTTCAGTGATTATAAAAACCTTTTATTTTCCCCCATTGACATTCTCTACTCAATACCCCATTCCTTATCCCAAAAATTCCCTCCAATGTTCCTTATTCACTGTCCCCTTTACCAATCCATCTAACTCATTCACTTCCCCTTTCCCCTAGTTGTCTTCTCCTTCCTCACCATCTCAAAATCCATTAACTGTGCTCTCTAGCCCTCTTTGTAGGATCCTGATGATCTCCTGGGTACAAGGAGGTACTGCTAGACCTGAGCTGCTCAAAGCAGTACCAGCAAGCATTTGCCAGCATCAACTGTTCTTTAAAGTGTGGGCATCAAGCAAAATATCAGCAGGATGGACAGATGGAATCATAGTGTTCCTATACCAGGGCAAAGGATCTCAAACTGAGTGTAGCAACTACAGACCAACCTCATTATCTGTCCCAGCAAAGGTCTTTGCTCATGTTCTGCTTGGTAGGATGCAACCACTCCTTAACAGTCATCCAGACCAATCAGGTTTCACTGCAAGGCAGTCAACAATGGATCTTGCCTTACTCTCCAGCTTCTGGCTGACCAGCACCTAGAATTTAACTGCCCACGTCATCTGGCATATGCAGACATCAAAGTGACTTTTGATCCAGTTGACAAGTCTGCACTTTGGCTGGCACAGAAAATAGTGTGTTCTCCAAATGTTTCAGTAAACCTGGTGCGTGATCTTCACACTGGTACCGGTGCAAAAGGGATGTTTGTTCACGGTTTTTGCTATATTTCTGCACAGCAGATGCGAGGCAGAGATTCAAACATTGCCCTGGCACAATTCTGTCAACCAGATATTGGACTTGCTGCTCCACACGTCAGAACCAAGGTTGGTCAAGAAGTTTTTATCAACAAAAACTACGCCGATGACACCACCTTGCTTGTGGAGAAGTCAGAAATATAGCCCTATCCTCCATGGTCTCCAAGATGCTTCCTGCACTAAAGGGTTGACTATCATGGCAGAAGACCAAGGTCCAGAACCTGAACCGTCAGTGCGGTGGGACTGAGTACTGTGGAGAGTGTTGATGAATTCATCTACTTAGGCTGAACTGAATTCAAACGGTTGCAACAAGCCAGATATTCTCTGGTCTTGACTCACTTATGAATGCAAAAACACCTTCGTGCTGAGAGACAGTTCAGGATCTATCATTGCTCTATGGGTCAGGAACCTGTACCCTCATACAGGCAGACTCAACGTGGCTAGAGGCATTCCTTATGTGCTGTCAGTGCCTAATCCTGAATATAAAGTGGTTTTACTTAGTGCAAAATGTCACCACTTCACAAAGATCAGGCCCCCATTCAGTCAATCATTTCCAAAAGCGGCGTTGCATGCTCTTTTGGCCATGTCACTAGGATGGACAAAAATACCTTAGCACTCCACACACACAAACCTTCCATCGACATATGAAGGGATGCATGCCTGACCCTGCCTGGTACTACCCCAGAGATTCATGGATTCGTAGGATTGAGCCAGATCTGGGAACTTCACTAAACAATGCTTGGTGCAATGCCATCACCTGTAGTCACTCTGGCTAGCACAATGGTCCTTAGTAGACTATGCATGTGTCTGTGTGTGTACAAGAAGGTTAGTCAATCTGGGGAGGGTGCAATGGTACTATCCCCATCCAAGCCAGAATTGTACACAATTGATCTGTTTTCTTCATTGTGATGTCAGGGAGCAAAAAGCTGAGTTGTATCTAGGCTCTTCACTCCTTTGGCCAGAAGGATCAGTAGTATGCATGAGAAGAATGGAAGTCTACAGATCCTTACACACAGAAAGAAAATGCCTTCTAATGAAGCAGCTCCCAAAGCTGTTGGACACTGCTCAAATGGATACAGTCATATACCACTTCAGACAAACATTACTGGGGACTCTGCAGCTTGGTGGCCCTAAACTATGACCCTATTGGCCCTTTCATTACTTATTTTTGCCAAGACTTGAGATGAGCATAGTTTTTCTAGGTGATTACAAGGTACCTTACTAACACATATAGCAGGGAGCTACTTTCCTTTTATTGTCATAGAATTAGTGACATCACTAACACTTAAGAGAATGAAAACTCCACTCAGGAATTGTCCGTTAGATAAATGCCTATTTTTATTTGCAAGTATTAATATACACAGGCATCCTGTTAATTGATTTTGGGTCTTAAAGGTTTACTTTGATTCAAATTGTATTTATTTCCCCACGTTTAAAATTTTGTTTTCTAGGCTTCTAAAATCAGAGCTGCAGCAATACATCATTTCTTCAGTCACTTTTCTTAATGTAAACCCCCCCCCCCCCAAAAAAAACCACGCCAAACTCCCCACCCCAAAACCACACACTTCAGAAGTCCATACCATGTTCTCCCCCATCCATGTTTCTTACACACATGTATACTCTCTGAAATATTAAAATCCTACGATAGCTGCAGTTTCTCCCTCCCCCAACTAATGCTTATCATCTCGTTTCCCAGAATCCATTCAAAATATTCTTTTATCCTTATGTCCTTCTTTATTTTTATACAGAAGCACTTACATGTAGTCATTCTAAAGAACATCAGGGACATTTTAGTATTCCATTATGAAGTCTTTTTGGTTTGTTAATATAGACAGGCCTCTATCCGCATATCTTTTGCGGATCTATACTGAGGTAACTCTTGTTTTTCTAAATAGCTCTTTAGACTGAAAAAATATTGTGGTAGTGGCCAATAATTGCCTCTCATCTGATATGGAATTAATTATGATAGAAGGGAGTATGACCTATCTTTCATTTTCATTATAAACAGCACATTGTGACCCTAAACAGAATTGATTCCCCACTATGCTAGAGACTTTACCAACACATTGTAGGAGATGGTTCATTGTACAAAACTGTCTACTGATGCTGCATGTTAACAATTCACTTTGACAAATCTGATCCTATTCCCTTTAATTGGTATGATTATAATTTAGCTATTATACTGCTGTTCTATATTAACAGCAATACAGTAACATTACACTTTACAGCGGTTACTGTTGAGAAACCTAAACTTAATTACCACAAACTGTTATTTGATATAATCAGCTTTTCCCTAGGCTGAAATCAGTATTAAGTAACCTAACTTTTTAATGGCAGACACTATAATTTTAAATTAAATTTTACAATAACCTTTATTAAATAATTTGACAAGAATTTCCATTAGTCATGTCTCACCAACAACCATGTGTCCCTACTCATGTTCATTAGTATTAAGAATTTGTCCAAAATATTTTTCAGTTATCTGGGCTGTACACTTGCTATCGAAAAGAATTTGCTCTATTATTTGTATATTTTCTCCTTTTGCTTGTAATCTCAGTCTTTTAAAAGTCTAACATATTTGACAAGAGAGTTGGTCTAACATCTGGAGAGAACGCCCAACAGCTTTTAAGTAAGAGTTTTCATAAACCAACTTCAACTGATATTTCTGGGATTCTTCTCTTCAGTTTAGTGCTTGCTGATGCAGAAAGTCTAATACATCCCACAGAGTGCTCTAAGAGTGCTTAGAATCAGACCACCTACATGCTGCTAGATTTCTGTGGTTAGTCTTGAAAGGGAGACTGTGCAATCATCAGTTTTAATCACCCTAGTTATATGGAATTAAATGGTCTCCCCTTCCACAAAAAGTGGCTAGCAATTATTATTGAATCACCTATTTAACAGGCTTGCTCAAGTTAGCTATACATTCCAATTCCAGCAAGATTGGAATTTAACAGAAAATATTTGTTTTAGTTGTGTTCTACTTCCTATAATTATCAATGTATTACTGTGATACAAGTTAAACCAGAACACAACCATTCACAAGGATTCCTGAATTAAGTTTTATTCACCAGTAATGCAACATGATACTTGTAAAACTTCCAGAGCCTACATAAAAAGTAACCACTGACCACTTTGTCCCCCAAAAATAATTCTAAAAAAACCATACCTCTGGAAACAAGACCTTCATCTCAGTTTGACTTATAAAGATTATAATGCTGTCTAGTACTGTATACAAAAAGGCTAAATAGTTTATGAGCAAAGAGACTCAATTTAATGATATTAAGATTTACGTCACCACTAATAGCAAAATTATTACTAACTCATGTTGGAAAAATTACATGGACAAACATTAATTCAGACAGTTTTGGTAGTCCTGCTTCTATTTCCAAGCTTTGTTAAGTGGTAAGGTGTCTTATTGTTCACATTATTCTTCTTTTCCCACCTCCCCTTCAAACCTGCATCCAGATATGCCAGGAGAACAGGATACAGTGGATGCAGTTTAATTAGGCTGCAACTTTATTCCTAAACGTCAGGGAGTACCCAGCAGATAAAAGTGTACAGTGCAGGTAATTCCCTAATCATTTACCTACTCCTCCATTACCCATCCTGATCCCAACCAACCAGCTGCTGGGACCTCACCACTTGCGTGGTCCAGGTAAAAGAGGGCTTTTCCTGTGCCAGCGTGGACCTAAATAGTCCTCCATCTCTTCGTGTCATCAGGGTAGGAGGGGAGGAATGGGTCAGCATCCCCAGTCTGAAGTTGCTGCAGCAAGTCACTCGCTATCTAGCCCTTAAAAGGGCCACGCACCTTTTTCTACAAGCCAGAAATGACCCCCCCACTGCTTAACATGTGGTGAGGTCATTTCCTAGGTTTTTGTTTCTAACTATCCCAGTGACAATAAGCAGTCTGGTTTATTCCCACTTAAAAAATAGTACCAACAAGTCAGCTGTGCAATATTACAATAAGTGCTAGCGCTGTTGCCATTCCCACACCATACACACAATTCTTAAAAATAGATTGTCTTCATAGGATTTAATCATATTGGACATTATTTCGGCAGTCACAGCAAGAGAGAACCTGACTATGGTATTTTGTGATTAACTTAAAGTGAAAATTAAGGCAATAGAACACCGACCATCACATTCTGTGCACACTTCTGGAAGGGAGAATACTCACTATATAGAAAGCTTAGCTATGCATAAACATACAGTACAGCCTTCCTTCCCTTCGGATCTTTGATAAGTTAAGCAACTGACACTCCCGGCATACACAAGATACTATTTTCCAACCCTCCTAACTCTAGCAAATCAAAGACCAATGTCATCTGGGTATTCAAAGGCATCTCTCATTGAGAACTATTTCTTCCATTGACAGAGCTGTTCACAAATACATTTTCTTTAAAAAACAACTTATGCTATGTTTTTGGACACAAACTAGACTTGGAAAATTTTGGCTTAGCAAGTTAGCTTTTCAGTCACGAGTATTTCACAACTTCAGCCACAGTATAGGTATGCACCAGATGTTTGACTACTACCCTCACCCCCAGGAGTAGCTGAATTTCAGTGTTCAACTGTTGATAAAAACAAACAAACAGCAGTTGAATGAATAAAAAATATGGAGTCAGACTTCAGTTCATTTTTAATTTCCAATCAACATTTCACACCAACTCTCTATCATTAGATTACCCAGTTAAATTTTATAATTTATTGTTATTCTTTATGCACTGAAATGTTTCAATGTAGTGTTCTGTTTCTAATGAAAAATAGCAACATTTTAAGGTTTACAGTGGGTGCTTTTCAGAAATAAATTTCTGTTATAACAGCAGATGGGGCCATTATGCAACTCAAGACATAAGAAACAATGCCTTCAAAATTTAGGGAACTTGCAGTCCGAGTCTCATCTGTGTGGCAGTTACCCATCTTTAATTATAATCAAGGGTGATTTACTATTTTAAAATTCCAACCACTTAAAATCAGAATACAGTTACTTGAGACATTTGCTTTAGTTAGCAATGTAACATTTATATGCTGAAGAGCTGGTGCTGATCAAGCAAGTGAAAGATTACAGCTCCTTCAGACTGTCAATTCGTAATCCACATCTTTAAAAGTATTTCCATATAAAGCACACTTTGTGAAGTCTCATACCATTTTCTTTAATGTAGCCTACAAGTCCTGCTATTAACTTGTTGTCTCAGCTGATACTATGCTTTTTGCATTTGTAGCATCTTCATTTGATTCAAGTTCTACATTTAAAATACCCATAAAGTCAGTCAGTAAACTGTACAAGACTGAATTAGTTATCTATATTAAGTTCCAGGGACAAGGACAGCGTCTAAAATAGAAGCCTATTTCCCATCACCATTCTTAGCAGTCCATTTCTTTTTCAAACAATCCAGAGTGAAGTTAATTTTTTCTCAAAATACCACCATTTAATAGTAGTTAGTGTTAAGTAAAACTGTATAGAGCAAAATAGAGATATTCTTACATGTTCATTTCTGAAACAGAGGAAATCACCTGAATACTATTTGATGCATCTGAAATGGTCCAAGTCAAAAACCACTGGCCAATGTCTCAAAAACATTTATCAATTTCTTTGGATGCTTTAGCCCAAAATTGTTTGGTACATTACCTCTGAAAAAGTAATATATTATGTGATTGGGGGGGGGGGGGGGGGAAGTATTATGATTAGGACATTTCTGGTAGCAATTTACCAAGCACTCACCCTTGGCTTAATTCTCTTCCCATGGAAGTCAACAATATAATTCAAGATGACTAGCAAAGGAAGAGTTAAACAAATGCTGAGTATTTTTATGTTCACCTTCAATCTGAAATATTTGTAAAAGCAAATATTGTCAAGTAAATATATTTAGGATTATGTACATGGTTTTTCAATATTTTAAAATAATGCCCTAGTAACTATTAGGTTCTATGCCATTTTTTCTGGTCAAAAAGCCTCTCCCTACTTCACTTTGGACACATTTGTTCATCAGATAGCACAGCATACCTCCAATTCAACTAAAATACTTACTCAGGGAAACAAGTATACAATATTTAAGACCACAGGACTGAACTAAGGCGATTATTGTTCCCTTCATCAAGCTATTGCCTGAGCTGTAACATGCGCAATACAGCAAACCTGAAACATTATTTAACTAGTATGTTGCATTTCTAAAGTACCTGTGAAGGTTCTTTAAAACATACATATTAGATTGTTTAACTTGCGAGGAGACTTCCATAGTCCTTGGGAAACCTTTTAAGTTTGAATAGAGCTTTATATTTCTAATCAGAGCAACCTCTACTTAAGATTTAAAACTCTTGATGTTTAAGTAAAACTACAACATGAGTATCAAATAAGTCTCAAGATTTTAATGTACTGATCAATTCTCAGATTTGAATAGTCAATTTCATTATTGAAACTCAAGCAATACAGCTTGAGTCAATTAATGGTTATTTGTTACATTAGCTTTAGAAATATAGTAACTGTGGCTAGAGAGATTCCATTAAATTAGCCAAGTACTTATGGGATTGTCCTTTCTGATACAAAGTAATATTTTCATGTATGAGGTTTTTTTTTTAAACTAATGAATTTTGTTGCTTATTATGTGGCACCTATCAAAGTTCGTAGTTCACACCATAAAAATGTCATGTTAAAATGCAACTCGATTGGCCTCCAGCCTTGTTAGCCCAACTCACATTTTACTCCAACATCTGAAGTGATAAATTCCTAACGATGGCATAAGGTAAAGTCAAAGAGGACAGATATGTGATGGAGAGCAATTTCCCACTAACTTTTTACCTATCTGGCATTTTGAACAGCGTACCACATTACAGAACAATGGTCAGGCCATACTGCATCTTTTAGCCAGAGCGCTTTAACCACTCTTAAGTCTCCCACTGGGTTAACAGGAGAGTCCTGCACACACATAAAAGGCACAAGGACGTGGATATGGGTGTTGTTCTCCAGTATGATTGGAGAACAGGAAGCACACCTCTTGTAGGTGTTCCTGGGCTCAGGGCCAAAGGGTAAGTGGCTATCTGCCACTTTACAAGAAAATAGTAAGTTAGACTTTGGAAATACCTGGTCTGAGGGCATGAAAGAACTCAGATTGCTCTGTAAAGCAGCAGGCAAAATAAATGAGGTGGTTGGGAGTCAGCACTGCCTTTTATAGAGTAGAGTTTCAAGATCTCTTGGGCACCCTCCTCCCAAATGACAGTTTTTCAAGGAAGTTCTGCAGCTTGAGGCTGGGTGCCATATCACATGTTTAGAAATACAAGACAACCTCTTGAAAGGAAAGAATCAGGCTCTCTTTCTCCATCACTAAAGCCTGTTCATCTTTCATTTCAGATCAAGTCGGCTCCTCTATGAGTTGCCGACATCACAACTCCAATATGCTTATAAAATGATCATTTTTCTTCACACACATCGGTGACATACCCTCTCCGGTGAACTCCGAACTTTTGATTTCAACCATCTTCACCTGCAAGGCTCTGTTTAACTGCACACAGTTGTCTGTTTTTGCATTTCCTCTTATTCCATATACTCCTGAAAATCTCTTACTATTCGTCTTATCTCAGTCTAACTTTCTACTTTGCTCTTACATGCTCTTCTTTTTTGCAGTAGTTCCATTTCATGTATACCCAGCATCCTTATTTACTCTGTCCAGTCCACTTTGGTTAAGATATCCAAACACACATTTCCTACACATTGCCTCCAGAGGCACTTGGGCTTTGGCTTAATCTATGTATCTCGTATAATAGAGTCCTCTGTCAGAGAAGACCTCTTCTTTTTATGTATTGATGTACCAGATACAATTATAGCCATCTACAATAAGAAATGTTTCACCAAATCCTTGAAAAGAAGAACATTAGGTTCTTAATAAGTGGCAGTATAGTACTCAACCCATCTTAGACTAAGCAGAGATGGAAAATCATAGCCTCTGTAAAAATATTCTTTATAAAACCATGACTTTCTCTACTTAACATTACACCAGTAAAGAAAAAGTGATGTAATAAACTTAATGACATGTACATTTACAGTCACATTCTGCCTGTCCTACATTATCCTTAATTTCAATTTCATCATGACTTTAGCAATCTATGTTCCCAATAATGCCAGGAATTTGAATTGTAGGGTGTTATTGCATGTGCGTTAGTCTCCATGTTTTTTGCCTGGAGTAATTTGTACGTACAAAAGAAAAAATTCAAGAACTATCTGGAAGTCTGGCTTAAGGGCTCTATTCCATTTGAAAAATCGGCATTACAATTTTTCAGATGGAGCAAGATACTTTCTTATTTCAATACAGTGATTATTAAATAGGTTGGAATTGCAATGTGAGGAAATAAAGAGGCAAGAGTATAATCTGAGTGACTTTTCAAATCTGAAATTTTCAGCATTCAACATCTGCAGAACACTGACTTGTATCCTTGGTCCTTTAAGACCTTGAAACAGCCCTTATCCTTCAGATTATGCAATGACACATAGGCCATTGATTACTGACAGACTCTTTTAGCATTCCAAGTGTTTTGGGCTAGTGTATCCAAATACGAAAAACATGATTAATCACATCCGATTGGACTGTCTACCACTGTACTAAATGTCTGCATAGTTTAGTTCAATGTTATTATTTATACTCAGACTTTAAGGCCAGAAGGGACCACTGTGACCTCCTGCACATTGCAGGCACAGAACCTCACCCACCCACTCACTCGTGTAATAGACCTCTAACCGCTGACTGAGTTACTGAAGTTCTCAAATCATGGTTTAAAGATTTCAAGTTACAGAGAATTCACCATTTACACTTCTTTAAACCTGCAAGTGACTCGTGCTCCATACTGCAGAGGAAGGCGAAAAAACCCCAGGGTCTCTGCCAATCTGACCTGGGGGAAAATTCCTTCCTGACCCCAAATATGGTCATCAGTTAGACCCTGAGCATGTGGGCAAAGCCCACCAGGCAGATACCTGGGAAAGAATGATCTGTAGTAACTCAGAGCCTCCCCATCTAGTGTCCCCTCTCCGGCCATTGGGGATTTTTGCTACTGGCAGTTGCTGATGTTCAAGCCTAAACTTGTTGATGGCCAGTTTATATCCATTTGTTCTTGTGTCCTCTCTGTCCCTGGTATTTATCCCTCTCATGCATTTATAGAGAGCAATCATTTCTCCCATCAGCCTTCTTTTGGTTCGGCTGAACAAACCAACCTTGAATCTCATCTCCTACGGTAGGATTTCCATTCCTTGGATCATCCTCTTAGCCCTTCTCAGCACCTGTTCCAGTTTGAATTGATAAACATGGGAGACCAGAATTGCACACAATATACTACATGAGGTCTTACCAGTGCCTTCTATAATGGTACTAACACTTCCCTGTCTTAACTGAATACCTCACCTGATGCATCCTAGGACTTCATTAGCCTTTTGCATGGCCACATCACATTGGCCGCTCATAGTCATCCTATGATCAAACATACATATATCTTTTTCCTACTCTGCCACTTCCCACTGATAAATCCCCAGCTTATAGCAAAAATTCTTGTTGTTAGTCCCTAAATGCATAACCTTGCACTTTTCACTATTAAATTTCATCCCATTTCCATTACTCCAGTCTACAAGGTCATCCAGACCTTCTTGTATGATATTCCAGTCATCCCCCATATGGGCAGTACCTCCCAACTTTGTCATCTGCACATTTTATTAAATTCTATCATCTTGATTTAGGGCTTGTCTGCACCACTGGGGAGATCGACGCTGCTGCAATTGATGCAACAGGTGTCCATTTAGCAAATCTAGTGAAGACCCACTAAATTGACGGCAGAGCTCTCTCACGTTGACCCCAGCACTCCAGCTCCCCAAGAAAATTAAGTTATGTTGACAGGAGAGTGTCTCCCATCGATGCAGCGCAGCGAAGACACCGTGGAAAGTCGACCTAAGCTACGTCGGCTCCAGCTATGTTATTCACGTAGCTGGAGTAGCGTAACTTAGGTCGACTTACCCCGGTAGTGAAGACAAGCCCTGAAAGAAGTACAGGCTCAATAAATGCCAGTTATTCACCTGATTTATAGGCAAAATGATAACCCCATGGTTACTCAAGTTCTGCATGACAATTTCTGAATATGGCATTCTAGGACCAACCAGACTATACATTTTATAGGCTTGTCAGCCTGACATCGATCCCACATAAAGATAATGGAAAGGCTGATATGGAACTCAATAAAGAACTAAAGCAGAAAATGTAATTAATGCAAATCAACATGGGTTTATGGAAAACAGAACCTGTAAAAACTGACTTATCAAAAAAAGATATTACAAGTTTGGTTGATAAAGATATAAGTGTTGATGTAATATACTTAGACTTCTGTAAGGCATTTTACTTGGTACCACACAACATTTTGATTAAAAAACTAGTATGATGGAAAATTAACATGGCACACATTAAATCAGTGATACTTAATTAGATCTACCTGCAGGCCAACTTGAGAATTTTATGACAAGAGGTGGGCCATTTGCACAGAAGGCTGACAAAATAAAAAAATTTCAGCTGCCAATAAATAAAGACTTTGATTGAAACATAAGTGTTAATCTTTTAACAAAGTTTATAAATCAACATTACACCTGTGTTTGTGGCAATCTCTAACCGAAGAGGAGACATGGATGATCTCCGGCAAGCTTTGTGAAGAGTGATTTGTAGGAGGCCAGGGCAAGGTGCATGCACTGCTGAAGATGTTCATCTGTCAGGCGAGCACAGTGGGTTTTTTTTTAAATCATATTTATAGTAGAAAACCCAGATTAGCGGAGGTATGTTGATCCAAACGTCGTTAAAAGATAGATGACTAGATCCTGGCTATTCTGAAACTGGTCAGCATATTGAGTCCAGAAATCACAAAGTGTCACTACTCTGAATTTTGCCTTCAAAACAGTTGAGCTCTGGGGCCTTACAATTTCTAACTGAAAGGCACCTTCATCAGCTGAATAAAGAATGAAGTACACAAACCTCTCTAACACTCCCCCTACTTAACCAGAGAACATCGTCATACTGCAACAGGTCTCTGTATTCGGCCAAAATGTCTTGTAAAAAAGCTTTAAAAAGACGATGATGCAAGCTAGAAGTAAAGTGTATGTAGTTCACATACACTCAATCTAATCTAATCACAAAAACATTTTTTTTTCATGTCCCCAGACAATTTATCGCACAGAACAGTCTGGTGAATGATGCAGAGAGGTATATTTAATGAAGTGTGTATTGCTGCCAAACGTGAAGCAAAGCCCTTCTCTTTCCCTGTCATGGAGGGACCTCGGTCTGTAACAAGCAAGTTAACGTTCTGCAGGTCAAAACCATTTTTCCCTCCCCAAAAAAGCCTTTTACCTTTTCAAAAATGATCTCTCCTGTGGTGTAGGTTTCTAATGGTATTATGCACAAAAAATTTGTGTTGAAAATCAAAATCTAACCAACAGCAATAGCTGGGCAGTGTCACTTAAATCACTTGATTCATCCACTGCAAGAGACCTGGTATTTGGTATTTTTTAAATCGGAAAGCAGTGCTGACAAACAATCCTCAAATTATGTCCAGTCTTCACACTGCCGTGGAATCAGACAGGGGAACTTGCTTCATATGGTGCACGTCATCTTTGTTTTTATCTCCAGCAAAAAGCTCCTCCAGCATTTCCAAAGTGCACTCTTTCACAAGCATCCAGGAAAGGCTCTCTTTTTAACTAGTACCAACATGATCCAAAGAGAAGCAGTTGTTGCTTTTTCTTGTAGATTCACTGATGTTGTGACAACATTTTAAGTGTGATACTAAGATTTCAGATTTTCAATTTTGTCACATCTCGCAATACCGCCAGGAGGATAGGCCATGTTGAAGTTACTGTGCTTTGATTTAATGTGGTGCCTCATGTTGACAACCTTATAGACTGATGCAGTCTTTTGGCATATTAAAACAAAGATTTTGCATTTAAATGAGGTAGTTTAATAAAAAAAGAAAATTGCTGTCCAGTGCAGATTTAAAGCTTGGTTTTGCTGTTGACTTTGTGAAATTTACTCCCACTCGTGTTGATTTTTGGCTCCACTTCCATCACTAATTAAAAAAGGGGAGGCACAATCGTATTGATATTGTGAGAACTTAAGATCCAGTAACAAATGCTTAATTTGTGCTGGGGATCAGCCCCGGCACCTCTGGGCTCCCAGCCAGCATCCGCCACTCCCTGGCTGCCCAGCTGCGAAGGCAGCGCCACCGCCAGCAGCAGCGCACAAGTAAAGGTGGCTGAGCTGAGCCCCGGCACCTTTTTCATTACAAATTAAGCACTGCCAGTAAGTTACGTACTAAGGAAGTCATTGGCAAATGATAGGCAGTTCATCACTGTTTGTGAACTTAATGATTAACATTTAAGGTGAGCTAGCAGGCCACACTGGAAGCCTTGGTGGGTCACATTTGGCCCATAGGCTGCTTACTGATTATCTCTGTATTAAATGGATTAACAATAACTGGCTAACTGACAGGTCTCAAATTGTAACTGTAAATGAGAAATTGTCACTAAGCAGGTTGGTTTTCAGTTGGATCTGTAGAGATCAGTTCTTGGTCCTATACTATTTAGGATTTTTACCAATGCTGGAAGAAGAAAAATCACCACTGATGAAATTTGCAAAGGGCTTGAAACCTGGTCCACAATTCAAGAATGATGTTGATCAATTGGAGAGGGTTCAGAGAAGAGCCATGAGAACGATTAAAGGATTAGAAAACATGCCTTATACTGATAAGCTAAATAGATTGAGCTCCTTGAGTCTAAGAGAGATAAGGTTAAAGGGTGACTTGATTACAGCCTATAAGATGGGGAACGGAACAAATATATAATAATGGGGCTCTTCCATCTAACACAGAAAGTGTAACATGATTCAGTGGCTGGAAGTTGAAGACAAATTCAGACTGGAAATAAGGCATAAACTTTTAACGGTGAGAGTATTTAACCACTGGAACAATTTACCAAGGGTTGTGATGGATTCTCCATCACTGACAATTTCTAAATCAAGAGTGGACTTTTTCCTAAATGATATGCTCTAGGAATTATTTTAGGGAAATTCTATGGCCTGTGCTATACAGGAAGTCAGCCTAGATGATCACAGCAGTCCCTTCCGGCCTTAGAATCCATGAATTACTGTGAGATTATGCTTAGCCAGCATATTATAAACTACAGTAGTTGTATGAAATTGATTACAATACACTGTCCAATAGAAACCATGTCAGACATATTTGCTTTAGTAACTGCTCAATTTTTCTCATCTTTCACACTCAAACTAGTCAATTAGTGCTCTTCTAGTTTTAAGTAAGCACTAACTAATATAATAGGACTGCTGCTTTTCCAATATTCCCCATAAAAACACCAGGCCTTTTTCTTAATGACCCCTGGCAAAAAGCAGAGGCAACAAGTGGTACTGATGTCTTATGTAGAGCTCTGTACATTTTTTTTTATAAATACTTTATTTGCCAAAAATGCAGTTTTGGTCAACCCAAAGCAATTTACTAATTTGACAAATAGTTGCAGCAAGTTTCTTTTCC
The DNA here is from genome assembly GCA_003942145.1 of Platysternon megacephalum. Lineage (NCBI taxonomy): Eukaryota > Metazoa > Chordata > Testudines > Platysternidae > Platysternon > Platysternon megacephalum. The sequence continues at coordinate 699,208 of QXTE01000316.1, forward strand.
CTGGGGCCTAAAGGCCATTCACAGAATAACCAACAGAGAGAGGTGGTGGTGGTGGTGGTGATTCATTGTGGCAATTTATAGTCAGTCAGCCAGAAACCTGGCATGACTCTGTAGCATTGGATAGATCATTCACCAAGGATGTAGGACACTCAAGTTCAAGTCTATGCTCCAATAACTAATTATTATTTATTCACATACAATTACAACTTCACTAGGAGACTGACAAAGCCCACACCAGATTATTTCATAGCCTAGCAGCTAGGACACTCCTGCAACATAGGACAATGAAATTCAATTCCCTCCTCCACATCAGGGACACAGGTGAATTGAACTTAGTCTCCCACACACCATAGGTGAATGTCCTAACCACTGAGCTACAACTTACCAAGGAGGGCAGCGGCACTACGCTCACCTCTGGCCGTTTTGGGAATTTAGCACTTTAGAAATGCCTGAAAATATTCATTTTGGTTTCAACTAAAGAGATTTCATTTGATTTGATTTCTTTTGGATTCGATTTAACCAGAACCAAAAGCTGTTTTTGATTTTTTGAACTGCCAGTGAACTGAAAAGTCACTCACCCACTGAACTTCTCACACAGACTTCAGTGCAAAGCGATTCCCCAAGAACTACTAAACTAATCCTGACAGTGTCAAAGAGCACTAGCTGTGAAAGTGTCCTTGGGCAAGTAGTAGTTCCTTGATTGCGTACAACTCTCAGGCAATTCATAACATTTGAAAACTATTTTTAATTCTTTCAGTTTTGGGAAGAACACAGGTAGGTGAATCAATTGGTTAAGGTAAAATTCCTAAACTACTTTAGGGGTCAATTTAGGGTGTAGATACAAGGAAACCTTATCCTTATGGAATGTGTATGGAGGATCAGCCATCATTGCTCCACGTTCATCAACCCGTCTTGCTGAGGTGATGACTACAAAGAAATCGACCTTCATGGAAAGGAGACACATGGAGAAATCAGCCAAAAGTTCGAAGGGGGGCCTTGTGAGTACTGAGAGAACAGGGTTTAGATCCCACTGGAGAGTAGGCTTCTGAATATGAGGACAAACCTGATGTTAGAGACAAGGTGGGCAAGGTAATCTTTTATTGGACCAACTGCTGTTGGTGAGACAGGCAAGCTTTCGAGCCACACAGCTCTTCTTCGGGTTTGGGAAAGCTTGTCTTTCTCACTAACTGAGGTTGGTCCAATAAAAGATATTACCTAACCGACCATGTCTCTCTAATATCTTAGGACTGACATGGCTACAACAACTCAGCAAACCTAAATACCAACCCTTGAGGTGGAGCGGACATGGATCGGAGTGCCTGAACTTGCTGTTCTACTAGGTCAGAAGCTTGGGGAATATTGGGAGGATGATTGGTCCTCAGGATGACATGTGTAGGAGTTTGGGAACCAGAATGGTTGGGGCTAGAAGGGGGAAATTGGGATGACCCATGCTCTTTCCTGCCGGATTTTGCATAGAATGCATGGCAAGAGCAGCAGAGGAGGAAAGGCAAAGGAAAGTTGAACTGGTCTGACCAAGGAAGAAGCAGAATTTTGCCCTGAGAGTGGCGACCTATGGCTTCAATGGAGCAACTTGTGGTGCATTTCCTGTTTGCTTGAGGCATGAACAGATCCCTTGTTGGGATTCCCCATAGAGCGAAAATAATGCACAGTACCAAATAGTGGAGCTCTCACTTGTGTTTGATTGCAAAATGTCTGCTGCGAGAATCCGCAAGCACATTTTGATTCCCTGGAAGATAGGCTGTTGATAGAGTAATTTGACTGCTGATACACCAGTTTCAAAGGTGGACTGCTTCTGCACACAAGGAGGCAGATCTTGCTCCTCCCTGCTTGTAGATGTCATAACATTGTCTGACATTATAAAGACATGGTGAGCATGGATGAATTGAAGAAAGGATTCACATGCTTTCCAGACTGCTCGCAACCCCAGGACATTGATGTGCATTCTGGACTCTCGAGAGGTCCAGGTACCTTGTGCTGTGTGGCTGTTCATGTGAGCTCTCCAACTTAACAGGGATGCATCTGTAATAATGCTCCTGTCCAGAGTGGAATGGAGAAAAGAGGTTACTCACCTTGTGTAGTAACTGAGGTTCTTCAAGATGGCTATTCCTGTGGGTGCTCCTCTTTAGGTGTCTGTTCGACTTCAGGCGCAGGGAGCAGACGCCTAAAGTGGAGCACCCACAGGAACACTCCTTGAAGAAGTGACTCCCATGCATATCTGATGAGGATTTGTCCATCACAGCAGAAAAAATACTCTGACTGGAAATGTCACCAGGAGGTTCATGGAATTGCAATTTCGATAATATGCTGACTGCAGCTGCGTTTGAAAGCAACAAAGATGGAGTCTTCTGAATGGGGTGACAGATGCATGAGGTCATATGACCTAGGAGAGAAAGACACATGACTTGACCGGTACTTGAACATTATTTGCGACATGGGCGATGATAGTTTTCATGGCCTGGAACCTGTCCTTGGGCAGATATGCTCTTGCAGTGATAGAATTTGAGGTTGTCCTGATCACGTCCAGAAGGGGGAGGAGGGTCCCCATTCTGGGTCTGATTGAGGACTCATGGTCTTTTCCATGAGGTATCTGTGGAGACAAAGTTCCCGCCCTTCTCAGGTATGGCTGGAGAATGATTGGCAAATACTGCACCTCACCATGATGTGGACTTCCCCAAGGTAGTACAGGCAGCGCTGGTGCTCATCACTGACCAAGAAGAATCGCAGGCAGGAATCAGAGTTTGATGCCTGGGTATAGTCTGGCACCCGAACAGGGTACGGGGGTCCCCTCAGGAGACTAATCTAACACTAATAGAGCTATAAAACACTAACCGTAAAAACTCGTAAAAGTGTTATAACTATTTACGAACTATGTTATTCTTATTTTGTAGAATGAAGCCAAAGCCATGGACACTGAAGGTTCCGACCCGGACTACGTGGTGGTGAGAAGGAACTGGAGAGGCAGACAGTGTGACCTGCCTTTTATTCCCTCAGACAGAGGCATGAGGTGAGCCAAAGCACATGCACAGACCAACGGATGCTACTTTCAAATTCTCCAGCTCTGAATGCATGGTGTGTATGTGTCACCTCATAATGCAATACAATGAGGACCAGCATTTGAAGAAGAATCACTGCTTTCTCCATTAGAACCTTTAACTAAGACAACGGTGTTTTTAGTTAAAGTTCTTCTATACCTTCGGTCCAAACCTCTTCTTCTGCAAAGAAAATTTGCGTCTCAATATCTTAGAGATCTTTGAATATGTCAATGAACTAATGGATAAAGGATAAATGATAGTTCATTTCAGCTTCCAAAAATCCTCTGACAAGATCCCTCATAAGTTACCACAGAAAGTCCACATGGTCATAAGGTGAGAAAGTAAATTTTGTCATGGTTCAGTAACCGACTAGGAAACAAAGTCAAAAGTAGAATTAAATGGCTGATTTTTCTCATGGCAAAAGGTTAACAGTAGAGTGCACCAAGGTTATATACCAAGGCCAAGAGTTTAGAATATTTGTTAATAGTCTGGAGTAGGGAGAGAGGTGAGTAATGAGGAAAAAGTTACAGTTCATACAAAGTTATATAGATTAGTGAGAACCACAGAGGACTGAGGAATTTCACATGAACCTAAACAAACTAGGTTATTTGGCAGCATTACGGCAGGTGAATGCAATGTCAATAAATGCAAAGAAAGGCACACTGTATAGGAAAAAAAAAAAATCAAGTATACTCTTACAACTCCCAAGGATCTAAATAGACTTAATCTGCTCATGAAAGGGGCACGGATGTCATTGTTGGCCGCTCAGTGAAGACCTCCACTAAAGGTAGATATATGGTTAAAAAAAGGAAATGATATCAGGATGCCTATGGAATAGGATGGCGACTAATAAGATTTTATACAAGAGCATTGTATACATGACTTGTGTGGCCTCACCTGAAACAGTGGGTGCAGTACTGGCCAACACATCTCAAAGAAAGGTCTATTACAGAATGCAAAGGGGTTCAGAGAACAGTGATGAGAACGGTCAAGGACATGGAAAAATATTAGGCTTGTTTACCATAGAAATAAAAGGAATAAGAGTGGACATGATAAAATAAATTAAATAATGCGTGGAATAGAGAAGGTAGATTGGGAACTTCTGTCCTCCGTCTCATTACACAAGAACAAGTAGACATTTAGTGATACTATCAGACCGCAAATTCAAAATTGAATTAAGGAAATAACTTTTCACACAACCTGTGATTAGATTGTGAAACTGATTGCCTCAAGAAGTTGAGGTCAAGAATGTTCAAATTTTAACAAGGGACTGGACATTTATATCAATAAGAGTATCAGTGTTCATAATTAATACATTTTGCAAGACACTAAGCCTGGATATTTAAAGCAATCTGAATGAGATATCAGGGTGAGACCGAATGGGGGTGGGGGGTGGCAAGAGGAGAGGGAGAACAAAAGTTTTACCAGGCTTACAAGGTTATCGGTCTTACAACTAAGAGCGGAATCCATAACTCCATAATTAAGGACTTCATTATTTAACTATGATGAAGGAAATGCTGGTTTTTTTGCATAAATTTTCCTTCACGCAATTCTTGAACAAAAACTATAGAATGTGTGAACCAAGTGTGAAAGTGTTCAGTGTGAAAACTCAGCTTTGTTCCAAAGCTGAAGTCTTCTCCTGGTGTCCTAAAAAAAAAAGCTATCACTCCAGTTGTGCTCATACAAAACCAAGATGAACAACATCTTGTCCCAAATCTCCATAACCCTTTCCTCCCCATTTCACTTTAATAAGTCTCGTTGCTTTTAAACCCAATTCATCTCAGTGATTCTGTGTGAAAGAAAAAAAACAAGGTCTAACAGATGCCTCACCTCCTATTTAAGGTACAAGAGAGTCACGCTGGTCTGTTTCTCCCCTTAACACATAACTAGAGTCTTAATTATTTCAGGCTGTCCCAACTGTATCTTCTCTCTTTAACCTCGTTGTAGTAAAATGAGCAGTCAATATTCGAACACTAGTATCTTGTGTATCAGTTTTCTTGCTTTATATGGTTAGTAAGTTAAGAGGAAGGAATTACAGAAAAATTTCAGCCAATAGACTGAATTTGTGAACTATTTTACAAAGCTGTATTACAATGGAGCTTGATATGGTAAACCTTTAACATGAACTTGATTAAATACTATGGGTACTGAACTACTGAACTGAAGCCCAAATTAGAGCACTCCTAGGATGAAACTCTAGGTACAGTGAAGTCAATGGTTTCTATGTCATTGACTTCAATGGGCCAGGATTTCACTCCTAGACTTTGAGGTTCAAAATCCACATCCAGCCTCAATTTTGAGGCTCATAAAACCTCTACATTTTATGGGGTGGTTGGGTATAGTGCATTACATGAAGTGAAATACTAATATTTCCCATTGAGGATGCTTTCAGTAATGAATGTTAAAATTAGTTGTATGTATGTTGCCTAATACAGAACAAACCTTTCTAGTAAATGAAGTCATCCAAGTCTGACTGACAGCAGAGTTGCCTAGTTCAATTATGACAAAGGTACTCAGTGGCCTATGCCTGCCGCCCCATCACAGAAGCCATCATTGTAAGACACCTCCATTATGGAAAGACCCTACACTAGGTTAACAGGATGGCGGCTCCTGTGGTTCTTCCATGTCAGTGGGCATTATTAATTCATCTGCGTAAGGAAGCTTATGCGGACAAACCATTAATACTTCTAATAATGCAGTTCTGTCCCCATCTTTTCACGTGCACTAGAATATTCTGGAGCATAAAATAACCAACTACCATTTACGAGGTATTTTGCTTTAGAGCAGCTACAGCAGTTGTGTTTAATACATGCCAGTTTCAGCAAACTACGGCATTTCCAGATAAAATTAATATATTATACGCTGAGAAAACAAATAGCTAATTAAAATTAAACCCTTTTAATACTTTATTTTAATACTTCAGTAAAATAGTAGTTTCTTTCACTTAAGTTTAAAACAACAACTTCATGTTGCAGAAATCCAACATTAGTCAATTCCCATTACAAGGAGCTGTACATCAAACACTGAAGTATTATTGAAAGCAACATAATGTTAGTTAGCACATGCTTATTCTCGGTTTTGAAGTGTTAAAATTACTCATTCACCTACCTGAAGAATGACTTCTTTCTGAGATACAGAGAGTGCTCTTTCCTCATATGAAGGTGGTGGTTTGTGTGTGGGTGGAAGATCAATCCTGCATAAAGAGATTATACAGTTTGACTTGGCAGATTTATGAAGACCAAATGAACAGTAAAGTCAACGTTCTCCACAGTAATACCTTCACAGAAACATTAACCAACTCAAAAATGCCCTAGATACATATTCTACAGCTTTTGTTTCCTCTCACCACTAATAGATCTACAATGAAACTGAGTTTTGTAAACATAACCTATTGGCAACCACCAATTACATGCCCCTTCATAGTCTTTAACTCTAGTTATTCTTCATATGGTATGCGTTCTTTGTAATCAGACTTGCATAAGAGATGTTTACTTTGGATAACTGTCTGCAGTACAGAAAAAAGTACTACTTATCGAAACAATGGGAATTATTTTATTTCTTTATGTTCAATTTAAAATGATGGGAAAGACTTTAGTGTACTAAGAATCTTAACTATGAATACTCAAATGTTAGAGATATTATTTCTAGCTGAGGCCTGGCCGGACAGGAGTAATTAACACACACAGGGAGACCTCATTCTTTGGAAGACAGGATTAGGCAGGTAATCACTGGACTGAAAACAGGAATATGCACTAAATAAGGTAAGTATATAGGTCAGTAAACTAAAAAGAATGTCTTAGCGAACTAACCTAAGAGGGAGAACCCACAGGGAACTATTTGTTGTGAACTACATAAGGGACAAATAAGCTAGGAATGTAGAGATGAGATAAAGAGGAAGTCGAACCATGGACAGAGCATGGACAGTACATGCTGCATGGGCATTGGTTCCCGCAAAGTAACCAAGCCAATCCACAAATATTTGGATTGTAGTAAATGCAAAGAGATGTGTAATATATTCCACTTCATCACTCAGGTATTTTTATTTGGTGTACAACAGTGCTATGCTGAATTGATCAGACTCAAACGCAGGGGGCTGGATGCAAGGTACATCACAGCTTCAAAGTTGCACAGAAGCCCTTTATATATATAAAGTGAAAGGGCTTCTGTGCAACTTTGAAGCTGTGATGTACCTTGCATCCAGCCCCCTGCGTTTGAGTCTGATCAATTCAGCATAGCACTGTTGTACACCAAATAAAAATACCTGAGTGATGAAGTGGAAATGAGTTCTTGGGAAGCTGATGGAAAAAGGTCTCAGAGGGAATCCCAACATTATCATCCTTAATGAATTTTGTTAGATTTAAGTAAATCTTAGGTAATTGCTTACTTTGAAAGTTACCTCTGCTCTTCTGAGAATACTTATTTGTGAATCTTCAGTAATTAAGATAAAGTATTTCTACACAGAAAAGGAGAGAACCAAATGTGTTCTCTACATATAATGTCTCAAAGTACCGGCATGGAAGGGGAAGCTGGAGCTCATAATATATACCAAGGAAGAAGTGAGTGTGTAGGTGCTAGGCAACTGGAGGAGCTGTTAAATCTTTACTGTCCCAGAACAGCCAAAGTAAACTAGAATGATTTTGTTTAACAATGCATTGCCGACCTGAAAAAATAAGACTGAATTGCATTTGTCTATATTACTTTTCATTTAACATGTAGTTTAATGATTCTTTTAGTATATGAAGTCCTCAGTTAAGTCCCATATGACTGGTACCTCATGGATTCATTTTTGTCCACTTAATATTCATGATGATCCCACGAACTTCAACTGCAGTTAAACATCTGAGCCTAGAGTTTTGTTTTCTATGTTACTGTAGTGTGTAGTTCAACTATGAACAAGTACAGCAGCAGCCACCTAAGAATGAAGATATGATTTAATCCAAATTTTCTACTCTATCCAGATAAACCCTTTGAAGGGACCTTGATTTTCACCAGATCAATCCTTGGCACTCCTTCCCTCCTCAAAACAGTCTATTTTTAAATGTCAAACTGAGCACCAAGTACAGGTTTGTCTCATCTTACGCTAGGGTTACGTTCCGCGGTCAGCACCTAAAGCGAAAACCGCGTATAGTCAAAATTACATTGAGTGTAATGGCGGGCAGAATCGTCCGCCCTACAGAAACAGTATTTAAATTGTTATTTTTCTCTTTTTTTCTTGTTTTTTTCTTGTTTTTGCCGACTGCATAAAGCTGAAATCGCACATGTTAAATGCGCCTAAGATGCAACAGACCTGTAACTGAGGCACTTTTCAAAATTTTGTTCTTTGTGCCCGGATTGGTTAAGTATTTTAGTTTTTGATTAAGTATTTCATATGTAATGTTCCTGAAAAAAAACCTTTTTTTAGTCCGTGTATAATCAATTAATTTCATTTGAGGTACCCAGATAATTCCTTTAATTCATTGGGACCCCAACCTTATTACATAGGACCTTAGCACAACATTGTGTGGGCCAAACAGATTATACATATTTTTATAAGATTTAAAGTCACCTGTATTGATTTATATTTTAAGTTCAGTTTGTTTCGTATCTTAGATAAAAACAACCTCTATACAGTATTGTCTAGTTACACACTTGTAAAATGATGTAAACATGATGACAAAATGCTTAATGAATCGTCCATTAGTATATTGTGTTGAAGCAGGCCACAGGGTTTATGAAATGCTCTGGTGGGCTGTGTACCGCCTGCAGGTTGGGCGCCTCATTTAATTGGTATCAATTTACATAATATAGCAGTTTAAGACTATGTAGATAGCTGATTTAAGTGTTTAATCCAAGTGAAAGTCAAAGAAATTTAAGCTACATATCATTTTAAGTGGTTAAATTTGAGTTGGAGAAGTGCAAACTAAAGAATGAGGAAGATATGCATTGTTGTTTGTCACATGGTACCTAAACCATTCAAGTCAAAGAGCAACTTCTGACTTCTTAGCACCCTGTTTATGTTGCAGCAATAGAAATTTAAGTTTTTTCCCCTTCAACATGAAATATAGTTCAACAGCAGAGTTGCAAGACATAAGGAATTCCCGTCGCTTTTCAGCTCTCTACTTATTTAGCTACATTTATAAGTCAACTAAGTTGTTTTTAAGTTTGTCTTGTAACAGTAACTTAAAGCTTTAAATTAAATTTAGACCCTTTACGTACATTTTAGTTGATATTCTCTTTTGTGTAACAAAGCCATACATATGTGTATGTTCGTTAGAAGTCCTTAGTTTAAATTTGCTTAAACTCTATTTTGTCTTTTAAAGCCTACCTTCTTTTTAAGAACTTCTCATATGGGGATAGTTTTGTGAGATAGTCACATCAATCATTGTGTGGGCCTAACTCGTTTCGAGTTGACCTAACAGTCACCTCCTAAAATTTGCACTCTTAAAAACCCAAAATCATTAAGATACTATTTTGGAGAAAAGGGGAACAGAAAACAAGGGGAAAGAGTGAAGTGATATTGATCAACATGTAGCTTTTAAGTAATAAAAGCTACTATTTTCAAATGAGACATTCACCCAAATATTAAAGTTAACTTCAATGGGAGTTGGGTACCTAATTTCCTTAAGCTCCTTCCCTCTCCCCCCCCCCCACCCCCCAAATCCAGCTAAGACCCGATAAATCAACACTTGCTGTATTGATTGCAGCAGTGCCAATCTACCAATAAGTGTAGACATGCCCTAAATGTGCATCTTCTAACCACAGGCTCTTCTCTGACTATCAGTTTACCTGTTATTAAACCCATACATTTAGTCTCATTTGGAACAAATGGTAGAATTTCTTATATTTTCATTATAGTTTCAATCATTAGAATGTTGATCAGGCTGGGTTTTTTTTGATGTTGAAACTGTAATTTACTGTTACCTCATGCTTTATACTTCAAGGTCAACAACTTTTTTCCTTACTACTAGTTACCTCTAAGACAACCTTGTCCCTTCCCTTAGGCTTTGCTAGATTTTTATCAACTCCTAAATGGAAGCTGTCTTTATTATTATTTCTGATATAACGATTGTTACAACATTAACTGGCAACAGGTGTTTTTAAAAACACTAACAGATTATAGGTTGAATATAGGTTTCTTTAAATACTAAGGTAGCATGCTTATGCTATTTACATCAACTTACTAAGACACACAGTGCCCTGAAGCATTTTTTAATCCATTATAATTTTATCATCTTTAAAACTACTTCATGTAAGAAAGCATACGCAACTAATTTATGGAGTAGGCATTTCTAACCTTTTTTTAAAGTGAGTTTTTCCAGTACTTGTTTGCTGTAACACTATGACAAAGAACTGATTTTTTTTTTAAAAGGTATCTTCAGAGTACCTCGATATTTAAGGATGTGTCTGTTCAATTACCAGCTATATTTGTTGCATTGAAGGGCACATAATCAAATCCTTGTAGGCATTTTTTTTCCAATTTAGGAACACTCTCAGGACAACTGTTTCACCACCATATGAGCAAAGCTCCCAAGTATATAGGAATAATTTTTACAAGCTCTAATAACTGGTTTGGACCACACTTTCAACCATGTACTAAATTTTCCTTTTAAGAATATGAAATTTTCAGCCTAAAAGCTGGGTTTTTCCTCGTTTCAAGTACATAATCTCAGGGGATGTAGTTTTAATCTTAACTATGACACTGCTCCTTCAGTGCTGTTATTTCAGAGAACATATAACTGACACTTGGAGGTGGGGAGGTTTCTTAACTTCAAACTAGGCAACCTTAACTCTGCCCCTCCTAGGGATGACAGTCTTATCACCCTCTAACTGCCATTCTGCACACAATTTTTGCACCTACCTATCCACTACTAGAACAAGTTACTACACCAAACATCCATAATTTCTACTGTTGGAGAAAAAAACCTGATAAATGAATGTGCAGAAAGGTGACTCAAGGAGCCAAGGTAAGTTTGAGATGTGCCGTTTGCTATGTAGCTGTGGAAATAGTAAGTTGTATGCTTGTGGGTGGGGGATAAATGTTATTTACTGTTAGGTACATTTTTTTTTATTTTGTTTGTTTGTTGTGTTTTGTGTACTAACTTTAACTGCTTCACCAGTCTTTTATATTTTAGTTTTAACAGGTGTTAAACGAGTATTGTGTACTAAGGCACTTAAAAAAAATAACCACAAACCTTTTGCCTTGGAAACAGCCACGCTTTTCTAGGGAAAAGACACTTAACATACTTGGTCTGATGAAGTGGGTATTCACCCACGAAAGCTTATGCTCCAATACATCTGTTAGTCTTAAAGGTGCACAGGACTCTCTGTTGCTTTTTACAGATCCAAACTAACACGGCTACCCCTCTGATACTTGGTTTAACTATGCTTGTTTTTTCTTTTTATAAATCCTGGTGATTCCGCATTGTTCAATTTCTCAACACCACTTTTGGGTTCAGAGACTGACTGTAGTACATACTAAAGTTTTGTTTCTTACAAAGTAACTATAGCATTTAAGCAACTACAAATACAGCCAAATACTTCATGCTTATTGTTTCTAGTTTAAGAAATTAAAGATACTTACACTTTGTCAAGGTAGGATGGCCTTTTTTTTCTTGGAGTCAATAGCACTGTCACAAAGATGGTAATGATAAAGAGAGCAAGAACTGCTCCAATTACAGCCCCCGCTACAGCTACAGAAGATGTCTGTTTAAATGGCACATCTGTAATGTAATGCACCACAGATTATCCTTTCCAGGTATTATTTTGTGTTTTCCATCCTCACAAAGCTAGTTATTTAAGCAACATTTTGGAAACTGTCATATCTAGTTGCATCATCATGCAAAAGCTGTTTTTATAGTCTAAGATGCTCTTTCAAAGTCTTTGTAATCAATGCCATTTGCCCAGCTCTCATTAACTCTTCTTAACAAGATAGTTTGTAGATATAAAGAAAAAAGTTAGTTTATGAATAAACAAGCTCTTTATTTTAAGCCTTTAAAATTAATAAAATCAGTGAAGAAAACAATACAGTAACAGCATGCTTTTTATTACTATTTCAAACTTAAAGAGTGCAATATACTCAGGTGGCAGCTTTTTTTCTTTTTTTTTTAAATCATTGAGGGTTGCAAAAACTGGAACCAAGCAAATTAGTTTTAAAGAAAAAAAAAATGAAACAGACTGCTGGCAGCAGTTAACATGCAAAAATACTAAGTTAATACTTACCAAAACCACTCTTAATACCATGTCGTCGCCAAGACCGAACACTTTTAGAAAGCATTAAGAATTTTCAGTGCATGTCTTATTTTGACCAAGTTTTAATGAAATTGCTACTCTAAACAGACTTCTAGAAAATTTTCTTTGAGATTTCAAGCAACTCCCAACATTAAATATAAGTACTTTGTGACAACTGACCATAGCTACATCATTGCTGACTTTAATTTCAAATACAGGTTTATATCAGACAATAGATTTTATCCACTTATTCATAGTTTCAAGTCCTAATTGCTACCGTTGTTCTCATCTTCCCCCAAGTATTTTAGATGTGGTTGGAAGCTTCAAATGGAAGCTTTTCAATTGCAAACACCTTGCCATGTGCAAACGAGTGATTTTGCCCAAGTTCAATAATTGTTCATCATCACAGTAAGCATATCAAAGGTATCAGAGCTGGAAAAAAACTTCCATAGAGTTTAGAGGGAAAGGGACAGGAATTCAAAATTTAACAGTAAAAAAAAGCTAAATGTGAGCTTTCAGATCTGGGATAGTTGGCACTAGTTTAGAAAAACAAGTCACTATTAGTGAGCTGAACGCTAAGTGTAGACATGCCCTAAATGTGCATCTTCTAACTGCAGGCTCTTCCCTGACCATCAGCTTACCTGTTATTAAACCCATACATTTAGTCTCATTTGGGACAAATGGTAGAATTTCTTACATATTTCATTATCGTTTCAAGCACTGATGTTGAAACCATACTTTACTGTTACTTCATGCTTGTTTTTAATCATGAAAACACACCCTTTTTCCATCAGCGAGAGTGGATTATTTTCAATCAGCCAGACTACACTCCCCATAGGAACGTCCTTCCAGTTCAATATTCCACACGGTAGAATTTTACAGCACCATTTGGCCCACTACAGTGTAGTTAAAGCTATTTAAAAAAAAAAAAAATTGTTATGCAGCTGTATTCTAGAGATCATGGTCTCAAGTTTGTCTCCTTATCTCTCACAAAGACTGCTGGTCACTTTTCTACAAATGATAGGTCACCTCTCTCAAGTCTCTCTCCATATGCATAAGCCTCATATTATAAAAAAAACTACCACACTGAAAGTCCTGATGGTACAATCTAGATTAATTTCCTCCCAAGACATGGGGCTTCATTTTCTACTTCAAGCCTGAGGTTCCCTCTGCTACTTGCCTCTTCTAACCACAAGTGAACTGGGCACATTCACAATATATTAGCAGCCAAGTTTAAATCGTAGTATGTCTAGAATGCAACAGAACAGTACTTCAGAAACAGAGCTTGACAGTTTGATTTTGTTGTTATGCACAGAGCCAAACAGCCAACTCATGTGCAGGCACTAATCCATCTGAAGCTGTGGATACCATGCATCCTTTTGAACTTCAACTGTCAAACACCTGAAACTGTGACAATCTGGCATTGCAGCTTTTGGCCATCCACTATCCCACTGGCTTTGTACAGCCTTGGGCAGACTATGATAGGCAAGCTTTCATTCCAGTTTCCCAGACCACCTGTTTAGCTTCAAGTCCTATTGCTATGCAAGACCTGGCTTCATATCCCGTATATTACCTGTGTACAACTTCCCAGGCTTGCTTGGGAGTGTACTATCTGTGTCTACTGCTTCTAGCCTGTAGCTCGTGAACTCCAAACTAAGACACCCTTTCTGTTAATCTTTTGCCTCATTGCTTCATCCTCATTTTCCTCACCTCTTCGCTATTCAGTCAATACCTACATTTCCATCTCAATTCTGTCCCCTTCTCAGGTTCGCCACCTGTAAAGTCTACGGATAGCTCAATGATTGACAGGAATAAGTACTCTTTCATACCACAAAAGGGTCATTATTTTTACCTCAAGGTTTATCCTCATCTTCAAGACTCTAATTAGCTTTAACAGTTACGCCCCCAACCTGAACTCCCATGGTAAGGTACCAGTCTAATGGTTCAGTCCTCATTCACCCATACAAGTGGACTGTCTCTGCAAACTCCAAGACAACATTCCAAGGCTAAGATTCTATTTTTAAATGTGCTGTAGAATCAGGCAACAGTGAGATGCAAATTCTAATGGGACTGACAAGCACTAGGATGGAACCAAGGACTTCAACAAGAAAAAGAAAGATGCTACTGCTGAAGTGCTTATCAGACTTGATAGAATTCTTTGCATAGGAAACTGTAGAGCAACGGTCATCAAGACAAGTATTTTAGCCAGCCCCCCATGAACAGTACCATCTCTAGAAAGCCTAAGGACCCAAGTTCTGCTATGATTCCAGCTTCAGGCACTTAACTTTAAAAACTCCAGAGCTCTGATCAATAAGCTTCACTACTTGAAATTCAAGGGTTGATGTTTGACACCCACGCGGAACTGGCCAGAATAAAGTAGTCTTGGTCAAGAAAGGCTAACAGCATAGTCATTAATGGTTTTTAGTTTTGTCTCCTAGCTATTTTTGCTGTCAATGACAAGATTTTATATATATATAGTAGATGAACCCTACCAAATTGACATGACTGAACCCATGCCAGAGGGTATCTAGGATATTAGTACAGTGCAATATGTCAACTTCACAAGCAATAAGTCTTCAACTATTATCTTTTTGGGAAGAAAGCTATTTGATGGAAAGATTTCCAAAGACACACCTAACGTGCCTAACAAATTGTACTGTACATGCCTTGGACTGGGATTTGACCTTCTCCTGGAGTTGGCCTTTAACGGAGGAATTTGTTTTTTCCCTCGCTGCTTTAAGTTGTCTAGTAAAGATCATAGCCACTGGGACTGAAAGGCTGCAGGTGGAAGAAAAAAAATATATAGGGTGCTGCTTTTTAATCCCTTGAAGTAAAAGTAACCATTTGAACGATGTGAATATGACTTCACTGATGGAGTATTTTTCAGGCTTTGTATATTTGCAGGCTTTGTTTCATTTTACAGAGTGTGAGGGGATATTTTGGCACTATTGGTTCACTAACTGATCCTGCTTTTCTTAAGAGCATCCATAAGCATGTGTCAGATATGTGGAGTGGCTTGCCATGGAGTCATGTTGACCCAGGTGAAGAGATCAAGTGTTGCTTTAATTGCTACTATTACCACACTGAACTCCCTGGTGTTATTCCCAATCTCTCACACAACAAAGTGGGAGGCAACAGATCAGTGGATAGAGTGGCAGGCAAGGAACCACTGAATACATATGATTGGGAAGGTGATAATCACAGGGTCATCTGTGGTGCTAAGCAAGTTTGTTCCTAGAGCTTCGCTCCATTCTAGACACAAAATTCCTGGAAAAAATAAAGTGATCTATTTTCCAGGGGATTATTGGTAGTCAGTGTGCTGATGAGGAATGTCTATGGCAGGAGACACCTCCTAGACTGTCTGGTCAGTTAAGCAAAGAAAGCAGCAGAACAGTCTCAGAGGCAAATACAGAGTAACAAACTCCATCACACTGCACTGGTCAGAAATTTTGTTGAGTCATAACTTCTGTCAGAACGAGTTAAGTCATCAAAGGAACCGCTTTTGCTTTCAAGAAGGTAATGTGTCCAAATACTTAATAAAGGTTAAATGTTCTCTTAACTGAAATGAATGCAGTCTAATTATTTTAAGTGACTAACATACTGTTAATAATTAAGGTAGAATTGTCCTTAAGTATCAACCATGCTAATTGCTTACATTTCTCTATATACGCTATTTTGAAAGGCAGTTAAATATGTAGAAATAATTTTCAAAGTACTAGTGATACTGAAACAATTCTAGTTGAAGGCGGATTGTCACCAAAAACCTTTTTTAAAACGTAATGTACATATATTTGGGTGTGAGCTTTAGCTCATTATTTCATGTCTTTCAATCAGTTCTGCACATTACCTGTATTCAAGAACTCAATTTAACAGATGTTTATTTCACACAACAACTATTCATACTTACAATCAATTCTCTATTTACAGCAAACATACATCAAGTAGGAAACACTGCAACTCTTTTGGAGTCTTAACTCTACCACCAACCTCTTCAGTTTAAAAATTTTAACTCAAAGTTTAATAATTTAAGATGGTGAAGAACACGTAAGAGTATAGGAAATACCCATCTCTAAATCTCAACTTGTTACAAAAACCAAAACCTACCGAAGGCCCAAATAAATTATCTCACATGGACATCGAGTTTACAGTTAAGGTTCTCTTAAGTTAAATTATCTCTCAGAGACAACAGTAAGTTCTATATATAGAATCTGATCCAGTTACTTCAGTGGGCTTTGGAGTAGATCCTTGTGTGTTATAAGAATTCATTTGCATGAGTTTACACCTGAGCAGACCCCCTTGCTATTGTGCTAAGCATCCTTAAAATTCTGGCCCAAGCTTGTAAAATTTTTATTTGTGTGGCAATCTCCCCCCCCCCGCCCAAGTTTTGCATTTCTGGACTTCAAGATTAAGGCAAGTTTTCCGGGGTAAGAGTTTTTAACTCATGCATGTCAAGTTGAGAGCTTAAAATATGATTTCACCAAAGAACTGTTTATCACCTGTAATTTTTACAATTTAACTGCTGTCAAACTAGATTATCTGAATTAACTTCATTCAGATTCCATTCTATTCATTTGCAAAGCTGAGGTAGTGAACCTACTACTGAAGAAGAGGCAAGGTTGTTCTAGCTCTTGAAATTGACTTCCAAGCATGCAATTTCATTTCTAGTAACCATCTGCTTCTCCTAGCTACAAGACTGCTTATTGTTTTAGTCAACAGTTCAACTTGTTTATTTGCAACAAAGCAAACCAATGCAATACAAACAAACCCAACTGAGTAATACATACAACTGATGTTCTGGGGATTCCACAGTGTGCTTGTACAAATTATTTTTCAACAGCATTAAATAGCAATATTTATTTCCCTACTTGCTTTATTTTAAATAGCACTGTTTTTAACGTTAACCCCTTTTCATAGATAAGGCTCAACTCTTAAAAGCAATGATGTAATCAAAGGATTGTAAAAATTTGCCCTTTACCTTTTAACGTTCTGCACACTGTGTTATGCTGCATTCTGCTAGAATCTTAAACGTGTATATCTTAGCTATATTAACTCCATTCGTTTCCCCCATACACTTAGAATTTATATCTGAATTGAGACCTAACCTTGTATTTCCCAATCCCAGGTGAAAACTTTCCAGGCATCTTATTATTTCTAGTTGAAAGTTCTCTCTCTTTTTAAGTTAGAGAATCAGTTTTTGATCTCATGTGAAGTACAGGACTATAACTGACAAATTCTGTACATAGACTGTAATAGTACTTTTTGGAAATGAACTGTAGTGTAAAAAATGGTTCTCAAAAATCAGCTACAAGACAAAACCTTCCATATATTCATTGTTATTCCTCTAAAACTCCTTCACTGAGAATTCTAATTTTTTCAATGCAACATGTTTTCTTTAAAAGTTACCACTAACTATGCACACCATATTACAGGAAGGCTCATTAAAACAAAGAGGTATTCCATTTTTGTGTAGAAAAGTAAAATATACCTTTGAAAAAACAGATTTAAGCAAATCCATGTTTTTTGTATGGTAAAAATTACTTTTAAGAATTGAATTTACCTTAGATAAACTTCAGCTTTGAGACTAATTCACTTGTTTTTGTCTAAAGTGTGTATATATATATATATAAAAAAAATATATGCTTAACAAAGATTATACTTGATCATAGTCTCAGGTAAACTGTTTTTAAATCACAAAGCCAAGACAGTTGCTTTTTAACTCTAACGTTGTATGGTAACTTTAATTTAGCACTTGGTTCTTACATGTGCTGTAGACGAATAAAGTATTATGCATCAAAATTCCAATATTTTCAAAGACAGTAGTACAGCATTGAAAAATCATAAAGCAGCTCAGATACATTTCACCCAGATTTTTACAATATCAAAAGCTTGAAAATCAACTTCAAAAAGCTTGTTTTTCCTCAAGTAAAAATATAAACAACCCGAAAGTGATCAACTAATGAATGGAACTGTATGAATCAAGTTAAGGTATCAGTGGTTACTACACATACCACTCCTTCCGGGATATTACTGAGCCATCTACATGTGACACAAAGTCTTCTTCGTTGTCATCATAACATTCGCCAACCATGTACTTCATTCCCAGTGTTCCTCCTTCATAATAATCCATTGGTCTTTCATACCGTTCTTGGTACCTGTTAATATGGTCTACATTGTTCCACTCTGGTTTGTCTGGGTCTTCTAAATAATCTTTTGATATTAGACTGTTCACTGGATGTTTTATTTCTTTTTTTATACTGTCAGGGTAAGAATCCACATCATCTGATTGGAGAACATCTATTTGAGACTCTTTTTGCATATCTGATGGTGGAATGTAGTTCTTAGCAAAGTAGTCACCACGGAACGTCCGTCTTCTCCTATAGCAGATAATTCCAACCAAAACACTTACAAGTATCAGAAAGAGAGACCCACCCACTGCACTAGCGATGATGATACCCCAATTGTCTTCCTGCATTGCTGGCAAGGTTGATGTTGGAAAATGTATTAGTTTTGGTTCTGTTGCTAAACCTGTGATGCCATCAGTTGAAGGATGCCATGGAACCGTGGGTGGTCGTGTAGTAGTAGTAGGAGGATCTAATGGAAAGAGGAATAGGGTAGACAAGACACAGAAAAGGCAAAGAATGTCAATGCAAGCTAAATCAGTAGAGGTTTATAAGAAAGCCAAGTTGATGAATATGTAAATATGTTGTTCTCTACTAACAGACAATAGTTTTTCATTCTTACATTTCTAAGAAGTTTGAGCAATTATAAAGTGCTTTTGCAATACAGATTATAGTTTTTCAACTAATTCTGAATTGGCTTCTGTGTATTCATTTTGGGCTATAGGATAAGCAGGGTAGGGAACTGCTTTTGTAGCACAAAAGCAATCACTGTCAAATTTTAAAATAACTATTAATTCTCATGAAAGAATGGAGAAGTTCCTTTTCAGTTTATGTAGATTTTAGAGTTTACTATTTCCAACCAGTTTGATCTCATCCATGGAGAATATTATCTACTGCAAAAAAACAAAACCAAAATAAAAACCAACCACTAACCAATTCCTCAGCCAAACGTAAGAAATATCGGTTGAAAAATTAATACTGGCGAAGGACAAATAGTGTCTTCACTTTTAACAAACTTATTAAATTTTGAAATTGTTCAGTGCATTGAAACAAACTCTTAAAGAATGAAAAACTATACATTGTGTGCTAAGTTAGCAGAAAGTAAGCTATTGATTTTAATTATTCTCCCCAAAACGTTGGCTGTGTTAGAACCTCAACAGCCTAAGTGGGGAATGGTGAAGGAACTCAAAGTTAAATTATGTTATACAGTTCTCTAGTTATGAATTTTCTTTTAAGAGAATGATGTCAGTGTAACAATGCAACTTTATATTTTAAACCACTGTTTTAGAAAAATATTCTACAGAAACCAGTTGAACAAAGTCACTAAAAATAGTTTTCTGCAGTATGTAATAAATAGCACATTTCCAGAACGTCGATTGGTTTAACTGTTTTTAAGCACATTTTTTTTTAAAAAATTCTAAGTTCTCTGTCTCCTTCCTAATGGCATACATTCTGAGTTTTATCTTGCTCTCTCAAGGGTATGCACTGAAGCATCACTTGTACAACCCCAGCAGCAGATTTTATGAGACCTTTTTTCTTTTGATTTTCTAAGTCAACTGGCGATGTACACGTTTCTATATGTAAGAACCATCAGGAGTCATAAGACTGCCTAATATCTGCAAGTGGTTTAAAATGAAGTGACTTCATGATCTCTTAAATTGCAAAAATCACAAACAATATACTAAGTATGATTTCTTAAGTGTTGTATGAATTAGTAGCTTATCGCTAGCTGCAAGCTTAACTTAATTCATCCAAGAGTTTTTAAAACTGAAAAATTGACTCATGACTTCAGTTTACATTTTAGAGAGAATATTAAAAAAGCCTGCTTACACAATAGATACCCAAGTATCAAGCTCTCTTTAACTCATTCTTAACACGGTTTGTTACTAATGAGGCAACTAAACGCCAATAGTGAAACTAATTAGAATGGTTAAAGTAGCATTTAAGCTACTCAGCCTGAAATGGTAGTAACTGAACAAAACTAGAAGTAAGATCCAAAAAATTCAGTGCCTCTGACAAATGCAATGTTTACAGGCTCTTATTGAGCAATGTTTTTCCATTTAAAAAAAATAGGTAATACTAACAATTGTGTAAAATTGGTTATAAAATTCTTATGCTATGCTAAATAACTTATCTTTTCAATGCACACAATACTTACTGCAATTGATTTCTTCATCTGCATTTCATGTATTGTGTCATGTAACAATTTACTTGTGTTGCCAAGTTCTGTTCAAGGTATTTACTGCTAGTTTTGTAAAAAATCTTTTGAAAGCAACAAACTGAGGCCCACTCAGGTCCATGGTGATTAGTTAACACATCTATATATAAATTAAGTGAATTTAAGATAAGAAAGGAGAGAAGATGCACTAAAGTAATGAACAAAAGGAATTCAGATTATGATTTTAGTGATCCAGAAGTTCAACCTGAAGTGAAAAAACTTTGTTTCATCCTATAAAGGAAAAAGGATAGAGGTTTTAACAACCCCAATTTACCAGGATCATCATCATCATCCTTAGATTTAAGGGCAGAGTTGAAATCATTTTTTTCCCCAAATCAAGGCTGACAACTATTTGTTCTATTAAAGAAATAAAAGGTTAGATTCATAGCTACAACACTTCAGATGGCATCAGAACCAGGTAATGGGGGCAAACTCAAGTATTTAAGAAATAAAAGACAGTGCTATAATCCTTCCTTAGTTCTCCTCACCAGAGAGAATTGTCATCCTTTAAATTCTTCCATTTGTGTTCAGAAGTAAGCAATGCTTGCTTCCTGGAAAGCATTTTCCAATTGCCATGAAGTAAAACCAGTGTCAACTGCAGATTTTTTGCTTAATTGATTTATATAGTGTTAAGGGTTCTATAAAATATTCTTAGTTGAAAACCTGAACTAGTGAGATTAATTTGAATATGTAATATTGTAGACAAGTTTCTTTATGTTATATTCCACAACCAGAATGTCTAAAAGGATTGCAAGAAGTAGCTCTCTTAAAGTGTCAATTAAAATAGGATTATTGCCTCAATTTTCATTTATGTATGTTCAAGTCTCTAGAAAATATAATCCAGAACACTTGTACTTTGTACCTACTTTTATCTAGGAGCCACTTATTTTGGATACCTGACAATACTTGTTAAGAGTATGAAACAGCTATTAATGCTTCTCTAGTATTTTCTAAAATTGAACTCTGTCTTAAATGTCCTTTTAAATTTAACTTTTTCTGAAATAAAGGTACAGCTTTCCCCTTCCTCCCCCAACTACCAAATGTTGGGGCCAGGAATTTCTCCACTGTTGCTGCTGTAACAGCTCAAGGCCAAAACTTCCAGAAGCAAGTAAGCACTATTTTTCTTTTGTTAGCAAACTTCAGACATCTCATTTCCAGGAAAGTATCTCATACCCAACCCAGTGAAACAGTATTTCATATTGGGCACCTGAACATTGAAGCACATAAAATAATGAGTCCATTTTGACAAACTTGGCCAGTGGCTCTCAACCTTTCCTGGCTACTGTACTTCTTTTTCAAGGGTCTGATTTGTCTTGGGTACCCCAGGTTTCACCTAACTTCAAAACTAATTGCTTACAAACTCAGACATAAAATTGCAAGTGCCACAGCACACTATTACTGAATATTTGCTTGCTTTTTCATTTTTACCATATAACTATAACATAAATCAGTTGGAATATAAATATTGTACTTGCATTTCAGTGTACAGTATATAGAGCAGCATAAACAAGTCATTGTCTGTATGAAATTTTAGTCTGTACTGACTTTGCTAAGTGGGCTTTATGTAGTCTGTTGTAGAACTAGGCAACTATCTAGATGAGCTGATGTACCCCCTGAAAGACCTCTACGTACCCCCAGGGGTACACATACCCCTGGTTGAGAACTGCTGGCCTAAGAGCTTCTTTAACTTTTATTTCCACTTCAGCACATGCTAACTAATGAAGTAATGCAGTTAATTTTATATAAAGCTAATGATCTGCCTCAACCCACTTACTTGTGCCTCTCCTAGTTTACAGTCTAGAACCCCAAATAAGCACCTTCAACTGAATGCTTACAATGGAGTATTATTGTTTCTGTTCAATACGTAATTTGTCTTTCAAGAATGAGACATTTCTGCCCTGATAATTTTCTGTTAGCAGCTTCTCTCCTCAGTTAAAATAAATAGATAATGCCTCTCACCTGTGGGATTCTGAAATGATCCAAAGTTGTTGCTTTAGACTCCAGGATTAAGCTGCACCCTTCAACTCAAGCCACTAGAAGATTTCTTCCAGAGCTGTAGGAACACTCCAGCAACCAATTAACAGCAATCAGATGGTAACCTTAAGGTAATTAAGGTTAAGTCTCTCGAGAAAAAATTCCATTTCTTACTAGACTATCAGGGTGGGCTGAACGAGGAGACAAGCTGCTAACAGAAAGAAAATCATGTAACACTCATTTCTCATTCTGCTGCATAGCTTCTCTCCTCATAACAAAAAGAAAGGTAGTAAGCAGTGATTCAAAGAAATGGGGTGGTGGGCAAGAAGCAAAGAAATTGTTTAAATTATTACGATAGAATAGGAAGACGCACAAGCTTTATATAGCACAAAAGCTTTATATAGTTTAAGGAATTATCTAGGAACTACCCCAATTGCATCTTCCTACCAAAGGATGCCTCCAATGTAATCAAAACCTACTTTGCAGATCTTCCCCAGCTGAAGCTCAGATACTCACTTCCCGCAATGTCACCTGATGTCCTTGTACAGGAAGTCTGGTTCTTTCCATGAATCGCTTCCCAGACACCTGACATGCCGACTAATTCAAATTTTTATCATTTTGCCTACAAGCACTCTGTACATCTCACTTCAATCAAAATGCCGGGGCCTTTGCGCTTCAAAGTACAACTATGGTGTGTATGCTTGAGATATCTTTAGAGCTCTAGGAATGCCTATCTATGCCACCGCGTCTTCAAATGTACTGCTAAAGACTGGAACAAAACCCATGGGACAGCCATTTCCCAGGAACTGTTAGAAGAATTTACCTTGGGTAGAAAAGTTTCTGAACTACAAGTAACTAACTTATCCTACAATAACTGTGGGTTTGCTTTTTGTTGGGGTTTTGAGAGGTTGTCAGTGCAGATCCCACTGTACATGACTTTTTATTTTTAATTAACACTGTCCATGAGGGCTGCACATGTGCCCCATGCCGCCTCATGCTCCTTTGCAAGGGTATAAGGAGTGGAATGGCCGTGACCCTCCCTCAGGTCCCTTATAACGCGAAGCCCATGGTAGCTGAAGATTGAAGAAATGGGTGAACAGGTCATGGGACCCATGCTGATGTTAGCATCAGCAAAGTAATATGGTTACTTAACTGATAGTAACTTTAATTCTCCTAGGTATTTTGGCCACAGGTTCTGCTCTTGGTACACATGCCCCACATGAGAGAGTTTTTATTATTAACAGCATTGTTCTGTTGGGGCTGTGCCGACACTGTAAGAGTCCTCACAACCATCGTTGCCAAAGAGACTTCTACTGCTCACAGTTCCTTTGCCAATAAGAATTGGAAGTGTTTGGACTCCTTAACTGCAATAGACATGTCATCACCAACTTGGAGACTAACGCAGCTTCCTAGGAATTTGATGCTTTGGGTCAGTCAGTGTGGATTTGTCTTGATTGATCTTGAGGCCGAGGGAGGCTAAGAGGTCTAAGGTCTTGCACCTGTCAGCCAGCTTCAAGGTACAGACTCCCTAGGTATGCTACCACTACACACAGACCCTTGGTAAAATTCCTGAGGGGCCAAAGACAGAGTGAAGGGTAGAACACTGTACAGATAGTGGAACTCTCTACTATGAACCACAGAAACTGTGCTGGGAGGATTAAGATGTGGATATAAAGTGTCCTGCAGGTACAGCACCACAAACCAATCCTTAGGATGCAGTGAGGGGATGGAAGAATCAAAGGTGACCATCCAGAACGTGCAATGACAAATGAAGGCATTTAAACATCAGTGGTCTAGGATAGGTGTCCACCTTTTTACTTTGGAATCTATTACTAATTGGAGTAGATGCCTTTCCCTCTGAGTTACCTCCTCTACCACTCCCAATTTTGACAAGAAGTCTACTTCCTGTTCTAGAAGCATCTCATGAAGAAGGATCCTTGAAGAGAGATGGGGATAAGAGTAGGGGTCAGAGTAACATGCAACTAGCTATGACATTCCTTATTTACTATCTTGAGGTCCCACTAGTCCGAGGTAATCCCAGTCTAAGTTTCTTTGAATTAAAAAGGGGCAATTGCCAAACAGAAAAGGGGATGGATGCATAGATAGTCTAGCCAGGATTTTAACTATGCCATCAAAACTATTTCCCGAACACTTGTCCCTCCTGCAGGTCTGTTAAGAAGATGGTGAATGAGCATCATAGATTAAGTCACTGGTGTTTCCTAGATGGCTCCGGAAGGATACAGGCCACAGTCAGGGGACTATTATCTGAAAGAGGACTGAGGCATTTGAGGCTTATATGCAGACGCTGGGATATACATAAAGCCCTAGAGAAAGGGCTGTCGCTCTCCAATTTCTTTTATAGTGCATTGCCTCATCTGTGATCATGCTGAAGAGCTAATTTTCTTGAAACAGCAGTTTTTTCTATGCTCGCTTGGACCTCAGAAGGGATATCTACCATCTGAAGCCAGGACCACCATCTTATGTCACTGCAGTTACCATGGTCTTAGCTGCCAAGTCCACTGCATCCAATGCTGCCCAGAGCACCATTGTAGTGGTGAGCTGCCCTTTAGTCACGGAGGATCTTAGCTACTCCTGATATTCGTTGTCTGTTAATGAGAAGAGTTAATCCCATAACAGACTTGTAGTTTACCAGGAGTACATGGTAGTTAGCAACTCCGCATTAGAGACTCTGAGGAATATACTTTCTCTGACAAAGTCTAGTTTCTTAGGATCCTATTCTCTGATCATCGGCCAAGTTTGTTCTGAATTTTCCTGTGCAGCTTGGACTATGACCCAAGGCACTGGAAAAGTTACTCAAATCCCTTTGCTGGCACCTGATATCTCCTATCTGCATGTTTGAAGCTTTACAGTTGCTGCCTTGTGAAGGGGATGCTTACTTCTGTATTTTTGCAACCTCTCAAATTTGCATGACTTACCTCTGTGAGCAGGTTGAGAGGGGTTCCATGCTCCTGAGAAAGCCTTGCTGTGGCAGAGCTGTAGCTTCAGACAGGAGTCAAAACTCCCACCCAGCTTGTCCAACTCAAAGCACCACGCCCTGCCATTAAGAGCTTGCCCTCTGATGTTCCAGAAAAGCTGCACCTCTTAGACTTTGCTCCAGGCTTGCAGAGCTATTCCTATAATTGTGGTGGGAGCAGAGGTAACTTGCTAGATAGATGCTGTACTGGAGAAACCAGAAAACCACACCCTTAGTGCTCTGGTCATCTCTAATCTGAGGAGAGAGAGACCAGTGCTACAAGTTGACAAAAATCAGAGAAATACGAGTAAAAATGTAAACCAAGTGGATGGGACAAAAGAACTTCCAGCAAAAGTAGCATAATTTCTGGTGGCCTGAGTTTAAAGGCAGGCTTCAGTTCTGGAGCCTCCAGCAACAGTGGACTGCCTCTGAATTCCAGCTGAAAGGCCTTACTCATTTGTGTGAAGGAGAAGCTATGCAGCACTAGACATTGTTTCTGCTATGAGCTCTTTACTGTATCTAACCACAAAAACAAAAAAACCCCACACACCACACAAACTTACATTACGGCATTTTAGTGCTAGATATGTGATCAGGTAAAAATCCTCAAACTAAGTTCAGTTCCAAATCCTTTTTATCTTCCTACTTTAGGAAACTGCACAGAAACAGATGAACTTGATGTTTAATCTGGTTTTTACTTTTCTTGTTTGTTTATTAAGTTTACAGGTCTGTCGCCTCTTAGGCGCATTTAACGTGCCATTTCAGCTTTATGCGGTCGGCAAAAACAAGGGGGGGGGGAAAGAAAAGAGAAAAATAATTTAAATACTGTTTCTGTAGTGCGGGCGATTCTGCCCGCCATTACACTCAATGTAATTTTGACTATACGTGGTTTTCGCTTTAAGCGCTGACCGCGGAACGTAACCCCAGCGTAAGATGAGACAGACCTGTATTTTTGAATGAAATTCTTAGTCTACAGAAGTTGACAAATAGGACTTAATACTTCTATTGACAATTGTATCTACCTCAATTTATCTTAGAATGTATATTTGCAATCATATACATTAGCACCCAAGCAATTTCTTTTGTACTTGCTGTATAGCTCAACAACCTTGCAAATTTCAGTTTAGATATAACTTTTTTTTTGACAAGCAAGTAAGGTGTGCTTTTCCTTAGGTCATCATTATGACTGTTTACCTACAGATTAATGACTGGCTGGCAAGTTTTTCTGACCATTCTTCCATGCACTGTTGAGATTTTAAACTTTTTTTTTTAATAAACAGTTGGACGCTTTGGACAGGCATGTTAAGATCACTGAAATAGTTTAAGATATAAATAGTTAATACTGATTTTTAGTGGAAAAAATCCCATTTGAAAGTCTAAGAACCCTTGTTATCTTTGAAATAGAAAAAGGGGAGCAAAGTAATTTTATAATTTTGTGGTTATTTCACTTTACAAAGATTGCAGCCACATTATTCTCAATGTGTCTAAACAATAGATGCAATCTATTCATTAAAAACCACAGTAACTAGTTTTTCAAGCTCAACTAGATTTAAACATTCAGATTCTATGCATTATAATCTGTAACAGCAAATACAATTTCTTTTTAAAATTTACAAAAAAAATTATGAAACAGTAGGTATCAATATGTTTTCCCCTCTTTACAACAGCCCAATTTAAATGGATACTTTTAGTGGTTTCGTGCTCACATTTGAAATCATCAGAAAACCTATTGTAAGATTTGCTCTTGAGCCTACTGTGGTATGTTTACAAAAAGCCAGTAAGTGGAGAGACTGAAAGGATAACCTGTGTCTTGTTTTAAGAATGGGAAATCAAGCTATGCTTTCAGGTTGGAATTAATTTGTTTTCATGTTGCACTTCTGAATACATTTGTTCCTTCTGGATTTAGCTACTCCTCCCATATGTAGGCCAAGATACTGTCAATGGTCTATTACAGTGTTTCCCAAACTTGTGACGCCGCTTGTGTAGGGAAAGCCCCTGGCGGGCCGGCCCGGTTTGTTTACCTGCCCCGTCCGCAGGTTCGGCCGACCGCGGCTCCCACTGGCCGCGGTTCACTGCTCCAGGCCAATGGGAGCTGCGGGAAGCAGCGCGGGCCAAGGGACCTACTGGCCGCCACTTCCCATTGGCCTGGAGCAGGGAGCCGTGATCAGCCGAACCTGCGGATGGGGCAGGTAAACAAACCGGCCTGGCCCGCCAGGGGCTTTCCCTACACAAGCGGCGTCACAAGTTTGGGAAACACTGGTCTATTATAAACATTTGGGTTTTGTTTTTTAAACTTTTACTATACAGGGCTGTCTCATCTTACGCTGGGGTTACGTTCCGCGGTCAGCGCCTAAAGCGAAAACCGCGTATAGTCAAAATTACATTGAGTGTAATGGCGGGCAGAATCGCCCGCCCTACAGAAACAGTATTTAAATTGTTATTTTTCTCTTTTTTTTTTTCTTGTTTTTGCCGACCGCATAAAGCTGAAATCGCACATGTTAAATGCGCCTAAGATGCGACAGAGCTGTACCACTGAGGTAACTAATTTCCTAGACTAAGAGTGGCTCGCATGTCACTTTTTCCCCACGATATCCAGTGCTAACTGGTGACATGTGAGCTCAAAAGGCAACACTGGACTTAAGTTTAGGACAGCTTAACTGGCCAAGAGGTACTGCTGAACTGCTTTTATTTCAAATATCATTGCACATATCTTGTCATAGTTGAGTTTTGTGAAATTCAATGCTGTAATCATACACTGATTCACACTTAATGGGGATCGTCAAGCAGTTGAAGATTTTGCAGCAACTTTGTTTTAGTGTACTGTTTAAAAATGTTCAAGTTTCATCTTTCCTGCAATGCTGCTAACAGGACAAAAATTTGTATTCATGCCTGAGGTGTGTGTAGTATAAGTGAGCTGTTAGTTTTATTGATAAAATGCAAAGGATCACCCAAGTACAAAACCATTTCAATTTTTCAAGAGTTTTCATCTTCAGTAACTTGAAGTGCTATAGGTAAAGCGATTTTTTAAAATGTTTTTATGCCATTAAGGTAGGTTAACAGAAAAGCTTAAAATAAAAAGTTACTGCAAAGATCATGATCAGAAAGCATCAGTAAATCTAAAACATCAATGCTTTTAATTAAGTTAAAATATTTTCCTTTATATACCTTGTATGTCTAGTTGCAGCTGATTTCTTCTGCAATAGTTAACAAGCAACTGAACAGATTTAAGGATTACAGTTCCCATTCATATATGTTCGGTATTCTTGTCATCAATTCTGCAAGGACTAAAATAGTTCTGAACTATTATTTTAACAAAATAACCACCTCTGTTTAAATGGTTTATTTGATTTTAAATACACAGGAAGGTTTAAAAACCTGAATAGGTTTTGTAAAGTTTTTCCAAAGCTTTTTAGTCAACCTTTCCAATTAAGCATTAGCTGTCTTCAGTAACATAACAGTTCAACTATGACAAAAAAGCAGAGTATAACAGAACAATTTACAGGTGATTCATTCTCATGAAGATAACTGATACTTAGGACAAATTTATTTTTATGTCACAGAATTGTATATGCATACTTATGAGCTTCTTCAAATGTTATTTTCATAGGGTTTTTTAACACTGCAATATTTTGCATAATGTTTATACAAATTTAGTTAAAAATATTGAAATTCCATCTTTGACAGTATTGTTTGAATTCTCCCCAAGCCAGATTAAGGTGTACTGAGTTCAATATTGCTCACCTTTTCCTCCCATTCCCATTGGATTATAGTCAACCTGCTCTGAGATATACCAGCATGTGCCACGCTGCTATGAAGTAGTGAAGCCTGCTCAAGTATGTAATTGGTATACAGAGGGTGTGACCTCAAATGTTTTACATGGACATTGTTTGGTGCCATCTTGCTCAATTTCATTCTCCATTCACAGCCTCCAAGATAGATAATTTTTCTGCTCCCATAGCCAAAGAGGCACTTACTTTACTACTCACTCTCAGTGGTCTACAGGCTGAATCAGTATTTTTCACTAGCCACGAGCACAGTAGCTACTGAGATAAGAATGGATTCAGACCTTACCATGAAGATTGGCCCTCGAGAATGTAGAAAGAATATAATGAATTTATAGTTAATGTTCTGAATACTGCTACCACCCGTTAATTGAAACATTTGTACCTATTGATAACATTAAGTAATTCCATTTAATTTACCCCCATCATCATGGTAATATAATAATGTTAGGTCTCAGCTCTACTTTTGATGCTACTACATATGATCGTCATTAAGCCATGGTATCCTTTCAATATGCTGCTATACTCAAAGGAACATATAGTATAACATGGCACTTCTGTCTGCTACTGAGATTCTTTACCATAGCCAGCACTGTAATAAGTGCTTTCCTGATTTAAATACTAACTGACAGTCTGCCAACAGCTGTGGCAATACCCCACCCACAAGAGACCACGACACAGACGGGAAGGGGCAGGTGGAGCAATGTGCTCTAACCATTTCTGCCCCCTGTAATTAAATTTATGCTTGCTCAGTAGGAGTGTATGAGCAGTGAGAGGCATCACTGTTATTCTGACCAGCTCAGCTGAGGATAAAGGAATAAAACCAGACTCTCTCTCTCCCCCTCAGGAAAGTGTTTTAAGTTTGGGTTTTATAACATTTCTTTTCTCCCCCTAACTCTGCAATTTTATTTAATTCCTTATCAGCTAAAATCTCTTCCATTTGTCAACTCATCTCAAATTAGGTAGCATGGATGTTGTTAACAATGCTGTCTTCCCCAAAGAGGGAGGGAACCACTTGCTCTTAGGAGGTGGTAGGGTTTACTTCCTTATCTTTATTACTGTCACTTAGGGCTGGTATAGAGTCTCAGACACTACTGTGGTCCTTTTAAGTACTATGATTTACAGACAGCATGCATGACAGAACAATATTAGCCCCTTGAAATAGTATCAGTACTAGTAGGGTAATGTTTATTTCCATTTGTCCTTCCCAGTTTTATACTACCTTTAATCAAAGACTGAGTTTTAGGTAACCTGTTATATAACATGGCTAAAAAAACAACCACCACCCATATTCAACTAGACACCTAGTCCAATTTCTGACACAGTATTTTAACAAATACTGGAAGGGAGAAACAACAACTCACCTAATATGTAGATCGTCTTTTGATCACTTCTTTGTCCAAGGGAATTGGTCACCTTACAGACATAAGTCCCAGTATAATTGTAAGTCAATGGACTGTTGAAATGCAGAGTATTATTTGAAGACATTAAACCTTCAGGCCATTGCCCATCCAACCTGAATTAGACAATATTTGGAGGCAGTTTAAGCGTTCTCAGAATTTACACAATGAAATTTAAATGCAAAATGTATTACCTGAAAAAGTTCAACTATAATTATTTTATGTTTACAATAGCTTGCTCTGTGGAATACAATTATTTTGTTATATTATTAAAGCCCTTTCAGTTAAAGAAACAATATCAATGTCAAGTCAATTTGTTTGTTTCTACTACAAGTCTGTTGGAATTTTGAATCTTTTACTCCTGGGAGAATTCTGCGCCACTGTGCATGCGCAGAATTTATGTCCCCCGCAGATTTCTTTGTTTCCCCGCAGATAAATGCCTTTCTGATGGGGGAAGCAAAGGGAAGCCATAAGAGCTGTCATGCAACCCTCCCCAGCAGTATGTTTCGCATGCCCAGGGCAGCTGGCAGAAGTAAATCACTGTGGGGCAGGGGGCGGGACTGAGGAAGACCCAGTTGGTGGCTCCTACCCCGCGCCAGGCTCAGCTGCTAGTCTCGGCTGGGCTAGGGAGGACAGGACTTCCTCTTTCCCTGCACAGCATCTGGGGTCATGGCAGACCCACCCCCAGATTTCTCCCCTGGCTGTAGGAAGCTCTGCAAACTCCCTCCTCTCCCCCTACCACCCCCCCATACTTCCTGTACCCATCGCTCCTCAGCTGCAGAGGGAGGGATCACTGTACAGGGAGCTGCTCCCCCATCCACCCAACCCCCATGCATCCAGACCCCCTTATACCCAAGAACCCTCCCGACTAGCTTCACTCCCCCTGCACCTGGACCACCCCAACAACCCACCTGCACCTGGATCCCCACCCTACCAAGCCCCAACCAGCTGCATCTGGATCCCCACCCCTCTGAACCTAATGCCCCCAGCATCTGGATCACCCCACTAAGCCCCCGCCCACCGAGTTCTATCCCCCCACACCTCACACAGAGCCCCAACCACCTTCACCTGGACCCTTCTGCAGAATTCCATTAACATTTCACCCAGAACACACCAACAAGCCCCTGGGCATCCAGATCCTCCCCGCACCCAGATCCCCCACTAAGCCTCCCGCACTCAGATTGCCCCACACAGAACCCTCTCAACCCACACTTGGATGCCCCCACACTAAGCCCCTCCACACTTGGATCCTGCCTGCCCACACCTGGTGCACCTGGCACATAGGGGCAAGGCCCTGGGGTGTTTCAAGAGCACACCTGGTCCTTGCACTGTCATGGTTGGGTAAAGCCTCACCGCTGAGTCAGTGTCCCGGGGGGCAGGTGGAGATGCAGTGATCTTCCACCTCTGTGCAGCCAGTGACCTGTGCTCCCCATGCCATGCTGGAGCCTCCATATTTATTTGACAAATAAAATTTGCAGAATTTTAAAATATTGTGTGCAGAATTTTTTGGCGCAGAATGCCCTCAGGAGTAGTCTTGTGCTCTTCTGCGGGTTTATAGGCTGTAAATAAATCATCTTCCCTCTTTTCAAATAAGGATTGGTAGACACACTTTCCAAAAACTATTCCAAGAATGAGCAATCTTAAAAACAGACCAACTTAATCACCGGTTTAGCTCCAAATCATGTCAGTGGAATTAAGTTAAAGAATAACGTGGTCTGAAACTAAAGCAAAGTTCTGTCAAATTTTAATAAAAGATTGCTTACTAGTAACAATATGCGTTTTACTGCCAAACACACAATTTAATTAATTCGGTACTTCAAATCACCATTACTGGAAGTCTAAGACTCAAAGTCAGGGTAATACATTTGGGCTTAATAAGACCTGAATTTATGTCTCATGATTTATCTGAAAGCTTAGACTAGGGAGCAATATTTTAAGAAAAACAGATGATTGTAGAAACAAAGTTACAAAGCCCAAAGGACCACCTACAGCTCCTTATCTTGTTAGTACAGGCAAGGTTGATGCAAGTGGAAATGCCTGTCTTCCGTACTGCTATCTATAGAGGAAGAGACAGGGACTAATATCAAGGGCCTACAACTCAAATGTGTGGAGGAGGAAGAGCTTTGAGTATATTTGCAGCATTCAATGTAGTGCTTAACACTAACTCATTTGTATCTTGAGCAGCCTGTATGATTTCATTTATGTATTGGTTCTGCCAGCTGTTTTTTGTTAATTTGCTGAGACACTTTCATTTAGGGGCACCTTTAAATGATCCTTCACTGTTAATTAAGAAATCAGATGGTTTCAGGGCATAGAGGGGTTACAACTAACCAAAAAGGAGAGAAGTAAGTTACCTTGTACAGTAACTGGAGTTCTTTGAAAGGTGCCCCTATCCCCCCGCATGGGTGCTCCACATCAGGATATGCGCACGGCCTTGCTCTCGATAGGAGTTTTCAGTCAGCAGTGTCTATGAATCTACATCTGAATCCTAAACACCCTTGTGCCTTGATTCAAGAATATCTAAGGAGGGGCACACCCAATGCCAGTGCAGTTTCTTCTCAACCACTAATGTTTCAAGAAAGACTCCAAGACAGAGGGGAAGGATGGTGGGTAGTGGCACACCCTTAGGGACATACGTCTGGAAGAACTCCAGTTACTGTACAAGGTAAACAAAGAGGAGAGATTACCTGAGTAGTGTCCCTATGGGTGCTCCATGTCAGCAGACTCCCATCATGGAACGGGTGCCGAGGAAGTGGATTCAGTATGGATCACAGGACAACATCAAAGGCCATGTCAGTCCTGGAGGCAGGCATGAAAGAGGGTAATGCTGGTAAAACATGGGTGACAAAGACCAGGTGACTGTCCTACAAATGTGTGAAATGGGTATATATTTTAAAGGGGCTAGATTGAGACCTGGTGGAACGAGCAATAACTCTCAGGAGAGGAGGGTGGATTAACAATGAAACTTCACAGCATGAGAGGATGCAACCTGCAACCCATTTGGACAGACTCTGGGTGCAGATCAGATGTCCCCTTTTATTCCTTCTGCAACAGAGATGAAAAGTCTAGGGGAAACCCAAAAGGGCCTACTCCTGTCAAGGTAAAAGCCAAGATCTCTTTTAACACCAAGTGTATGGTGGCTCACTACTTCTCTCTAAGAGTGAGGCTTGGGGTAAATACTGGTAGGTTAATCTCCTGCTTAACATACTACTTAAGTCTCTTCTGAATTGCAAGTCACCTCATCTTGGTAGAGCACTGTATTTGGAGGGTCCACCATCAAGGTTCCAAGCTCTTAACCATTACTTCGACCAGGAGGGTATGAGGAATAAGGTCTTAAGGGCCAAATGAATGAGGGAACAACTCTCCATAGGTTCGAATGGAGGTTTCCAAGAAGCATTGAGAGCTAAAGTGAGGTCCCATGCTGGTGTTAGTTCCTGGATAGGAGAGAAGAGGTTGAATAGATTCTTGATACATTTTGCAGTGCAGAACCTTTGTATAGGAAGGTGGTCCTTGCCTACCACAAAGCATAGGAACTGCTTGTGTGAGGGATGAATGGCAACATGGAAACAAGACTCCTGAAGGTTGAAGGAGTAAAGCCTCCCAGACAGAGCATTATTATTCCTAGGGTCATATTCTGAACTATCAGGAGCGGATGGAGGTGTTTTAAGTCCTGAAGTCCAGAATTGGTCTCCTCCCCCCACACCTCATTTTTCTTCTGGACAAGAAAATACCAACAACAGAATTATATCCTGATAAAACAGAATCCTTTCTCAATAAAGTCTGATGGGACAGGTTCAATTTCCCCCAGAGCCGGGAAGAATTTTACCTCTTGCCTTAAGAAGTCTTTGTGAGAAGAGTCCCTAAAGAGGAATGGGATGGTAAGGAGCTGGACTGGAAGGAGAAGCCTGTGAAAATTGCTTCTAGGATCCATCAGTCCAAAGTGATGAGCTCCCAGAAAGATAGGTAATAGGAGAGAGAATCCCCATAAGGGTGGGAAGAGAATAAGTGCAATATAAGATCCACAGCAAGCAGTAGTTTACCACCTTCAACCAATGGGTCAAAACAGACATTTTGAAGATGTCACTGGCTGGGAGGTTGCTGAAGAGCAAACCCCTTCCTTGGGGAATTTAGTTTTTTTCTGTGTGTGTGTGTGTGTGTGGGGGGGGGGGGGGGGGGTNGAGGGGGGGGATGTTCAGCCATTCTCATGGGCTGGTAGTGGACTGGGCAAAATTGTTGAGCTGTCTGTGACCTGCTGTGCTTTCTTTATTCGCAAGTATATAGATGCCTAGAGAACTTAGTTCTTCAGAGAATGGAGGGACCCATCCAGGTTGTCACTCAACAACTTGGGGGCCCTCAAAATGAAGGTCCTCTGTAGTATTTTGTACCTCCTGGAGAGGCCTGAAGACCACAGCCAGGAAGCTTGGCACATGACTACTGCCATAACCATAGAATGTTAGATGCAACTGACAACTGCACAAAGCCCGGAGAGATGCCTTGGCAACTGTTTGACCCCCTGTAATGAGGGCCTGAAATTGTCCTCTCTGCTCCTGAGGCACATTCAATAAGATGAAATTTTTTAATAAAGTGAAGTCACATTTAGCCTTCAGGGCTTGATAACAGGCCACTCTGAACTACCAAGAGGCCAAGTAGCAGCTCTTACAACCCAGCAGATCCAATCATTTCAGCGCCTTGTCCGATGGGTGTTGAACAAGACTAATGTGGTCTGTTCCATTCGTTAGCAGCCTTGACCACCAAAGAGAATAAACACTGAGCCTCTGGGAGGGATGTAATACTTTTTGTAGACTCATCTATACAGAAGTGCAACAGTGGCTGAAGTTCACTGCACTCCATTTACCACGGAATAGAATAAGTAAAAGCTTCACAGATGGGCAAGACAATCTTGCCCTGAGGTGAATGTAGGTTATCCAACAAGGAGTATCAGGAAATCCAACTCTCCTTTACCAGGACTTGTAAGGTGCCTGCTACCCTTTTCAGGAATCTTGAAAGGCCTTAAAGTCACTAGGACAGGATGCCAAGCTAGGCATGACCTTCATCCGATGAGCAGGATTTGCAGGAAGGTGAGGTTTCTTCCTCTTCCACTGGTTCCTGCTGTAGAGGATGTGCCTGTGGAGCACAACCTAGATGCACTGGTTGATGTTCCTGAAGCAAATTCTTGAGATAGCACCCTGTGTAACAAGGGTTGCCGTAAGAAGCCCATGGGTTCCAGCAAGCGCACTGTGATGGGGCATAAAGGAATAATGCAAGATCCCAAAGTTATCCTTGCTATGGTAACCAGTGTATTTCTTGCTATGAGCTCCTTTTTCAATGTCAGTTTCTAAGGAGAAGAGTTGGAAGGTGGAGGAACCTCGTAGACACACCTCTGAGTCAGAGGATGTTATCCAAATGGGGAGGGGGGGGAGGGAATGGTGTAGGTACTGATAGACTCGTACGGGGCCCCAGAAGGAGACCTGCACATGCATAAATACTGGGGTTAGAAAGAGGCTGGTGAGGTAGTTCCAGAGAATCTTCTAACAGTGCCAGCTTGAAGTATCTCTCAAAGAGCCTGCGTGGGGATGGTGTCAGTACCAGAGGGTGAGTCACCATAGAAGAAAAGGATGGAGGATAAGCAAGCTCAGAGAAATGAGTTGGTACCAGCGGGGAGTACCTCTCAGTACCTTTCAATAATGGTGATTTGGGCTCTGAGGATTCAGAGGTCTTTGTGAGATAGGAGCCTGGACAGTACCAGGACGTCTGGATGTGTTTTCTCAGGAGTAAGCATATGGAATGATGCCGGACGCAGCACCAGAATAGGTATGGTACACTTTTCACTTCTGGCTATGGAAGACTGTACCAATAAGGACCTAGCCTTCATTTTGACATTCGGAGGCAGAGTCAGATGCCAGTGTCTGAAGCTCTCTAGATGACCTCTAGGTATACTACTGCGGTCACAGTACTGCAGGAAAGGGAGCC
Organism: Platysternon megacephalum; assembly: GCA_003942145.1. NCBI lineage: Eukaryota > Metazoa > Chordata > Testudines > Platysternidae > Platysternon > Platysternon megacephalum. Next base: position 735,905 of record QXTE01000316.1, read on the forward strand.
TCAGCAATATCTGTGTTTGGACATGAAGTCTCTTGGGACCCAGATCAAGGAGGTGACTTTCCCTTTTTTGTCTGATTCTGGAGAATGGGATCTTTTCTTGGAGAGTCTGGGGTCTTTGGTTACCGCCGAAGCAGAGCTGGTCAATGGACCCAATGTATTGGGGGGTGACTCACCGCATGGATCTCAGAGAGCGCTGCATAAATAGGAATGTACGTTTTTCCTACCTCAATTTTTTAGATCTGTTTTTAAATCTTAAGTAGACTTCACATTTAGAGGGAATGTGGATTTCTCCCAAGCAGCAGAGTCAGGTTGAATCTCCATCACTGCAAGGGAAGGACTTGTGGCACATATGGAAAGGTTTGAAGTCCAGGGTCTTGGGCATAACCCACACGTGGGGGAGGAGGGGAGAACCCAGAGGCAAGAAGGGGTGAACCCTCTCAAAGCCTGAACTTGTACTAACTAAGAAAAAACTAAAATGAAAAAGGCATAAGAAAGCAAAGGGTAGCCAGCTGCACAGTTCAGCTACTGGACACTGATACACTCTTGCAAGCCACAGGAAGTTTATTGGGGTATGAGGGTGTCTAGGCCATAGGTGCAGACCTGCAGACACCACTGACAAAAATCTCTGATCAAGAGTGCATGGGCAGGCAGCGTATACTGACGTAGAGCACCCACGGGACACTACTCAAAGAAGAATGTGTGTGTGTTATTCCCATGAGTGAAGTGTCAGTCTGCCATGCAACGACACATGCTGCAACTACTTTTCATGAATACCATAAAAATTCAATATGTACAGTGAATGAACATCCTCAGACATTCTTCCACTTAAGATCTTGTTGACGATAGGCCAGTCACTGCTAGACAACTGTAGAAATGTTTTATTTCTGCAGCTTAATAGCTATCCTGCTTGCCAATCTCACAAAATCTTCCCACCATAGGAGTCAAATGGCTAAACATTCACAAATCTGTACTTGTTTATTTTAAGTTACTTTTATATTGTACATGGACTTTTGTCATTTCATTGCATGAACACAACACGCTGCCGCAATACACACACATTTGTCTTCATCTCCCCAGCCAAACAAGGATTCATTAACCTCACTGTGTACAGATTTGTCCATCTACTTCCAGGTTATTAAGATTGCTCAGCATGTGTTATTACTATTACTAAGAATAGTACATACCCCCTTCACATTAAAATTCAGTGGACAAAATGCAAAAATACAGCTATCAATTCTGTATTTCTTCAACAGCATTATTTAGAATTTAAACTAGATTTGAAATCAACTTTAACTGAATTTTTTTTCTGGGAAAAAGAGGTACAAATGAGATTCTGCCTTCGCCTTCCCCAAATGCCACTACTTAGCTCATTTTTCAGAAGCAAGTACACCCAGCTCTCCACCCTTGCGTAACAGTGGTCTGACCCTTTGCACTGTAGCCCAGTATTCTCCCAATAAATTGCTACCTCAACTTTTTAAAAGTTGGCATTCTTATAATTATTAAGTTTCTGCCAAAGAGTTTATTACAAAAAATTAGTATACAACTTCATCTACAATTTCTTGAAATTAAGTTAAGTTTTCTGCTTTTACAAACCATATCGATTTCGTCTGTACCACATGAGGAATGAAATTAAATCTGGGAATTGGTTTAAGTGTTATGAAAGCCCCTATTACTGAGAAGGTTAAAGTATCTTTTAAAACTAGATTAGTTATTTGTCCTTATTACTTTTAACATGAACCATAACATGTTGGAGAAGAGAGCCAATGAGCCACTTTGCATGTATCATCTTAAAAAGCAGCTTGCATTGCCTTTGTGATTATGGTTTGATCACTGGTTCAAATTTATATTGTATCAATGTTGAGCAGTTTAGCCAGGCTAAAACTGAATGTACCTGATTTAAATGAAATTTAATTGGGGATTAACTGATAGCCACTCTGTTAGATTTTACAATTTGTATTAGGAGGTGATTTTTTTTAATCAACCTGGTTTTAATGTGATCTAATTGAGACTAGATCACTTTAATTGTTTCTTAATTTTTTAATGTAATAGTTGGATAGCATATTTTGTTTTGCATTTAGGAGGTTCCATTCAAGAAACTTTGGTTATACGTTTATTATTAACCACATGTTTCAAATACAATTTTAAAGGCTATGTCTACACCACGCAGCTTTTAGCGACATGCCTGTGCCACTACAGCCGTGCTACTAAAAGTCGTGCAATGAGTGACTCCTGCCGACAAAGCACTGTTCACACCGGTGCTTTTCACCGGTAAAACTTCTGCTGTTCTCGGGGGGGGGATTAACACTCCTGAATGACACAAGTTTTGCCAACTAACTTCCAGCGTAGCCAAAGCTAAAACTATTTGTCTTTTTTCTTCTAACTGATCCAGGAAGCAACTTGAGGATACAAAGTGGTACCACAACTGATCTTTAATGATCATATATCAGTGATTCTCACAGCACTATTACTGTGTGTTACATATGCTTAAATACTCACACACAAGTTATTTTCCTTGTTTCAGACAGATAGACCGACCAAGTGAAGTTACTTCAAGTTTTTCTTTAAGAGGAAAAAAGGGAAGTTACCTTTTTGGGTCATCCATTTGCTTCAGGTGGCTCCCTCCAAGGGAATGTACTTAACATGCAAGACTACAGATGGACTCACAGTAAAGCCATCCAGTTCATATGACATTCATGAAATACAGCTTTTATCACACAACAGAAAGCCATACAAAGATACCAGATATCAACACAGATTGACTTAAACTTCGAGTCATGAGGCAAGCCATCTCATGCATCTTATTTGGAAGTAGATACAGTGCCTTACTCTTTATTAGGGCATGGTAAATTTGATGATTGAAATGATACTTCAAGTGTTTTCCACCCAATTTTGAATGTAATATCAGTTTTATATAATTTTATTCAACAAATATCCAGTCTTTTTGCGTCTTTGCTTTAAACACGTCCCCAACTCACACGGAGGAGGAGGGATAGACAACAGGTGCTTGCAATATCTTACACTAAGCCCAAGAAACTCAATATCACAATCACCTGTCAAAGAAGTTATTCCATTTATAAAAATTAATGGATTTATCCTAAAAAGTATTGGTAACTGTTCAGACTTCAGAGTAACAATAATTCTTTATTTGTACTTTCCCACCCCAGTTGCTACTGTTCCCCTTTCCTTAGGAGCCATCAACTGTATAAGGCCAATGTTTTCCTTTAAAACGTCCACATGTAGGAATCCATATGTCTGATCCATCAATATGGGACATATTTCAATAGCAGTCATTTCTAACCACATATAACGAGTATTAGTCGTGTACTGGAACCAGAAGCAGTGAAAGGGCCTTGTTTCCACTATGTCATAAGCCAGTAACACCTTTCAAAACTCTCTCTTAAAATATTAATTGTGTACTTAAATGGAAAAATTCATCTTTGGTTTTCATGAACACTTACCTGGTCCATGTAAATTCCATGGGCAGTGGATTTGCATCAGCATTACACCGGAGCTGAACATGCTCTCTTCCAATGAACCAGTTTCCATCATACCCAGTTACTGAAACTTCAGGGGCATCTATAAAATATGTACAATTTCACATGCCAATACTCAAAGTACACTCTTTAAAAGGAGACATGCATTGTTTAGAATGATATGTCTACATGTTGTATTTAACTAACAGTATGGTAGTGCTTAATCTCCAATGAGCAGTGGTAGTCCTACCTGGAAAGTTTAGTAAATGACATGTATACACAGGTGGTTGGCATCAGAGGCTTAACAAAGCAAATCAGTGGGCCCCATTAGTTTTCAGTTTGTTAACTGAAACAAGCTGAGATAATTATATGGTCTTTACATCAACAATGCCAATTTTTAGCATAATGCAGTGTTAACGTCAATAGTTCAAATATATCAAATTCTGTGAATTCAAAAAATTCATATTACACAGTGGTAAATGATGAATTGCACATACAACATGAGTAACTTTTGGCTAATTATTTATACTGTAGTAGGCATCTGCACTGTGCCTATGTTAATACTACTAGTCAAACCAACAAGGAACTTTAGTGTATTCTGTGTTTAATTTTGTTTTATTTCTTTTCAAAGGACTCAAAAGACAATTAATAGTGATAATGGCTCCAATCTGAATCCCATCTTCCCAACTTCTTTCAACCCCTCAGTATTAGCAGTCTTGCCCCTAGAATGTCACCCTAACCCAGCTGTAGAAAATGTCTGACAGTTTTAAATACACACTTATTGTAAGCCTTCCACTGGTATGCTTGAGGAAAATTCACTGTATACTGCAACATAAATGTAAACATTCAAATATAATTGACACACCAACTGAAAGTCTGCTACAGTAAAAAGTAAAGGTATAGCACACTTAAGTAATATGAGATCAGAATTCAGAGTAGGATAGTTGCTCCGAGTCCAGGACAGGAGGCTCAACTACTTCCTCCAAATGCAGGTGGCACAAAGATTGAAAAGGAGAGCAAGACTTGAAATATATCTCTTCTCACTGAAGCCACATCTTTTCAACTCTTATATTGTTTAGTGTTATTAATTTATATTTGAGGCATATTATGGATATTGGTTATTGCTACTGGGCTAGGCCAGAAAGGTTACATTATAGAGACTGGCAATTTTCTTGTTATGCCTGTCTCTCTTCAGCTATTGTCATTAATAGTGTTAGGATGCAGCTTTGTTAAATCCAAACTACTCACTAGTGCAAATGACATGTAGAGGAGTAGCAGTTTAAAATCTGGTACTCTGTCTCAACAGGACTGCCTTAGTATTCAGTTAATATTCATTTTATATTTACACTTTTTTTTAAAAAAAGTGATAATTTCCTTCCTTATTTGTGTATCAGGGCACAGGGCCTGGATGGAGTATTCACAGTTCTCAACTTGCTTTTTATATTTAATATTTTACTGGAGTAGTCATAAATCAGATTCAAGTGCAGAGATCCAGAACTCAATTGAAGACTGTTAGTATACGTTGAAACAAAGCACTAAGCAGAACTGTTTCTATATCCATGCTCAACACAATTTTATAAGAACACTAGGCAAGTTGTCATGAGTATGAAGCCCCGTACCTTTTTATAATTTGTTTTGGAAGGTGTTAAAGTTTATTCATTTCTAACTAATATTGGGGAAAAGATGCATAACTTAGTCTAAACTTCTTTCCAAATTCAATTACAGACATTAAAACCAGCCACTCCTCCAATACAGACTATTCTAAAATTGTTAAAAGTTCATTGATTCAATAGAACATATTTGTAAAGAATATTTTTGAAAGACAATTCTTACAAGTTTTTAATAGTGGGTTTACTTGATAGGATACCATAAGGTTATGTTAGAGGAGGTTGTGTATGACTTGGAATAGGTCATAATTTTAGTCTTTTAATATTATTTCAAATGTTTCCTGATTCCATGTTAATAATTTTACTATTGATAGCATTCTCAGACCGTAAGTTTATTTATTATGGTATTTCCCAAGATGGCTGAAGGCAAAAAATCAATAATTATACTTAAGTCTCAAGGTCATTCCCACCCCCAATACACCAAATCGATTACAAGTGGTAAGCATAAAAAGAAACCGTTTAAATTTACTGAAAATTCTCTTTTGGTCATGTGTTTATGCCACCAACTAGTAACTGATGGTAAATATTTAATTTTTTGATCGAACAGGTTACAGCAAGGGACCTGATGTTAGTAAGAAGGAGAGAAAGTATCTTTTTAAAATCTTTTCACCACTCAGGTGCTTTTCTGAAGTAGTAATTAAGTTACTCTAACCCATCAATAGATGTAAACTACAATCTTTTTCTAGTCTGAGATCTACATCCTACACTTCCTTTCCCCATCTCCTGTGCACCCATTAGCGTGTTATAGTTTGCGTTTGACAATGGATGCCTAAAGCTAAATTTTGCATCCTTAGGAACCCAAATTTTTCTGGGACTTTCGAAAACTCTGGCCATATATTTGATAACCTAAAATGGATGCCTAAAGTTGGGCTATGTGGACTAAAGTTTGTAACAGCACATCAAAATGACAAACATAGCACACAATGTAAAGTTTTAAGAAATTCAACTTATTTATGATAAGTTAGAAGTTACTCTTCAATGGGGAGAAACTGACTGGAATTTATTTTGGGGGCAACTCTTGTCAAAATCAGCAATCCACCAGAGCACAGCATTATTACTGGTCAATCTAGGGAGATATGCTAAGGCTATGTCTTACTCTGCAGTTCGGACTATGGGAGTGTGAAAAGGACTGCACGCCTAGTGCTGCATTTCAACTCCCCTGCGTGGATGCTGTGGGTGTGAACTAAGAGGTTCCTAAATTCACATTAATGTAGTCCTGTTTTGAGAACCTCTTAGTTCACACCCACAGCATCCACATGGGGGAGTTGCAGCTCAGCACTTGGTGTGCAATGCTATTCACACTCCCATAATCCAAACTGTAGGGCACTGTAAACAAGCCCTAAATTTGTTAGGGTTTAATCTGTGACCATCAAGGCAAAGTTTTTCAGGTAGCCAGAAGCTCAACAGCAAACGGCAAGAAAGAGGTCTTTTATCATTGTATTTATTACTGAACTAAAATTTAAGTAGTACATATGCCATACTTTTTGCTTGTGATATGCTAACAATAGTAAATATGCAGAATCCAAAACTATCTGGTCATACACAAAAACTTATTTGCTGCAATAAAGACAAAAACATTGCTAACAGATGAAAGTTCTGCATATTTCTACAGCTGAGATAGAAGGTGCAGTTATGAAATTATAAAGAATATTCTGACAAGGTAGGCCTTAGGATCAAATAATGAGGCGGGCGTGGCAATTTATCATCTTCTGTCACTTGTTTCTTTCAGGGACTTCAAGTTTAACAAGCCAAAAGATCTATATTAAGAAAAAAAAAGACTTCCAAGTGGAGGGATTCTCAAGTTATCCACTCTACCTCTAATACTCTCAGTAGTGTAATGAGTGATCTGGTTAAGCATAGTTACCCCATAACATTTTTTCATCACTGAAGTTTTGGGAATATCATGCCTTGTATTATTCCAAGTGTGAAATGATAACTACCGTTTCAAGTATTTTTAAATACTTCAATTCTTGTTGAATGGGAAAACAGATTTTGAAGAAGAGGAATTGAATTCTTTCAGCTTCAACATCTGAGTATTAGTCACATTTGTTAAAAAATAAGTCCATGAAGAAACATATGAGGAATATAAATGGGTAATTACCTCTTAACTTTTAATTAACTTGATTTAATGTGTCTCAGCAAGTAAGGCAACTGATTGCGTCTCAGGAGACCTGGGTTCTACTCCCGGCTCGGCCAGTGGCCTGCTGCAAGTCCTTGGTCAACTCCCTTCACCTCTCCATGGCTCTGTTTCCCCATCTGTGTGATGGGGCAATGATACTGACCTTCTTTGTACACTGCTTACAGGTCTACTGATGGAACCTACTATAAGGCCTAGTTGTAATATGACAGAATAACAGGTGTAAAAACAATAGTTAACTTGTTGTATACTTACATAGTATGTCCAATGTGTAAGGATATCTCATCTCCTTCTCCAAAGCTGGATGCCTCACAACACAAGTTATGCGTCTTCCTCTGGCAAATTTGGTGGGTATGAGTTTGTACTGACTGACAACTGTCACAGTTTCATTTGGAAATAAAGTAGAACTGGATTCCATTTCTCCAAGACCTCCTTCCCAATCAACATCTGCAGCAGGTTTTCCAGTGGCTGCTGTACAAATGGCTGCTATTGTCTGATTTTCACCGTCTATTAAAGAGTTTGGTCCCTTTGTTAGGCTCACAATGGGTTCAACTATTGAAATAAAAAGTTTTATTAAGTATGTTTTCAGTCAAGACAGAAAAGTTGAATTAACCTCACTTCATTTCCTGTATGTACATTTTATCCCAATAGTTTACAGCTAACAACTCGTTTTCAAGGCTGATTTGTTAACCAGCAGGTAAAGCTGATGACACAATGGATACTTTAGAGTAATCTGTACAATTGACAGCTCTGACACCCCTGTGCTGAACACTGCCAGGGTGGACTGATTTAAAATCAAAATGATAACTCAAATTTTAATCAGCAAGCAGGAAACCTTGTTTTAAATCATTTATTTTAATCTAGCTTTGCATCTGTACTTGATTTTCCCTCTCTAAGGTAAGGTTGATGCTCATTGGTGGATGACCATTAAAACATGTGAACTGCAACTAAATATAGCCTTTAGGCTACATTTGGTGGGATTGGTTTTACTAACCAGGAAGACACTATATCTTACACATTTACTTAAAAGCAGCAAAGAATCCTGTGGCACCTTATAGACTAACAGACGTTTTGGAGCATGAGCGTTCGTAGGTGAATACCCACTTCTTTGGATGCAAGTAGTGGAAATCTCCAGGGGCAGGTATATATATGCAAGCAAGAAGCAAGCTAGAGATAACGAGGTTAGTTCAATCAGGGAGGATGAGGCCCTGTTCTAGCAGTAGAGGTGTGAAAACCAAGGGAGGAGAAACTGGTTCTGTAGTTGGCAAGCCATTCACAGTCTTTGTTTAATCCTGAGCTGATGGTGTCAAATTTGCAGATGGACTGAAGCTCAGCAGTTTCTCTGAAGTCTGGTCCTGAAGTTTTTTTGCTTTAGGATGGCCACCTTAAGATCTGCTATTGTGTGTCCAGGGAGGTTGAAGTGTTCTCCTACAGGTTTTTGTATATTGCCATTCCTAATATCTGATTTGTGTCCATTTATCCTTGTCCTTAGAGACTGTCCAGTTTGGGCGATGTACATAGCAGAGGGGCATTGCTGGCATATGATGGCATCCACCTGCACATTGGTGGATGTGCAGGTGAATGAACCAGTGATGGTGTGGCTGATCTGGTTAGGTCCTGTGATGGTGTCGCTGGTGTAGATATGTGGGCAGAGTTGGCATCGAGGTTCGTTGCATGGATTGGTTCCTGAGTTAGAGTTACTATGGTGCGGTGTGCAGTTAATGGTGAGAATGTGCTTCAGGTTAGCAGGTTGTCTGTGGGCGAGGACTGGCCTGCCACCCAGGGTTTGTGAAAGTGTGGGATCATTGTCCAGGATGAGTTGTAGATCCCTGATGATGCGTTGGAGGGGTTTTAGCTGGGGACTGTATGTGATGGCCAGTGGAGTCCGGTTGGTTTCTTTCTTGGGTTTGTCTTGCAGTAAGAGGCTTCTGGGTACACGTCTGGCTCTGTTGATCTGTTTCCTTATTTCCTCGTGCGGGTACTGTAGTTTTGAGAGTGCTTGGTGGAGATTTTGTAGGTGTTGGTCTCTGTCTGAGGGGTTAGAGCAGATGCGGTTGTACAATATATATATATATGCGGTTGCTTGCCTATATATACCTGCCCCATGAGATTTCCACTACTTGCATCCGAAGAAATGGGTATTCACCCACAAAAGCTCATGCTGCAAAACGTCTGTTAGTCTATAAGGTGCCACAGGATTCTTTGCTGCTTTTACAGATCCAGACTAACACGGCTACCCCTCTGATACTTGACATTTACTTAAGCTACAGAATTGCTTAACTTACTTACTAACTTACTTAATCAGTGCTTTAATGAACTCTGTCATTGTGGGGTAGGCAAATACTGAAGCCCCCTCCACTGGTAAATGGAAAGTTGTGATTACCACCAGATCTTTGACAGAACTCAAACTAAGGTCTGACCACCTTAATTCCAAAAGATTATTAAGAACAGCAAAGAAGGGAATGGGTAGGAAAAACTACCGGTGAAAACACCAGTGATGAATTCTCTACTTTTCAAAGTACACCTATACCCCGATATAACACGATCCGATATAACACGAATTCGGATATAACGCGGTAAAGCAGCGCTCCAGCGGATCAAAGCAAGTTCGATATAACACGGTTTCACCTATAACGCGGTAAGATTTTTTGACTCCCGAGGACAGCGTTATATCGGGGTAGAGGTGTAGCTAGCTCTGCTACAGATCTTTCTGCTGTTTAATAGGATCTGTTGTACCTCTATCGAGTAAGAAACATCTATTCCCCAAGAACCATCGAAGAGTCAAGCTCTGAGAGGAAGAGTGCCCAGAACTGCGGGATAACAAATGGAGAATGGTTGGAAGGAGCAAGGACAGACACGAAGTGAGACAAATCAGTTAAGGAACGATGCTGAGCCAAATTGGTGCAATTAGGATAACCCTGGCTTTGTCCTGCTTGATCTTGTTCAGCACCTTCAGGGGCAATAGTGTCGATAAATATGCAGAGAGAAGGCCCTTTGTCCAATATGTGAGAAATGGGGCCCCTATGACCGGATGACCTCCTCCTCTCCCCACAGAGCAGAATTTCACACTTTATTTTCACAGTGGTTGCAAAGAGGTCCACTTCCAAGAATCACCAGGTTAGGAAAATATGCTCGAGTCAGAGAGTCGCACTCACACCTGCAAACCTGGGAGAAATGCCTGCTAAGGTTGTTGGCTCTGGTGTTTTGTATGCCTGGAAGGTAAAAGGGTGAGATGAACATGTGCTTCATTGTACACCAGTTCCTTAACTTCACCGATTCTGCACAGAAGGATGCTCAGCACAGCATATCGCCCCTCACTTCATGATTTATATAAAAACACCAATGCTATGTTGTCTGTCATGACCACAACAGACCGGTTCCCGAGGAAGGGAATAAGGTATATAGGCATTCCTGACAGCTCTTAATTCCAGGAAGTTGATGTGGAGACAAGTGCTGGGCACACTATTTGCGCTGAGTTGTGTGTGTCCCTGTATGTGCTCCCCACCCCATGAGGAATAATTTGAAGTTAGTGATGGCAGGAGGTTGGGTGAAGGGAACTCCTGTACATACTTTGGACAGGTCCTGCCACCAACTGAGTCAACCCAATACTCAATGAGGGACAGATACTATCTTGTCTAGACTGCACTTATTCTGAGCCATCCCTGGAAACAGCAAAGATGTAACTTGGCATGCTGCGTCACAAAGGTACAAGCTGCCATGTGTCTTCACAATACTAGACAATTTCTTGACATAGTCTGTGGACTTATTTGAATTTTTAAGTCTGGTTTGTATCAAATCTGTCCCTGGCATGGTAACCTCTGGCTATTATGGCACCAAGAGAAGATTCTATGAATCCAGTTGCAGTGGGGTCAAAGTGGATTTTTGTTTGTTTAGCTCAACTCCTAATGTGTGGAAAAGGGACAAAGCTGTCTTTACTATAGAGACAACTTTGCTGTAAGAGTGGCCATTAAACAGACAATCATGACGGAATGGAAAGACAACCATCCCAGGTCAATGAAGGTAGACTACTGCCAGGGCCTTCAAGAAGACCCTCAGAGCAGAAGAAACTGATGGGAAGCAGAATACTGCAAGTGATCCTGGTTGACTATGAAATGAAGAAAACATCTCATGGGAGGGGTGAATCACGATGCAAAAATACACATCCTCAAGATCAAAATCCAAAAACCAATCCCTAGAATACAGCAATGGAAAAATACCTGAGAGTGTCACCATCCTGAATTTCTGCATCCAGAGAAATAACCTGAAGCTATAAACGCCAAAACCCATTTGTCGACAACCAAGGCATTAGGGGAAGGTATGTAAACAGAAATTGAGTTGTTGACTGGAATGTAATAATTTTAATCTGCACATTTATATACGTAGGTGATATCATCGCTGGGGTCTGCTAGATGGTCTTGGAAGGTTCCAGTAAAGTCTCATTTACTTGCAATGCCACTTGATAGAAGTCTGTTATGTGTAGAATGTCTAACAGCTTATGATGGGACTCTTCAACCTACTCCAAGTAGATCGTGACTTAGGCAATTTGTTTAATTAGCTCTTCAAACCATTTGGCACAGTGTCAGAAGTTGGGGGAGGCATCACAGCCTCATCTGGTGAAGATAAGGAGATATTAGTTAGCAGGGTGTCCTCCCTGTATGCTTTTGCCCTCAAAGACTCTTCCTGTGCTTGAGGCAGAAAGAACAGAAAAGCATCTCCCTTGGTGATCCTCATGAGAAAGGCAAGGAGCTCTTGAAAACTGTTGGTGACATGGATCCCAGAGAACACACTTTTCGTTTTAACACTGAAAAGATCGGCTTCTTCGAAAGGGAGATCCTTGATGGGGTTTTGGACCTCCCTCGGGAAACCACAAGACATGATGCACAGGGACTCATGGCTTCAGAGTCCGGTGGCCAAGGAATGGGTACTCCTGAGGGCATTCTGTGCCAAAAAATTTAAAATTCTGCGCACAGTACTTTAAAATTCTGCAAGTTTTATTTGTCAATAAATAAATGCAGAGACTCCATCATGGCAGCGGGGAGCAGGGAGCACAGGCCACCGGCTGAATGAAGGTGGGAGATCACCCTGCAGCTCCCTCACCCCCCAGACACAGACTCAGTGGTGAGGCTGCACCTGACCCAGACACAGCACAAGGCCTGGGCCTGCCCCAGAAACACCCTGGTGCCCTGCCCCCTCTGCCCCAGGTGTGGGGCAGGCAGGTTCAACCAGACAGGATCCAAGTGTGGAAGGGCTCAGTTCTGGGGGGATACAGGTATGGGGTGAGAGGATTGTGTGGGACAATCTGTGTGCAGGCAGCTCAGTGGGGAGGGGGTATCTAGATTCACAGAGGCTTGTTGGGGGAGTTCCAGGTGCAATAGGACTCCAAAGTGGCTTTCAGGTGAAGATGGTTGGGGCTCAGAAGGGTCTGGGTGCTGGGGGAATAGGGCTTGGTGGGGTGGGGGTTTGGGTACAGCTAGTTGGGGGGGGGGGGGTCAGTGGCCTGGGGGTCTGGATGGGGGGCTCAGGGTAGTGACCTCCCCCCACAGTTGAGGAGCGATGGGGGCAAGAAGCAGGGGAGGATGCTGAGCTTCCTGCATCTGGGGGAGGTTTCTGGGGGTGGGTCTGAGACAGCTCCAGCCACTCCTTGCAGGGGAAGAGAAAGTCCTGTCCTCTCCTGTCTCCAGCCCAGCTGGGACTAGCAGCTGATCCCAGCTCAGGGTTGGAGCCACTGGCTAGGATGTCCCCAGCCCTGTGGTGATTTACCTCTCCACCGGCTGCCTGAAATGATGTACCTGTGCAGCTAGGGAGTGGTGTGTGACTGCTCTTGCAGCTTTTCTTTGCTTCCCTGTCAGAAAGTCATTTTTCTGCGGGGAAGCAAATAAATCTGCAGGGGACATGAATTCTGTGCACTCACACAGAATGGGATGCAGTGTCAGCTGGAGGGCCAACTTTGCCACTAATTTTCCTTCATTCACTAAGGCCTAGAACTGGGCCTGGTCATCTGCAGGGCACTTGTACTTAAACTCTGCCAGCCTACTGTATGTGGTGAAGTTGTACTTAGCCAACAGAGTGTCTGGTGGGGTACATGTCTGCAGGTGCTGACATGCCCACTCCAAAGCCACCTGAATGACCAATGAATTAGAAGCCAGGTGCGTGAATAGGAAATTGATCCCTCTATCCAGCACAAAGTATTCTCTTGGCTCTTTTCGGAGTGGGGGCACACAATGCTGATGTGTGCCTAACGATCTGGGCTGGTTCCAGCATGGCCTTGTTTATAGGAAGGGCCACATGCACTCTCCCTGTGGCTGAAGGATGTCCAGGAGACTATGTTGGGGGTCCTGGAATTCCTCCAGTGGAATTTTTAAGTTGGTAGCCACTCTCTGCAGACGTTCTTGGTACCGCCAGTGGTCATCTGGTGGTGAGAGCAGCAAAAGGATGACCATCTCATCTGGTGACGAGGAGGCTCCATTTGGAACTGGCGGTACTGATTCCACGTCTTCCTCCTCATATACCAACAGAGCTGGTTGGCATGCTGAGGAGCGATAGGATCCTTTCAATGGCGCTGGTTGTCTGTGGTACACGCCCCATGGGCTCCAGTAGGGTCAGAACGAGGGGTCCATCCATCTGGGAGGGCCCACAGGGAAGCGGTACCAGGCTTCTTGGGAGATTGGAAGGGGGGTGGGGGGAAGAAAATGTCATAGCCAGGCAGATAAGGGTGCTTCGGCTGCATGTACAGGCTCCTACACAGTAGTGGGTATGTCAATGGGGCTACGTCCTGAGACTCCTGAGCTGAACAGTGGTTCTATCAGAAATGGCAGGACTATCAGTACCAGAGGGCTCGGTCCGATGGACGGGAAAGGGGCCTCTCCTGCAGCAGGAACAGCAGTTCATCCTCAGATGTGGGGACATCGCAAAGAATGGACGGGCCCATGAGGAGTACAGCAGGAATACCTCTTCTGGTGTTAGGAAAGTTTCTACATCCAGAGTCCACGGGGTGCCTGTTGAGACTCCAAAGGGACCTGGGTCAGCATGCTGGCGAGGCAGCACTGATGGAGCATCCAGAGCTATTCCTGTAGACTGATGCTCTAAGTGTCCCAGTACCGAGATCACCACTGGTACCAACAGATCCCGCTTCTTTGCTTTACCCACCAGCCTGGGGGCCTTCAGCATTGGTTCCGCTGGATCCAAGTGCTGCATCTCACCTGACCTAGTACAGGTAGGGGAGGGAACTAATCTCCTATAAGTAGTCCACTGTGTGGGTCTGCTGTTATGCCCATAAGAGTGTTTCTTACTCTTGTGGTGGGGATTGTCCTTAGGCTTCAGTGCCAGCAGCTCCACACAATGGCTCGTGCTCAGAGGGGCACTACATATCAGTGGAGGCCACTGTACAGGGCAGTCTCCTTGGCCAGGATCCGAGTGCACCAGGGGCCTCATTACCTCTTCTATAAGGAACTTGCAGAGATGGGGCTCACGGGCTACTCTAGTTCTGAGTTGGAAGGCCTTACAGATGCCACACTTCACCAAAATGTGCGCCTCACCCAGACAGAGGCACCATTAATACTCGTCGCTAATGGAAAATGAATGCACATGAGAGAGAGAGTTCTTGAAGCCTGGGATCCTTGGCATAGTCCCCAGGTGACAAGGGATTGTGTCCCTTGACCAGGGAGATGTTTACTATGCTAAACTACACTATGAAAATGACAAAATTATTTACACATGTGCACCCACGTGTGGAATACACATAGGGATTAGCACTCGAAGAACTGTTGCTTTCTGGGTCTGAAACAGCACATTGCCAAAAAAGTGAACACCTTTGATAATACATCTTTCTCCATCTTCCATATGCTTGCATCTTAACAGCAATACCTTCCCCATCACAGAAATTCAAGAGGTGAAGAAAAGCTACAAGACAACACAACCGTGAATAGAATTGCTCAAAGCAGTAAATATATACAAAATGTATACAGAATTTATTGTTCACTGAGATCAAACAGAAGCCATATATATCTTTTTTACAAGAGAAAACCATTCCTTTTATATTTATCACTTATTTTCTAAAATCCCTTACAGTTTTAACAGCTTTTAAGCTTTCTGATCCATTGAATACTACTAGATTTGTAACATCTTTTTTCTTAACAGGACTAAATAGCTCAAGTAACGATTTGGTAAAATCCAGTTCAAGTGAGGCAACTAACATTTCAAGTAGGCAAAACACATTTCCTCGAGAAAAGTATCAAGATTGAAGCTAGGAGCCATCCTGCTCAAGATGAAGCCTACAGGAAACCTGAGGAAGAAAAGGAAGCACGGGAGAGACTTAAATGCTAAATTCTTGAGAGAAGGGATTGAGGGGCTTACAGTGCAATGTAACCAACTCACCT
This sequence comes from Platysternon megacephalum, assembly GCA_003942145.1. Taxonomy (NCBI): domain Eukaryota; kingdom Metazoa; phylum Chordata; order Testudines; family Platysternidae; genus Platysternon; species Platysternon megacephalum. Next base: position 751,557 of record QXTE01000316.1, read on the forward strand.
AACAAATAATAGCAACAAGGCACTATAAATTAAAGCTTAGAGAGTAACAGAATATTCTACCGTCCACACAGACATGGGGAGGAAGGAACAGATCTCAGTAATACATCAAGACTTGATCAGACACTGCATTCCTGATGAATGGATGGTACCTATTGATAACTCATTTTAACACTTTCCCAGGTTAAGAGCAGCAGCTAAACAAATTAGCACGAGAGAGAGAGTCAAGTGCTTATCACAGCCGTCTGGAAACTGAAGTAGGATTCCTGATTTAAGACAGGACTTTGGAGAAGAGCTCTGTGTCTGACAACAGATGGTCATACTTTAACTCCACCAATATTTAAGGACATCTCACTTTACTGGTCAAGTCAAAGGTTCCCAAGTTCACACCTCCCAAATACCTGCCCATCAGCTAGAGGTTAAAGTCAAAATGTAGCATGACCTGTGTCAGGTCTAAACTCAAAACGTGTATTGTTCTTCATGTTACTATAGTCCTGGAGACTTTCTACCCACACAACATCTGTCTCGTGGGTATTACACAATGCATCATCTAAGCCACAATCACGGTCTTGTATGTCCTTACAATGACAGTCTGAAGGGCAGAGGCCTTCCTGATTGCCCTTACGACAAACAATTGCTTCATATCCAACTATTTTTCAAGGTGCCCCATTCCTCCCCTCACCAACAGAGGTCTGCAGTTGACAAGCAATTCTTTTGTGCCTTACTTAACATGGAACACTTTACTCATTCAGCCTTTTAAATTAATTTTTTACTGAAGAAAAAAAAAAAAGAGAAACTAGAAACATGTTGCTTCAAATCCAAGCTGTAGAAAATAGCATCACACAAAGAAAACAATAGTCCATATTTCACAGAACCAGTTCTATGACTTACTGTGCTAGTATAGTAACTGGGAGACAAATACCAACTCAAAAAATTAATTCTAGAGCTATGTTACAGTCATTGCCACACCAAACATCTCCCTATGTATTAAAACTAACATTATTGCTTAAAATGTTTAAGATATATTATTCAGCTATTTTCAGGAATTTCTCCATCATACTAATAGAGGTTTCAGCAAATATTTTTATATTGCTTAAGTACAGCTGGTCTTTTTGCAAAAAAGTTGTTACAGCCAAGAGCAAAGTTACTTACAGAATGGAAACAATGCATCATTTTACCTCACATCGGTGAGGGTGTCTCTCCACTTTTTTCTTCCATGCATGGATCTCTAGTCAGAGTTTTAGTTGAAATTACTAATTTATAAGTAAACTAAACTCATTTTAACCATTGTTCATGGCATTAATATCAAACAAATAAGAAAACATAAGAATGTGGATTAGTAAGACAAGGCCCCAGTTAAGTTTTTACTTCAAGCATTTTAAATACCCAATTTGGGGGAGGGGGGGGGAGGGGGAATGAACAATTACTTCATATTTGCTGGAGTGCCCTCCCTAATCCTTTAATGAGCCATTAAGTTTCTTTTTAAAATAGTACACAGCAATTTACTTATTTCACCATCAAAAGCCTTCCTATAGTCTTTTAGTATCTCATCAGATCAATACACCTGAAACATCCTTAACAAAGCTCCTTTAAATTACATATTGATTTTTCCATTCAAGTCAACAGCTATATTATTTATTCAAAATTTCATGACAAACTTTGTTAAGTTGTTTTTTTGCCTTTAGTAGAATTGTTTCTAAAATCTGAGAAGAAAGCTTATCAATAAAAATGCTTGAAATTTCTCCCATTCATGTGCAGTTTATTTTAAGCATGCTAGAAAGTTAAAGTTTGTTTTTAATTAACTGCACTATTTTAGCACATATTTGTCAAACATTTGAAGTAGCAGCAATTTCATCTCAGGCTATTGTAACCCATCAGAGAATCTCTTCACTCAGCAAGTACTGACCAGTATATTAATTCCGTCACTCAATGTTTATTTTCTCCTTCTTGCACCTAAGGCCCAACTGTATTACCTACTTTTTTTTGTTTTGTTTTTAATGCACACACTATTCTCATCTTTTGGATTATTTGACAGAGTGCTTTGATTTTCTGATTTAAAATATGTAAGTCCTCCCCAAATCACTAAGAATGACTTTGAATCAAAAGGCTTGTAGAGCTCTCGTGGATGTGACTACGTCTACCAAAAAAAGGCAGGAATCAGCTAATACTGCATTACAACACCTGCTCAGTGTTGTTTTCTAAGTCAGCCAAGAGGATTGTTAAAGTAAACTTGAGTCGGAAGAATAAGTTATATACTTTTGTAAGTCACAGCATTAAGAAATGTGATCACTTCCTTACAAAGCTAGAGCCCATTAACAATATTTGAAACATTTGTCAAATCCCACTACTGAACTTTCAGTGCACAGTAGGAAGGTAAACATAGCCAATCAGTATGTGGCAAGATAGTGTGCTGTAGATTCAGACCCCAGCTTGCCACACATGAAGTCTCCAGGTAGCCAAGTCCTATGAAGTTTGTTTTGCTTTTTGTGGGGGCTTTTTGGGGTAAAAAAATCAAATATAATATTAAGAAGCAAACATACCCAATACAGTTACAGTTGTTGATGACTGAGCATTTCCTAGTGGGAATGTAACTGCTTTGCATACATATTCTCCTGAATCAGAGAAGCTTATATTGTTTAGGATGATAGTTGCATCAGTAAGTGAGTAGTTCTTAAATGACACTCTTCCTTGGTATTCTCCTTGAACAGAAAACCCATATTCAGGATGATGAACAGCAATGGTCTGTGTACTTTTACCATGTATCTTCTCCCATGAGATCTGTGTTATTGTTTCATTTATTTCAATTATGCATTTCAGTGTGACATTCTTCCCCCAAACTGCTGTTACATGTGGATCAACAACTGGTCCAGCCAAGGCACCTAAAAACAAAGAAATTTTACGTTAGTTGAGTTTCATCAAACATTGGTGTCAAATGTAAAGGCACGTATTCACCTTTAGCTGTAATTTTTGCATTTCATTTAAAACCTTAATTAATTTATTACTCTATTGCATTATACTTCCCTGGAGGCAGGTTTTAGGGACTGATGCACAGAAGAGAAAAACCAGCTCCTGGGTTCCCATGCTGAGCAATGTACTTCATTACCAACACTAAACTAGATTTGGCAGAAATTGATTTTTGTTTTTATAACTGATGAATAATGTTAATCTTTAAACCTTTTAAAAAATAAATTTTAATGTTCATATTTGCATGAAATTGTGGCGGTGTCAGGACAATTATATAAATGAGTAGATGTTGAAATTCAAACAGTTGAAGCTTTGTAACCATTAAAAAAAAACATTGTTTATTTTGACATGTGACTTTAACAAAGTAAATATCCTTAAATCACACTCTAAGTTGTTAAGCAGCATTTTTATTCCTGTACCTATCCATAAATTGTGATCAACAACAGGGATATTTTTGTCAGTCTGTCTATGGTGAAATCAATGTTAACCAACATTTACTGATTAAAAAAAGAGTGCAAGTGAAACGTCCAATGCCATATGATAAGTCTGTGGCCAAGTCAGACATTGAACTTTTGTCATCCACCACAAGACTCTTTTCTCTAACGTCTACCTTGTCTGAGTGTTCAGGGAAGCTCCTAACAGGCAACAGCCAGTCAGAACTGTTAATGTCTTATCTCAGCTACAGTCCGTCCTGCTTTCACTCCCCATCCGTTTTCTTCTGCTTAATACTCATCTACACTACTAACTTTCACTCCACCATTCATCAGCATTTAGTCCCAATCCACTGTTTTACAAATTAGCTTCTTTGAGTGGGCCAGACACCTCACTGCTTTTATTAAAAGTTCTACAATACTTACAACTTCATCAAGTGTTCAAGACCAAGACAAATAGTTTTAGAAATTAAGAACAGAGCTCATCCTCAAGGGCCATACCAAATTTGTGTGTCACTGTACATAGAACAGCGTTTCTCAAATGCAGCGACCAGTGGATTTTTTTTGCAGCCACAACAGCCTACATAGCACAGACAGAGAATTGGGGGAGGCAAAGCAGTGGCCCCTCCCTGCAGCACCCAGCTGTTTCTCCTGAATAGCTGTTACCAAGGGCAGTGCAATGCACCACCGTGGTGTTCACGCTGGTGCTGCCAGAAGGGATCGGCGCCCTTCACCATGAAGCCCCCTCTCCAGGCAACTTCTCTGGAGACACTGTGCATGTCCCTGGAAGAGGCTCTCGTCAGTGGAAGCGACTGCAGTGATCAGTCACCAGGACTCTCTCCTGGGCAGCTCCCCGGCTCCCGCCCACCCAGCCACAGATAGCCTCAGACTCCGCAGGTAGCCAGTGAGATCCTGGCCCCACTTCCCCGGGGTAGGCTCTCACTGAAGGGCAGTGGGAGGCAGGGATAGAGAGATGGATGTGTCAGAGTGGCCCCCAACAAGAGTTGGCACTCTGAAGCCATCAAAAAAAGACCTAGAACATTAAAACTAATTTAAAGTGCATTGGAGGTATCAGCAGTTTATTTTTTTCCCGTTGTTAGGCACTTGTATGCACACTGCAGTGCATACTCAATATCTGAGCTTCAACTATTTAAAGCAATCAAGCACCCTATAAGTTACTGCAGAGCATAGATGTATTATAGTTATCAACTCAAACCAAGGACAAAAATTGAAGTCTTCAAGTCAGATTTCAGATCCAGTACACAAGCAGCACCAACTTTCAATTTCTATATCTGCTGCAGTGACGGTTATGAAGTTTCAAAATAAGCAAGCACTCTAAATGAATCTAGGCTCTTAAGGGTACTGCTAGGTGTTAAAATATGCTAATCTACTTTATGCAATCTGCTGTATCTTTTCTGAATAAAGACTTGCTCCTATTTTTTTCCTGGGTTACCAGGAACTATTTCACAAGGGAGTACCTAAAATTATCAATAAGGTTAATTCAAGCTCTCTGATTCCATGTTACCAAGTCAATCTCATGGTGTAGTCCAAATACTTCATTTCCAACAGAAAGTTATAGTGATGCCTATTCAATTAGAGAATCATCATGCCTGCATACACCTGTACAATCTCATAGTCAAGTGTTTTGTTTCAGTATGTGTTCTCGTTTATGTGTAATGCTGCAGTACTAAATTTGGACTAAGAACTAATTTTTTCTGCCTTCTTGCTGTTTTTCTACTAGCAAACCCAGTATTTGATATTTTTGTGCATAGACCTTACATTGTAGCTTTAACATGATAGTTTGAGTTTCATCCGTTATGAATTCACTAGAGTCTGTGACCTAACTCTAAGCTATGATTGCATGGCTAGTTTCACAAGCACTACTGAGCAAGTTTTTTGGGTTTTTTTTAGCACCTGGCTTGACTGAGGATTGTGGCCAACCACACACAGTTTGAGAGCTTGGCTGCTGCCCACGTTGGTGATAAATTGCTAGCTTTTCCAGTATTGAAGATAGCCTCCCAAATGTGATGTCTATTAGCACGGATGCAGAGGTGTCTTAAGAAATCTGTAGATAGCACAAAACTTGGACTCAGAGCAATAAACTATTGTTGCTCTTATTCATCTTACTGAGTTTGAGTGGCAACTCTCATGACCAATCACTAGATGTGTATCCAAATTGTTTAATGGCTCATTTTTTGCCAACAGAATGGCTAAAAAAGGGTAAGAACTGAGAGTTGATGCAAGAAAAAACAAATAATGGGGAAACGGCCAAGAAAAAAATATCACTTGTCCTGAATAGTAGTATATTTTCCCCAGTAAGTGATGCTGAATGCCAAAGTAAGGTAATGAGCGCTTAAGACTTACTATACATCAAGGCACTGTTTTCTACCCGAAATAGTTATGTGAAAGCCTCCCACTGACATCAAGGCAACTTTCATTGGGAAGTGAGGGGACCGTAGCCATATATTTGTACTCTGTGTCCATTACGGAAAGACTATTTTTATCCTTTACACAGATGTTTGACAGCTATGCTGTGCAGGATTTCAAAATGTGAGCCTCCCAACTTTGGTAAAAGCAGTGCTTAACACCTCTAAAGTCAGGCTACTTTTACATTTCCAGACAACAAGCTACACTGAAGTTGAGTTAGGATTGTGAACATCCATCAGTAACTCTACAGATAAAGTAATGTTCTAATTAGATCAAAACCAGTTTTTACAAACTCAGGAAATACACAGTTATGGTTTAGCTTCCAAAGTCCAAATGTTGAATATAAAAAGAAGCAGATAAGGCATTGGCGAAACCGGACAGTCTCTACGTAAAACAATAAATGGACACAAATCAGACGTCAAGAATTATGACATTGAAAAACCAGTTGGAGAACACTTCAATCTCCCTGGCCACTCGATTACAGACCTAAAAGTCGCAATATTACAACAAAAAAACTTCAAAAACAGACTCCAACGAGAGACTGCTGAATTGGAATTAATTTGAAAATTGGACACCATTAAATTAGGCTTGAATAAAGACTGGGAGTGGATGGGCCATTACACAAAGTAAAACTATTTTCCCATGCTTATTCCCCTCCACCCCCCCCCCCCCCCCACACACACACACACACACAGTTCCTCATATCTCCTTGTCAATTGCCGGAAATGGGCCATTTTCATTACCACTACAAACAGTTTTTTCTCTCCTGCTGATAAAAGCTCACCTTAACTGATCACTCTCCTTATAGTGTGTATGTTAACACCCATTGTTTCATGTTATGTCTATCTTCCTACTGTATTTTCCACTACACGCATCCGATGAAGTGGGCTGTAGCCCACGAAAGCTTATGCTCAAATAAATTTGTTAGTCTAAGGTGCCACAAGACTACAGACTAACACGGCTGCTACTCTGAAACCTTTTATATAAATGACACTTCTGAATCACTAACTTTTAGTGTTTCAAAAAGGGTCAGATAATCCTGCAGGAGGAATAAGAAATTAATATTGGGCTTCTAAAAGCGCTCACCTATTAACATTAAAAGTTTATTACTGTTCAGCCATGCCCCCTCAAACTGAAACAGATACCAAGGGGCTTGTCTACATGGTGCTGTAATGCACACCAGAGAAATACAAAATCTAATGTGCACCAATTGGCCTGTGTGGACTCCAGTAATACACACTAAAAGTTCCCTAGCGTGCATTAATGTAGTATGTTTCAGTCCTAGTTAACACACTGGGGAGCTTTGAGTGTGCGCAAGCAGGGTCCACATGGATCAGTTAGCGTGCAATACATTGGTGCACATTCATATTCACATCCCTCATCAGGTGCCCACTGTCACACTATGTAGACAAGCCCTCAGGTGTGCTGTGTTAAATTGTTTTGGTAGTATTGATGCTTCCATTCAAAGTGGTTACCACTCACATCAAAGTAAAGTATCAGCTATATGAGGCACTGGTTTCTGAACTGTTTCCATGGGAGTTCAAGAGACAGGCAATTTAGCTCAAGCCCTGATTAAGTAGGATTTCTATAGCATGTAACCTTCTCACCACTGAAGATACGGGGACAGTACTTCACTGTATGTAGTTAGCAGGTTTGTCCAAGTTCTTTACACTGCATCATTTGACTGGAAATATAATCAAGCCTTTTATTAGGTACTGGTGTCTAAGGATTATTTATCATGTCTACGGGCAGTACAATATTTGATATCTCTGCTGGTTTCTCTTAGTAGCTAAGGACAAAGATTGTTCTCCAGAAGAAATTCATTTATATGACAGACAAAACCAAGTGCTTCTACAGAAGCATGTATTCCCTAGATCCATCTCTAAAGGAGCCTCGATGTGTACTGGAGATAATTTTCCTGTGTCTATCTAGATACTTGGGAGTTAAAGTAACATTAAGGTGCTACTGTAGTAAAGCAACTAAATTTTAAGAAACATTAAGTAGAAAGCATTCAAGATTTTTTGGGTCAGTGTTGCATCATACTTTCTGGAACTACAAGTTCAAGGTGCTGTTAAGTGTTTTGAGTTAAGTTGTAGGCTGACATCTGAGCAATTCCCAGCATAACCTTTGTCCTTTCTGAGGCACATTGCAAGAGCGTTGCCTATGCAAGATTGTCATGCTTCAAATGCATTGGACATTTCCTAACAAGTGAGCCAGCAGTTTTGAACATCTGGTAATTTAAGTACACAGAAGGCTGAAGTCAGCACTAAAAGATAGACAACTATCATGACTGGTATCTTAAGTTTTAGCATAACAGAGACGTTCCAGTTAAGCTATGAGCAACCGGGTGATGAAAGCTTCAGGAACTTCGTCATCCTGATAAAATAAGGAAGAGTAGATGACTTGAAAGTGGATCAAAGCTTTGGTGACCCTGACTTATTACAAGTACACTGAATGAAGCACACTCCAGGCAAGTGGCACAAATTAGACTGATATTAAAATATGAAGAAAAAACTTGACAGTAGTAGCCTCTAGGACGTAAAGGGCAAAAGCGCTCTACTGTAGACAATGAAGCACTTGCCTGCACATAATTAAATTTGAACAAAAAAAGTCAGCATGGCTTCATAATCAACTGTTTAAGTGTTAATATGCCTTGATATCAAACTGAAATTTAGTTTATCTTTTGCTGTTTAGCCAAGGCAGAACAAAAATTTTCAATCTCAAGAATAGCTATTTTTAAAAATCTAGTCAAAGTGAATAAAGACTGTAGTGATAAGTAGTGTCCAGCTAGTAATTTAGTGTAACTTGCAGATCACACATTGTACATGCAGCTTTTTGATGCCAACAAAAAGGGATATGAAGAGTTAGATTCCCCTTTAAAAGCTTTCTCACTTGCAATTTATTACCAATTTTCTAAGTTATTGGAGTCTTAGTCATTTATTATACAATTCATATTGGAAGGGATGATTAAAACAATGTTTTTTCTCCGATGAACAAAATATCATGAATAATGACCTCATTCAAAGTTTGCTAGATAATGTAATCATTAATTTAGAAGCTGAATGTCTGGCTACACATTAAAAAAACACTGATTAAACAGAAACACTGGCTTTATGGCTCATTACAACCATTTGTAACGCACCCTACTACCTGGTAACCCTTAATTGCCCACTTCATTGTAAGTGGTCTCTTATAACCAGTGAACTCTTTATGCTTAATCTGTCCCAACTTGTATTTAGCTCAGACACTCTGGTTACCTTCCCCAGACCTGAAGAGCAGCTCTGGGACACCCAAAAGCTTGCCCCTTCCACCAACAGAACTTAGTCCAATTAAAAAAAAAAAAAAAAAAAAAGTTGCCTCACCTACCTTGATCCTAGGATCTAAGAGACACAACAGCGTGAAAAACACTAAAACCAGTATGTTTAAATTGGGAGAATTCAACTGATGTACCACTAATAGGACTACATATTAATTTTATGGAACTAACAGAGACAATTGCCGAGAAACCCCTAGTCTTCACTTGTTTTATTGAGAAACGTCAGAAAATGGATTATATTAGCAATTCAATATACTAGTGTGTATATAGTCTAATAGCAAACCACATTTGTAAGATTCAAAGAATCTAAGGCCAGAAGGGACCACTGATCTAGTCAGTCATTATGCAAAAAACAGTCTTGGTGAACGTTTTAGAAAAAAAAACCAATTTTGATTTAACAGTTGCCAGTGATAAGGAATCCACCACAACCTTTGTTAGTGTGGTCCAATGATTAATTACCCCCACTATTAAAAATTTACACTGTATTTCCAGTCTGACTTTATCGAGCTGCAACTTCCAGTCATTGGATCTTGCTGTAAGAAATAATGCAACTGTCCTCAAAAACGGTAAGAGACAAGATCCTCCAAAATTGGCTGGCAGCTCTCAACATACACATCAAAATGACTTCTTCGAGCCAGCCTTAGCAGCATTCAAAGTTGAAAAAGATCTCCGTCAATTTTTTTTTTTTAATATATATATAAAATTTATTTTGTTTCCTCTTACAGAAATCTAATATTCTGTTATAAGGATGATAGAAAGGAGTAGTGAAATGCTGTCTTGGTTAAGTATAATATTAAAACTGCTTTTTATATTGGGAAAGGTAGATGTCTAATGACAATGTGGCACCAGAGTCTTAACATATCTAATGAGTCATTAAGTTTTAGATCTGAGCAGAAGAGGTCTTTCAAAGGAGAGGTCTTTCAACATAGTTTGAACGTTCTTTAGGAATGCAGAGGACGGGAGCCATGACAAACACCACACAGTAACTGTTGGTGCCCTCAATGCCTTATCAGAAGCATCAATTGAGACTTGTAGGGAGGTTTTAGCTATTATCTGATCCTCCATAAACAAGTATTTAAATTGCTCTCCAAGGTGTGATCAAAGTTTATCAACATACTCAGGGCTTGTCTCCACTTACTGGGGGATTGATGCATGGCGATCGATCCACCGGGGGTCGATTTAGCAGGTCTTCACTAGAAGTCTAGTGAAGACCTGCTAAATCAACTGCTGATCACTCTCCTGTCAACTATGGTACTCCACCGGAACGAGAAGCATAAGGTAAGTCCCAGTGCAGTGCAGACTAAGCAAAAGGTTGACCTAAGCTACGTTGACTCCAGCTACGTTATTCATGTAGCTGGAGTTGCGTAACTTAGGTTGACTGAGCCCTGTAGTGTAGGCCTGTCCTCACTAACTCTGCTCCACGTAAGGTAATCATAAACGTGACAGAAGGGTCTGATAATTCACTATGCCAGATTGAAGGCTAGCCAACAAATACCATTTTCTTAAAAAGTCCAATCTCAACTCCTTTTTTGCAGTAGTCCTAAAGAACTTACATTTTGACTTCTCTTGTGCAGTGGTCACCTCCAAAGACCCTGGATCAGGATGCATTTAGAAATATTCTAAGCCTGTGGAAGGGACTCGATACCTTTTTTTCAATTTTCTTATAAGTGGGTGATATAGACGCTGTAGTCTGTCATAATAGTTAGGTTGGTTTTAATAAGCCTTCACTTACAGGAAACAAAAGCCTCTCACACAGATGTATGCCAAAAGTCAAATATTTTATGTCCTTTTCCTTGAACAGTCTGAACCATGGTCTCCAAAGCATCCACCATTCTGCCAACTAATCCTTGAAATAACCCATAATTATCTGATGAAGAGCCAGAGCCTCATTCTGAGAGAATGGAATATGCTCTGCAACTGTTTCAGAAACTCGTTGCTGATGTATACGTTCATACGGAGACTGACATGAAGAAGAGTCTGTCTCAGTAATATGTACAGATTGCTGTGAATGCTTTTGTACAATACGTGGATCCTACAGTGAAGGAGATCTAACCCTAGAAACCGAAGCTGAAGGAGGTTTTGATTTAGGATATGGCCATGGGGACCAGTAAGGCCAAGCAGTTTGTTCATATGGATAAAATAAGTATGGATTGAAGGGGGGGGAGGGGGGATTTTAAACTAACATGTTTTTACCTGTATCTGACCTGACACTAATATGTATGGGTCATAAAAAGACACACTGAAGGGTAAGAGGATGAAATATTCCAACTATCAAAAGAGGTTTAAAGAGGAATACCAATGTTCTTTATTTTAAGAGGGCAAGGGACTGCTTGTGTGAGGATCTGAGAATTATCCACTGAATAAGGCCTACCACAATAACACCCAGATGACCTTGAAAGCACTTCCTGATTAACAGAAACTCCTAACGAAGTCAGGTCAGGTTGCATGGAAACAGCCAAATGACTCTGTGCTGTACACATTGGCATCAAGTGATGCTGCTCCATAAGCTGACCTGGCGATATTAATACCTGGCATTGGTAGCTCTACAGCTAAAGGAGCCAGAGCTGATATGTTAAAAGCAGCAGCAGCCTGCAGATACAGGCACAAGCATCAGCTTCTCTGAGGATGCCTGCACTGAGCAAGTCAGCCCTGTAGGGGGCTGTAACGGACCTGAGGGAGAACAAGCTGATGCCGCAGGCAGCTGAGAAAACTGACCCAGTGCCAAGAGCATAGGTACTAGCAGCAGACGGACACTGCAGCAGTGCTCTGTTTTGGTGCAGATAACAGTCAACAAGTTTTCCAAGTTACCTCCTGCCAAAATGAAGAGCAAGGGGCTGCTTTCAGAACACCATTTCTTCCTGGCGATAGAAAGAGGTGAACCAACTGTCTTCTTTTCTGAGGAAGTCTTTAGAGGGAATTTTCCTCTGTACTTCAGAGAGGAGCAATGACAGTCACCATTTGCAGTCCAGAGGATGGACCAGGCGGAGCCCTGGACATAATGCAGTTGCCAGGACCCTTTTTACTGACGACTGTCCTGGACTAGAGGATTTTGTTTTCCATTTGGTTTGAAGACTGGCTTCACAGCTTTCTCTAACATGAACAAATTCATCCCACTGTCCCTACATTTAGTTGCCCTCTTAGTGACTATTTTATAGTCCTTACTCTTTTTATTTAAACACGTCTCTGAAGTAAACAGTAACAATACCTAGAATGCGAGTCACTAATGGGCTTAACAGCCCCTCAGAACTCCCAAAATTTAAAGTCCAGTGGGTTTTGTCCCCACATCACACTAGACCCTGCCCCAGGTATAGGGCAAACAATAAAACCTAGAGAAAGCTAAAACCTACTTCACATACTACACTGAATACCTAGCCTAAATTAGCCATTAACAAAATAGTAATAAAATATTCAACTGGAAAAAATCGTAATAAAATGTTTGAATGGAAAAAAGTAGACACTGCTAACTGGGTCTGTCTTACAGCAATTAGCAGTTGAAAGGAACTGAGGATCAGTTGGTCACTCCACCCTCTTTTTACCCTTGAAGGGGGAGGGTCTTGAGGTCAGAGGAAGAGATGTGACCAATGGACACTGCTAGCAAAGAATTCTGATCTTCAGTGTATGGGGTGCATGCACATCAGAAGTGCAATACATGTCTACCAGTAGTCAAAGCACCTTTTTTCATAAGCCACACTAACTTAGTTCACTGTAAAGGCATATTTTCTAATCCTTCATTCCGCTCTTCTCTGAACCCTCTCCAATTTATTAACATCCTCCTTGATGTGGGCACCTCTGTACTGGACATGGTATTCCACTAGTGGTCACACCAGTGCCAACTACAGAGATAACAGAACGTTCCTACTCCTACTCAACACTCCCCTATTAAGGCATCCAAGTATTAGCCCTTTTGGACACTGCGAGCTCATATTCAGCTGATAATCCACGTCTTTCAGACTCAGTGTTTTTCCAAGAATGGAGGACTCCATCCTTGAAATATGGCCTACATCTTTTCCCCCTACATGTAGGTCTTTACATTTGGCAATACTGAAACACTGTTTGCTTGTACCACACAAATCCTGATGACATGTCCTCTTCATTCACCACTCCCACCAGATACAATATTCAACAGGTTTTTGTTAGTAATTCAGAGATTTCACTTAGTAGTCCATTTCACTTTTCGGTACAACACAAGCATAACACCACAGAATTTTGTCTGATGACACTGCAGGAGACTATTTAGCCTTTTTAATTTCATTATCTCTGAAAGGAAATATCTACTTCTGTATTTATTTTTTTTAACAGAAGTCCAAGTCTTAGTTAAGTAAGTTAATTTCAAGAAATAAATTCAGTCGCACACTGAATAGTCAGGGTTGAAAAGGAAAAAAAACAAAAACCACCACCACACACAAAAAACTATAGCCAATTAGTAAGACTTTTGTAGTCTTCACACTAGGCCCACTGCCTAACCTTTCAATATCTAAATTGATCAAGGACTGCAACTCAGAAATCTCAAATTCAAGCAAGCACAGTTCACTCTTTATGGACATTAAGAAACAGCACAATGATTGATTAAGACTCTTGTATGCTCTGTTTAACAGGTCTGTTTGGATTCTCGGTAACTGGAAATTTAAAGCACAATGGAATATGTTCTGACATTTTCTAAATAATGTTTATTCCCTTCCCTGTCCCAGTGAATGGAGTGAAACACTGCTACCTCTAGCAAGTTTCTATGTTACAGATACTATCATGGATTTTGCCCAAAGGAGTTGGTACATCTCTATTACTGGTGATGAAGAAGCTGCGAGCCAAATTTCCTTGGCTAGATTAAGGAGACCCGAATTAATAGGAAAGGCTAATTTATCTTATCTGCCACCATAAAATATCAAAATGAGGGGTTAGACAACTCTACTGCAGAGATACCTGTCTGAAGTCAAGGTTGCTCATCAGTCTCCCTAAAATTTCCTCCAACTTTCTTTATTCAGTGGGGCAGAAATGGATTTTGACAATTTGAGGACTATGTACACTTTGAATTCTGACAGATATTAAATTGCTTATTAAATAACGTCATATCAGCTGAATCTGCCATTTGTTGTCAGGGCGGTATCATGCATCTCCCAGATCCAGAACAATGGAGGTTCATTATACACCTCTACCCCAATATAACGCTGTCCTCGGAAGCCAAAAAAAGTCTTAACGCGTTATAGGTGAAACCGCGTTATATCGAACTTGCTTTGATCCGCCGGAGTGCGCAGCCCCGCCCCCCCAGAGCACTGCTTTACCGTGTTATATCCGAATTCATGTTATATCGGGTCACGTTATATCGGGGTAGAGGTGTATCTTGATGACTCCCAGTCAAATGGAAACACATTGGGAAAGCAGGATAGCTAAAGCCTCAAGAAATCAATCTGACCAAGTCTGTCTGAAAGGGCTAGAATTTGGAGAACAAAGTCTAAAAGCAGGAAAACAAAGTCAAGCACTGATGGTAAGTCTTAAAAAGCACAGAGCTTAAGAGGCTCAAGAAAAGTCAGAAATCAGACGCAGAAAACTTGGCCAGGTGAGAACAGAGGAACATGCCTTTGTAGCATAGGGTCATTAAATGCAGAACCAGCTGAGGAAGAAGCAAACTGGTTGCACTGAAGAGAACAAACTCCATGATTTGGAGAAGCCACTTATCAAAATTGGTCTCTTTGGCTAGGAAGTCATCTAATGTGGTCTCCACTGATGGAACAACTGCTGAGCAGAACACACTTCTTAAAGGGAGCCCACACCCATAAGCCTCCCAGCCCAGGTCAGCAGACCCAGGCTTGTGGGGCTCACACTACCAGGCTAACAATAGCTGTGTAGACAGCACTTTGAAGTTGCATCTCAGGCTGGAGGCTCAGGCTCTGAAGCCCACTCCTCCTCCGTAGGCTTTGGAGTCTAAGCTCCAGCCCAGGCTGCACCATCTACACAGCTATTTTTTGTCAAGAAAATGAGAGATTAAAAGCTGAAGGTGGTGTAGTTTTAAAGTTTTGTGCCTGAAAAGAATATTTCACAGTGATATGAAATAGGGAAGTCAGTCATGACTATTTCAAAGCTATATTTGATAAAATGGTACTCCTATTTGTAGCAGGGTCATATCTGTGGGTGGGTAAAATGAGAAGGTCTTTTGTATCAAGTGTTAAATTAAAATCTCAAAATTAATTAATTACCTGCTGTTAAACTTTGCTCTACGGTTCAGTCTTAGTGATGCTAACAAAACCAACAAGTAATTAGATAAATTACTGTTTATATTCACATTTTACCATCTGCAAGGAATTCTAAAGAATAATTACAGAAACTTAGCTCTGGGTAACATTCACACCGTCTGTTTGAAAGCTACCATACCACCTTGTAACTTATTTCTTTCCTTATAATACTGCATTACTTTATAAATTTTAGCCATCTTTAGGAGGACTACGCATGAAAAGTATGAATCCTGTTGATTACACCAGCTAACAATGGAAGCAACACCTTGTACAGCCTTTTAACTTTCTACACCCCTGTAAAGGTAGGATTCACAATCAGTAACTTTCTTTCATGGATACTTAATTTTCCATGATGGTCTTTATTTTGAGTTGGCTGTGTGTGTGTTTAAAAAAACCCACAATGTTCTAAGCATAAGTAGGGAAAGGTATTAGAATACTCAGATCCCATGGTTAATAAGATTTCACCATGATATTTCATATTCTGCAAGTCTACTTGAACTTCAATGGTTTATCTACTTCTCAGACAAATTAAGCACAAGATCTAAAGCACACTGATCGCCTAAGGACTCATGTGCAACAAGCAGTGTTTTCTGCACATCCCTCAGTGCCCAAATTTTAATTAATAGCTTTGTAACCTGAAAGGTGGGAGAGATGGTCAAGTTTCTGCTGTAAACTGTCTGAGTAAATATTTTAAATTAAGTCAACTTTGATCAAAATGTGTGTTATTTTTGGATGCCCCAATTTCCTAAAGGTGGATATTTGGTGTTTGCTATTAATAAGGCCCATAGACTGGGCACCCAATTATCACTGGACACTCTTCAAAGACTTGGACTCTGGTCACATTTGTGGCAATTGTTACCAGGTTCTTTTTGTCTTCATAAAAATCATGATATTCCATCCCATAAACAAAAATATTGGAGCGCATCCATGTGTTCTGTGTTGTAAACAAGACAAACCAAGGACTCTTAGCAGCATACAGCCCTCTGGATGGAAACTATCCGCTTAGGGTGACACATCTCATAGAACCATCTTTACTGCACAAGGTGAGTAGCTTCTACAGTGGAGAACCCATAGGGACGCTACTCGAAGGAGACTCCAGAACAGTGCCTACGACTGGAGGCTGGGACTTCGGAGTAGAGTCTGATAGGTGGCACCAAAATTGGCATCTGCACCTGAATCCCCCAGGATGGCAGAGTGTTCTGCAAAGGTGTTTGCAGATGCCCAAGTAGCTGTTCTGCAGATTTCTTATACGGGGATACCCTTGGAAAAAGCAACAGAAGCGGAGACTGACCTTGTAGGATGCAGGCATATTGAAGACGGGGTGTTACATTACACAATTTGTAACCATTTAATACAGACCAGCACCCACTTAGAGAGTCTCGGAGCTGAAATTGCTGTACCTTTTGACCTGTCTGCAACAGAGAGGAAGAGTCTAAGATTTTCTGAAGGCTCTTATCTTGTCCAAATAGAAGGCCAAGGCTCTCCTCATGCCGAGTGTATTGAGGATGGCTTCCCCATTATCTTGATGAGGTCTGGGATAAAAGACTGGAAGCTGAATAACCTGATTTATGCGAAATGCGGAAGCTACCTTGGGAGTCAACTTCAGATGTGGTCTAAGCACAGCCGCCCACACAAGGGGGAATTTACATTTCCCACAGCGGAGGGAGAGGAAGGAGCTACTGATTCAGCTCCTCTGGAACAGCCCTATCAGCCAAAGGAACTTCTTGCTCAGCTCACAGCTAAGGGCTTCGGGGTCCTACAGTGACAGCGGGGAGCAGCAGTTCATTTTCCTGTTTGCACTCAACTGTGGTAGGAAACTCAGGAAGCAGCAGAAGCTCCCCTACCCTCCCTATATGGCACCCTGCTCCCTCTGCCCTGGAAAGGGACCACTTTTACCTGTAGTGGGAGCCGGGCTAGCAATTACAGCCACATGCTGCGGAAGAGCTCATCTGCTGGCTCCCTGCCAAACAGCTGATAGACCGCTGCACACTACAGCTGATTGACTGGAAACAGCTAATCCTGCCACAGGTTGACGGGGCCCCGCATGCACAAGAGTTTATTTGACTTCCACAGCGGATCACCCACTATTTTTGTTTCCCGTGAGTGCTCCAGCCCTGGAGCACCCACAGAGTTGGCACCTATGCTCAGGCCACGTGGTGGTAAGGAAGAATTGGAGCGTCAGCAACCCACACTGCCTCTTATATCCTTAGTCTGGAGCATAAGGAGAGCTACCACATGTGTACAGACCAATGGACGCTGCTTTGAAGAATGGCGAGCATTCATACCTAGATGTGGAATATGCATAAGGATAATCACTCGAAGAGGAAAACAGAGTTGTGTACTGAGAGTATTGTCTGGAGGACCCTTGCTGCTGCTTTTTTTTTTTTTTTTTTTTTTTAAACCAAAGTTGGAAGTGTTGTGATTAAGGTAGGAAACTGCAGGAACATAATATGGTCAGTCTCATGGTTAGGGCAGTTTTACACAGCCCTGGAGAATTCTCTTCCTGTGCCACAGAGTCCCTAAGTGATGCTAGACAAGTCACTTATACCAACTTTTCACATGTGTTCACTAATTGTGAGCATCTCATTTCTAGGTGCCTGACTTGAGATCCTACATACTGATTTGCAGAAGGGCTCAGCAACCACAACTTCAACTTAAGTCAATGGGAGCTCTTATCTGAACACACAATGCGCTATAAAATTTAATCTGAAATAAACAAAAACAGGCCTTACACGTCACAAATTGGGCACCCATAGCAAGTGGAAACTTCTGACAATTTTTGCTTTGATCTGTGCCTCAGTTCTGCAACAAGCGGTAATATCACATCACCTTATGAGCACCTTGTAAAGACAGTTTAATTGATGCTTGTCAAGCACTCAGATTCAATGATGAGCCCACGGAAGAGCTCATGAGAAGTTATTCTATTCAGAGCAGGGTTTGAATGATATGCAGTAAATAAGGTAGGGGGTCACACACTAAACATAAAATGAATATTCAACAGTTGCTCATTCTGCAACTGAAGGAGGCAGGGATCCTGTGGAAAAATGTGATCACATAATTGAACACTATCATAGTTCATGTACTCAAGTGGCCCAAGTTATGTTCAAGAGGAAGCCTTAATTCATGTTATTTAACTTGTAAGCACCTCACTTTGCAACAACCTTAACATTTTTAATGTTTTGTATAATACCATTTCATGTAAGAAATATGTCTGACATACCAAGGCAACTAGTTTTCTGACAAAGGTAAATGAAGGGCCCTAGCAAACTAAATAGGAGGCTACTTTGTAATAGTTATGTCAAGAAGAGGGTTACTCAATACAGACTAAGGTCTTAATTGTGTTTTTTTACCTTAACCTACAATACCAAAAAGACAAAAATATCTAGATCTTGCATAGCACATAAGTCTCAAAGCATTTATAAGTGAGGTCAGTATCATTATCCCCATTTCAAAGATGAGGAAATGGAGGAAGAGAGATGAAGTGACTTTCCCATCGTCACTCAGCAGGCTAGCGGAAGAACCGCTGAACGGGAACCCTTTGTTTTTTTTAAATCAAATAGTCACAAAGCATTCAGCTACAGGTTCTTAATTTAAGAGTGCAAATACCTGCACTCTTTATACAAATGTGATTTGTTTTTCTATGTAATAAGTCAGTTACCACACTGGATCAGACCTGAGATTCATCTTTTTTAATATCTCCATTTCTGACAGTGGCCAGCACTAAGTATTTTAGACACAAATTTAACAACCACACAGAAGTCAGATACATAATAATCCATCCCCACACATTACATCTTATCCCAATCATTAGTACTTACAGATTGGCTGAAACAGTGAGGCATGACAACGTAGGATAGTCTTGTTATCCAAGTAACTATTTTATCCCCTTTTCCATCTTGCTAAACCCCTCTGAATAGGAACTACACTAGAGCACCTCCGTGGCCTCTCTTCCTGCTCAATACATACATAATTCTGTCTGCATTTGTTTTTAGTCCAAAGGCATATACCTTGAGACATTCCTTAGAAGTGACTTGTGTTGTGTGGGGGAAAGGAGATTGATTGTCATTAGGCTTCCTTGCTGTAGGAGGGAAATGGGACAAAGGAGCTCTACTTTTCTCTACACTCATCTCACAAAAAGTTAAATATATATATATTTTTTTTCTCATCTTTAATACCACATTTTCAGTTAACAAAATGTAACTATGACATCACAGGACATACAACTCAGTGACCAACTGGTTTGTTATTTTGTCAGGCTGTAAGGAAGTCCTTTAGTTAACATCTACCTTAAATACCCAACTCAGTGTTTGGATGCCCAATGGGAGTACCTCTTTATGAGAGGACTTAGCCTCCAACCACTTTAAGAACATAAGAATGGCCATACTGGGTCAGCCCAAAGGTCCATCTAGCCCAATATCTTGTCTTCCGACAGTGGCTAATGCCAGGTACCCCAGAGGGAACAAACAGGTAATCATCAAGTGATCCATTCCATTTTGCTCATTCCCAGCTTCTGGCAAACAGAGGCTAGGGATACCATTCCTTTCCATCCTGGCTAATAGCCACTGATGGACCTATCCTCCATGAATTTATCTAGTTCTTTTTTGAACCCTGTTATAGTCTTGGCCTTCACAACACTTCACTTTATCTAGCTGTCCAGACAAATCAAGACAGACAAGACTTTAGTTTGTTCATGTTTTTGGCATTTAAAAAGCCAAAGACTGTCATTCTGACTTGAAGTGATGGATTTTATTTATTTAGATTTTAAGATGAAGATCCATTCTCTCCTCTTCCCTCATTCTTGACTCCTGCCCTCTCACCACCTAGGGTATTCATTCTTCTTGTCACTACAACTTATTTCTTAAATAGTTTTTAAGAGGGATCTGCCAGCTTCCTCTGACAAAGATGCATGTATTTGTGATCTTACTTTTGCTAATGTTTTCTAAACAGGTGTTCAAATAATTTAAAAAGTGTCGTCTGAGTGTATATTTTCCTTTGTTTTCCTCCTGTGTGCTCTGCCTCTGCAGCAACATTTTACCTACAGTGAATTAGTGATAAACACTACATAAACTGAGTTTTATTACTACCTCATCCTTTTTATTCATTCCCAGTTTAATCTTTACTTTCCTTCTTTTAGTCCTAACTTTTACCATCTCAAGTAGCAGATAAAGAAAAGAGACCAAATTATGACTCAAGCATCTGAAAAAGCCCCTCAAAAGATGGTCAAAGTAAAGTACTTATGGGGAGCCAAATTACTGTCAATGATCAGAAATCAGTCAATTTTTGTTATAGCAAAAAACTATTAGGAGGACATTGCAAGGTTCTTCACTAGGGTCAGTGTTTGGTATATTAACTGTCTGCTAGAGGAAGTTGACACTGAGGTGACCAAAGAATGAAATCGTAGTGACCTAACTAAAGTAGAAGAACAGGCAACAACACTAGATGAACTTCTTCGCTGACAAATGAAAAAGCACATTCTAGCTTTCAACATGCCTTACCCTGTTCTATACCAAAAAAGTTCAATTCATTTCAGTCAAGAGACATTGTCATAAGCTCAATCAAGACCTGTTAACGTGCAGCCTCAGTCTAAAAAGCTCAAGTGTTAGGATGCAAAAGAATAACGAACATATGATCATATGCACATAACTAATTCCTGGTTACCCTCCAAGGCAGGAGGTAGCAGAAATCAAAGTGATTCAGAAATTGTTATGAAAATTAAAGACATGAAAATGCTCCCATATTAACAGGGTTGGTTAATATGGGAACATTTTATCTTTGAGGTGGTAGGGGGGGTATGATAAACATATGAAATATTTAACAGTGTACAGTGTATGCCAGGCACACTTAATTCTATTACAATTGTATTTTGAGAGGGTGGACTTTCACGGTGTTTATCGGCAGTACATTTAAATCTGGTACAAAAAAAACTTTCACACAATCGCTTGTGCAACTCATTGCCCCAAGGCACTAAAGCAAGTGGTTTCAGAGCAAAAAACCAGCCATTAATATTTATATGCTAACTAGAATGACTGGAGTCTCAATAGCAAGATTAACCTCAAATCAATTGAGATTTAATAAATGCTGTAACTGAGCATACTTTTGTTCCTCCGTGCATGTGCTGGCCTCTAATGGAAGTTACAAAGCAGCTTACCCTTCATGATCAGTTTATTCCAGGGGTCTCAAACACGCGGCCGGCGGGCCGCATGCAGCCAGCAGGGTTATTTTCTGCGGCCCGCGAGCTCCTCA
>QXTE01000316.1:777760-844974 GCA_003942145.1 Platysternon megacephalum
CACCATGATTTGCACATTGCTGGGGCCCGTACTTTGTGAGAAGTCTATGTCCATGTCTATTTCCTCATCACTCTCGTCACCGCGCTGCTGTTGCCTCCTCGCCTGGTTTTGCTTTGCCAGGTTCCGGCTCTGCATATACTCCAGGATAATGCGCGTGGTGGTCATAGTGCTCATAATTGCCACGGTGATCTGAGCGGGCTCCGTGATCCCAGTGCTATGGCGTCTGGGCAGAAAAAAGGCGCGAAATGATTGTCTGCTGTTGCTTTCACGGAGGGAGGGAGGGAGTGGGGCCCTGACGACACGTACCCAGAATCACCCGCGACACTGTTTTTGCCCCATCATGCATTGAGATCTCAACCCAGAATTCCAATGGGCGGCGGACACTCAGGAACTGTGGGATAGCTACCCACAGTGCAACGCTCCAGAAGTCGACGCTAGCCTCGGTACTGTGGACGAAGTCCGCCGACTTAAAGCACTTAGAGCATTTTGTGTGGGGACACACACAACCGACTGTATAAAAACGATTTCTATAAAACTGACTTCTATAAATTCGACCTAATTTCGTAGTGTAGACATACCCTCAGAGGGTTAAGCACCATACTCCCTTGATCAGGGAAGAACTCAGCCTGCTGATCTAAAGGGAAACATTACTTAACCAGACATTATAAACCCTTATTTCTTCTATCCCCTCAATAAAGCAACATCAGCTGAGAACCACCAGAAAAGGAATCCTGGATCTAAGACATTTTTAATAATAATAATATAATATATTGAGATATACCTATCTCATAGAGCTGGAAGGGACCCCGAAGGGTCATCGAGTCCAGCCCCCTGCCTTCACTAGCAGGACCAATTTTGCCCCAGATCCCTAAGTGGCCCCCTCAAGGATTGAACTCACAACCCTGGGTTTAGCAAGCCAATGCTCAAACCACTGAGCTATCCCTCCCCCCAATTTTATGCTTGAAAGCATGAGAGAGCTCACTTAGACTGAGAGTGCTGCTTATTGCCACCCAGTGAGTCCCCGGGACAATTTCACTAACACATTGCTATTATCCTCAGATGGGAGGGGTGCAAATGCCAAAGCGTGCATTCCCACTTCCCTAAGACTATCCATCTTAGGAGGTGAACGTGGCTACTACTGTAGCCTAAGTACTTTCTACTACCCTTCTACTAACAACATCTTGCCAGCTGGGATGTGACTACTGTCAGAGTGGGGGAGAAAAGAAGGCTCTTTGGGAAAGCATCTCAGAGGCAGCTGAACCCAATTATTTCCCCCCCAAAGCTCAAGACTCAAATACTACAATTTCTATAGAGCCTCCAGAATTAACCTACAGAGCAAGGGGTCTCTCCTCTCCCCAGTAACAGCTAGTGCAAAACCACTCACCTAAACCATACCCATTTTTCAAATTCAATTTATGTTTTAAGCAGAAATAAAACTTAAGGGAACGAACTCTGATTTTCACAGAATTCTTTGGAAGGTTCCAGAACTAGAGAGAGTGAAGAACAGCCATTGTGTACTTAGTGCCCACTAACAGATTTTCTCCTTGTTCCTAGTATCATGAGGTATTTGAAGTCACAGGAAGTAACATTAACAAGCATCTTTGAGTAATGCCACTGTATAATCCCAGATACCATTCTATCACATTCAGTGTAGAGTTACTGCCTGGCAGATTAAACTTCTGCCTCACTTTCTGCTATTGATTTAGGATACCTCACCTTCTTCCACACCAAGCTAAAAAGTCTTTCAGTAGTGTTATAGTTCTAGGGAAGTCATTGGCTTCACACTTTGGTTTTAAGATTAGTCATCTTCTGGCATTCAAGAATTTTGCCCCAGTTTCTTCACTTGGGTGATCAAGTCCCATAACTGATGATGACTGTTAACCCATTTGAGGAATTCTAAGCCTGTTGGCTCCCTTTGCTCAGGATGTGGAAATCCAGTTTTTTAACCAGCTGAAGACAGCTGCTTCTGCAGCACCAAGCACCCCAGCCCAAAGTATGTATTTTTTGTTGCAGACACATCCTTTATTACATCTATCTGTTATCCAGAATCAACTCTCAGCTTTTCAGGACCAGGAGTCACAGTTTCAACTCTAGTGAGTTTTAGATTCGACTTCAATCATTAAAAAAAAAGCCTGAGTCCTATTTGAGAACTCTCAGCAAACATCACCTTACCTCTTGCAGAGCTGCCAACCTTGTGCTGAGACTTTTAGGGATGTGGATGAAACCAATCAGGGAGGTTGTTTGGATTCACAGCAAGTTCCGAAGTGTCGTGTCCCCATCTTGTCCTCCTTCCAAAGAAACTGGAACTCCTCTCTCTCCCCACCAAGAAAACACAACCTCCCTTTCTTGTCTATGGCTGGTGGGACTGGGACAACTAGGACCCCCCTCATTGTAACCCTCACCCCCATCCCCAAAAGAGGAAGGTGGAGGACTAGCCCTAGGAAAGCTGCCCACATATGCTCCATAGGGCCCTTAATTACCTTGGCCTTTCCCAGGATATCCTCCTCCCTCCTCTCCAACTACTTCTCCCCTCCTGACTGCAGTGAGAATCTCATGGTAGGAGACAAGCACTGCTGAAGCCACAGGCCACATGCTGCACTCTAATTGCCCCTTGCAGACCCCGCTGGAGTGCTCTAAGAACCTAGGGCACAAACAGTCCAGCAAGGCCCACATGGGACAGTTAGAGCACAACATGCAGCCTGTGGCTTTGGATGGTGAATCCAGCAGTGCCCCCAATCTATTCAAAATCATTGTGGCTTGCCTTCTATCAGGCCCTCACAGCATATTCTGCACATGTGCCACAGGGGAGGTAGAGAAGAACGCCCTCCATGGCCAAAGCATTAAATGCTGTGTTCGTCCGACCCAAATAGCAATGAGTGACCAAAAAAAAAAAAAAAAAAAGTGTGCACTTGCAAAATTCATAGATTTAACCCTGACTCTGGCTCATTTGTGACCAATTAAGGGTTGCCCTGTGCTTCTCAGATAAGTTTTGAACAACTCGTTATTGCAAAGAAACCACGGGTCAATTTTCAACACAACCTCCCCAACCATGGCTTAAAAATTGGTTACAGGTGGTCCTTTATCATCAACTGCAATAAGTATTTTTACTCAGTATTATCATGTGGTGTAGCCAGATAACTCAGTTCTTCCATATCATGTGAAACCTTTACATAATCAGCGTTTGAGTGTCTCTATATAATATCAGCCATCAAGACATTTCCTTTGTGTGCCGCAGTAGATTTATGTCTCAAAACACAAGAGCCATTTTATTTTTTAAACAGCACCTAGCTTTGTTCTTCATTATTTCATTATCTGAATGGCTTGCAGCATCTCACAACTAAGATGCTGCAAATATGCGGTCACCTTGTATGCCTGACTTCTCTGTACTTGTGTATGCATGGTTCTGGTATTTGAAGACTGTCTGAACATGCTTTTTGGGCTTCCAATCATCTCTGTGAAATAGATTAATTTTTCACTGAGCGTACAGATGCTGTCAACATGTGATCATCATATAAAGTTGTTTGCTGTGTGATCAGTACAGGTCTGTCACATCTTACGCGCATTTAACATGTGCAAATTCAGCTTTACGCGGTCGGCAAAAACAAAACAAAAACAAAAACAAAGAAAAACAATTTAAATACTGTTCCTGTAGTGTGGGCGATTCCGCCCGTCATTACACTCAAGGGAATTTTGACTATACGCAGTTTTCGCTTTACGCGCTGACCGTGGAACGTAACCCCAGCTTAAGATGAGACAGACCTGTAGATACATTTCTAGCACGTTTTTGAGAATTTTAAAGTATCCCACTTCCTAAATCCATTTAAAGTAGTTTGCAGAGTGTTTCAAAATAGATTATATATGACTTCCTTATAATTTCTATTATATTTAGCAGCTGTATAAGTTTTAATACACTCACAGGTAGTGAAATGTTTTGTTGTTTTTTAAACCATCCATTGTAAATTCCAATTGCCAGAGTTTTCATTCTGGCATACTTTTTCCTCCATTTTTCATCCAGCAGTCTCAGCTGCCTTCTTAACTGGTTTTAATTTTAATTTCTGATGTCTAACCCAGAGAAGCTTCCACTCCCTCCAAGACTAGTAGGGTATTTTTCTCTCTCGTGTAGTATTTGTAGAGTTGTTCTCATGCCATCTCTAAGAAAGCTAGAGGAATAGCTTCCCAGTGACATGACTTTTTTCAGCTTGGCACCATCACGTTAAATTGAAGTGTGCCAGATTGTGCTAACTACATTTAGTGTAGTCATCTTGTTGCATCATTTAAGTTTTTGGAGTTATCTTCAATGGCAAAAGTATACATTCCCCCCTTATTGCTTCAGCCTCTTGTAGTCTAGAAGATACATCACCTTCCCCCCACCCTACCGTCACAGTCACCATGGGACATACTACTGTCAGCAAAAATCAAGTGCTCTGCTTTATGATTCTTCTCCATCATTTCTTCACTTTGGTAAGCAGCAGAATTTAGCCTTAGCTCTGTGCTGAGGGCCGCAGTACAGCTCCTTCTCGCAAGAGGGTCTGTACTCGTTCTCCTATTACCATCAAATGCCAATACAGTTTTTATTGAGGCTCATCAGGTTAGCCACACTGATCCCATGAATGAACAGGATCTAACACAAATATTTGGCCATGCAATTGTCCCAGCCCTTTAACTGCAACTCTAGACTACTCCAATTTAGGGCTAGGGCTCATCTCCTTCAGTTCCTCTTCAGCAATCAGTCACTTCTGAACCTTAACCTGTTATTAATTTAACACTACATTTAATATATATTTAACACTATATATAACAAAGT
The DNA here is from genome assembly GCA_003942145.1 of Platysternon megacephalum. Taxonomy (NCBI): domain Eukaryota; kingdom Metazoa; phylum Chordata; order Testudines; family Platysternidae; genus Platysternon; species Platysternon megacephalum. The sequence continues at coordinate 782,565 of QXTE01000316.1, forward strand.
CAGTGTGAGACTGACTCTGGGGCTGAAGATCTCATCTTCTTCCACCTATTGAGAAGGGGTTGAGAAAACAATACCCTACCATAAAATCCATCTGACATGGAAGGAACATAGAGAACCCAAGCAAAGTAAATCATACCCATCTCGTGGATTCCTTTATTTCCAAAGAAAGTACCCCCACTCCAGCTTCTTGAACATTTTTTTGCACAAACTTCCACTGGCTGTGTAGACCTCATCTGTTTTGTATTCTTTACCATACCTGCCATGTATCAAGGGAAGAAGTGTTTTATTGTTTTTCCACCCAAGTTCTTTCATGACTAGGTTGCACTATGGCTCCACTACTTTCTTGAAGGTGACTTACACTTTCACAAGCTCAGATTGCTACACCAGCTGCATCACTATTAGAACATTATCAAGTATTATTTTCCTGTTATTTTTTTATTTTAAAGACTGCCTATTGAACTCACTTGTTCACTGATTCTGTGACAATGGTGTTTTATTCATACGTTTAAGAACTTCCATGCTTTCTCTAGGTTGTTCACTTGAGTAAAAGCACACCCATGCAGGTATTGCATTCTTCTGTGTAACAAACTCCATTTTCAATTTCTAGTCAATAATGCAATGGTTCTTATCTACCCCCAAGAAACTTATCAATATTTTTTACTTAACTCACCACTGTTTGAGTTAGTGAGATGACCTGTAATTTTTTCTGTTCCATTTGCTTATCTGGTGAAGCCATTAAGGCCTCTCAGGCCATTAGGGAACAGTCAATGCAGCTTTTGAAAAGGGAAGTCAGACCTCACCAATCTATTAGATTTCTTTGAGGGGGTCAATAAGCATGTGGAGAAGGGTGATCCAGTTGATACAGCATACTTGGAATTTCAGAAAGACTGACAAGGTCCCTCACCAAAGCCTCTTAAGTAACTAAGTAGTCATGTGATAACAGGGAAGGTCCTCTCATGGATCAGTAACTGGTTAAGAGACAGAAAACAAATGGTAGGAATAAATGGTCAGTTTTCACAATAGAAAGAGGTAAATACTGAGATCTGTGCTAGCTAACATTCATTAATTATCTGAAAAATGGAGTGAACAGCGAGGTGGCAAAGTCTGCAGATGATACAGAATTACTCGAGACAGTGAAGTCCAAAGCTGACTGTAAAGAGTTACAGGGGGATCTAACTAAACTGGGTGACGGAGCAAAATGGCAGATGAAATTCAACACTGGTAAGGTTCTGAATTATCTGCTACCACTCAAAGATCTTGGAGTCATCACAGATAGCCCTCTGAAAACTTCAGCTCAGTGAGCAGCAGCAATCAAAAAAGCTAACAGAACTATTAGGAAAGGGACAGAAAATATCCTGCCACAATACAAAATCCTGGTACACCCATACCTTGAATACTGTGTCTAGTTCTGGTTATCCCATGTCAAAAAGGATATAGTGGAATTGGAAAAGGTTCAGGGAAGGGCAACAATGATTTTCAAGGTGATGGAACAGCTTCCAGACAAGGAAAGTCTAAAAAGATTAGGGCTCTTCATTTTAGAAGAAAGGCCACCAAGAAGGAAGAGGGATATGATGAAGTTCTGTAAAATCCATCAATGGTATGGAAAAAGTGAATAGAGAAGAGTCATTTACCCTTTCCCAAAATACAAAACCAGGGGTCATTTGATGACACTAATGGGCAGCAGATTTAATACAACATACAACATACCTGCGGAACTCAATGCCACAGGATGTTGGAGGTGAGAAGTATAACTGGGTTCAAGAGAGAATTAGATAAATTCAAGGAGGATAGATTCATCAACGGCTATTAGCCAAGATGGTCAGAGATGCAATTCCATGCTCAGAGTGACCCTAAACCTCTATCAAAAGCCAGAAGAGGAAAACAGAAGATCACCCCAACTACCCGGTTCTTTGCACTCCCTTGAGCTCTGGTACCAGCCACTGTTGGAGACAGGATACTGGGCTAGATGGACCATTGGTCTGACCCAGTGTGGCAGTTTTTAATGTTCTGAATGTAGTTTCTTGTGGAGGATTCAACTTGGGCATTTTCTTTTCCTTGGAGTTCTGCCAGTTTACAGTGAGTCAAGTTTCTGACACCATCTTATTTATTTCTTACCAGGTTTAGGGCACATTAACTCACATCTGCATACAGCAGCGTTTTTACTTCATGCTCTAACTTACCTGGTGGCGACTGGACAGACAGGCTTAATTAATAAAACTTTTTAAGGATATTGTCAATCTTAATTGCAGTCAATAAAGTTTTATTGAATTATGATTAATACTTTTGGGGTACATTGTATTAAAAATGCAATTGTATATGCGTTGATGCTATGTACATACCTTCTTTAGTAGGGAGGGGGAATACTAATGTTCTTTCTCCATTATCAACTTTGAAGCCACTGTTCTGGAAAGATATGCATATACTAGTTCAAGCTGGATTCTCTAGGGACCAGCATGACCCCCGGTACACGAAGGCCCCAATCCTTAGGACAGGGTTGGAAGGACTGGGTGCTTGTTCTGAGCTCAAGCTGTAATGAACTTGTGGAATCCTCCTTGGGTGGGGATTTGAAAGTCCTGTCTTGCCGAATCCATGTTAGGGTTGGGTTTAAATTTGGTAAGCTCATTAGCATGCACGTAGGTTCATTTTTTGTAACATGTTTTCTCTGTTATGTTTTTTACTTTAAGACTAAAGTAGGCTTGCATAGGAAACACTGTGTGGTACCTTACAACTGTAGCTATTACACTTCTCTGAAGAGAAAGCAAGCAGGTGGCCTTTGACAACCAATCTGTGTTGGGAAAATCACAGTGAAGGCAAGGAATGGGGTTGCCTGAAAATATCCTAGTTAGGAGGAAGAGGGACACATCTCTCCATCCAAGAGGGGCAACAGCTGCAGAACTGGAAGCCTGAGAGTGGATGCCAGTGCTGGGCCATTAAAGGGAAATACAGGTGCAGTTGCCATGAACTGTGACAGTGGCGACCATCAGAGACAGGAAACTGGACTAGATGAGCCTTGGATGTAATCCAGTATTGAAATTAACACGTTCCTATGTCAATACATCTCAGCAGTAACCATCATCTTATTCATGGTTGGAAGTTATCCCTCAAGTTTCTCTACTTCCTTTTAAGCCCTCTACACAACTCCATCTGCTTTTCCTGTTATCTGTAACAAGCAGGTACACATCGTCACACTCGCCTTCTTAGATTACCTGTCAAACTATTTTAGCAATAATAGAAATACCCAAACTTAGAAAATTGGTTTAATCTAACACTAGAGTTACCTTGTCTACTGGCTTCAGTTTTACTAGCTTTTCAATGGAAATCAAATAATGTCAAACTCTGTATGACCAGTCTGCTGATAATTTCGATGGACAAAACAGAACAGAAGTTTATGCACACATTGTAGCCTCTTCCTCCCATTTCCTTGTTCTTCCCCACACACTTGCATTTCAATTTCTACAATCCAACCTATTTAACCATCCTTCTTTTTAAAAGCTTCACTATACTCTCAAGTTCATACGCCAATCTTTCCTTTAAGGAATATAATTTTTTTCACCACCAACTTAAACTCAACCCCCTCTCAGAGATATTTCTTGTCAAGCTTCAGTAAAAAGCAAAAAAAGATTTTAAAGCTACTGTTTCAAGAAAGCTTTATTTTTTAATTTTTTTTAAACAGACATAGCCTCAAGGAAATATTGTATCTTGCATTTAAAACTGAATACTTTATTATATTGTTCCCATTCACCTCACTTTTGTTTATGTAGCTGTCTGCTTCAATTTGTGTTTTTACACACCACAGATCTAAGAAAGGAAGCAGTCATTAGTTTACACTTGTGAGTAGAACTGCTTTACAACATGGACGCTACAGTGGCACAGGTGCATCTGTAGTGTAGATGTGCCTTCAGAACTTCACTACAGCACCGCTACTGATGTTAATGGTAAGCAGTGCAACAGCGTTGGGTGTTCAGGCAAGTTCAATAAGCATCAATAACGGAGGTTCTACTGCAGGGGTAGGCAACCTTTCAGAAGTGGTGTGCCGAGTCTTCATTTATTCACTTTAATTTAAGGTTTCGCATGCCGGTAATACATTTTAACGTTTTTTAGAAGGTCTCTCTCTATAAGTCTATATTATATAACTAAACTATTGTTGTATGTAAACTAAACAAGGTTTTCAAAATGTTTAAGAAGCTTCATTTAAAAATTAAATTAAAATGCTGATCTTAAGCTGCCAGCCTGGGGTTCTGTTCACCTAGGCCTGCAGCGGGTTGAGCAGCGGCCTGCGGCCAGGACGCCGGCTGGCATGGGGCTGGCAGCTGGGACCCCACACCTGGGGGGGAGGGGGGGCAGGGCAGAGGGGGTGCAGGGCAGAAGGCTGGACGTGTGGGGGGGGGGTTCAGGGCAGAAGGCCGGGGGGGTGTGTGTGGAGGTGCAGGGCAGAGGGCTGGGGGTGGGGAGGGAGATCAGGGCAGAGGGATGGGTGTGTGTGGAGGTGCAGGGGTGAGGACAGAGGGCTGGGGGTGTGGGGGGGGGGGTTTCAGGGCAGAGTGTGTGTGGAGGTGCAGAGGTGAGGCCAGAGGGCTGGGGTGCTCCCAGCCCCCTGCCCTGAGCGGCTCATGGCAGGGGGCAGGAAGGGATATGCCCTGTTCCACCCGCTTCCCCAAGGCCCTGACCCTACCTCTTCTCTGTCTCCTCTACGGAGCAGCGAGCACGCTGCGGCTCGGCTCCGCCCCCCGGGAGGGAGGGGCAGGAAAGCACCACACTGGGGGAAGAAGCGGGGGAGGAGGGAGCTTGGCTGCCGCAGGACCAAGCTTCTGCCTCCTGCCCCCGCAGGGGAGAGCGGTGGGCGGGGGGGCTGAGTGGGGCTGGGACTGCGGCAGGCAGCGGCGTGCCACCCAAAATCGGCTCGCGTGCCATGTTTGGCACGCGTGCCGTAGGTTGCCGACCCCTGTTCTACTGTATAGCTGGAAAAGAAGCATTAAATAAAAACCAAAGGTGCTGCTAGTCTTTTTTTTTTTTTTTCCTTCCCACATATACAGCCTTTCCAAGATGTTTTGTATTCTGCTTGAGTAACGATGACAGAAGGTCCATACTCCTAGATCATAATGTTCTCTTCCATAAGGGCTCAGAACTTTTAAGGTCCTCTCTGGTTACATACCAGAAAGTTTCACTTTGCACTATAGCAATGTATATCACATGCTATTTTTCTTTATTATTTCCCATTATTGCTAGGACTGGTGGAATAATGCACTGGTAGTAACAATGAGACACCCAGGGCACATATACACTACAAACTTAAGTTGACCTACTTTAGGTCGACTTACAGCCACTGTAGTAATTACTGCGGTGGTACATGCCCTCACTACCCTCCTTCTGTCAGTGGTGCACTTCCATCGACTTAAGAGAGGCAGTGGGGAGGGCTGAGAGCCCAGGTTCTCAGCTCTGCATGCAGCTCCCCATCAGGAGCCCAGCTAGCTATCTGGCTGGGAGCGGGGAACCTGGGCAGCAGCCCAGCTCTACTTGGAGCCCCCCCACCTGCCCTGGGGTGACAACCCACGCCTGGCTTTCTCGTCAATTTCATGGCTCCAGCAGGATGAGAAGAATGACAGTCAACAGCAGATGTAAGTAACCCACAGTGTCTACACAGACACTGCGTCCCCCTAACTACACTGACATAAGCCTTACTCCTCTCATGGAGCTGGAGTTATGATGTCGGTGTAGTGCGGCACTTACATTGGCAGGAGCAAGGCTGTTGTATAGATACACATAATTAGGTCGATGTAAGCTGCCTTACATCGCCTTTACTCTGTAGTGTAGAGCAGGTCCCAGAGTAGACCTGTTCTCTGGCTGAGACACCAACAACATGCCCAAACAAGCTCTGGCAGCGAGATTATATCTGTATCTGACCATTTTCTCTATGTTAGAGCAAAGAGGGTCATATATGGTTTCTACCAAAAGAAAAGAACTAGTTGATTGTCATTGTTCTTGTAAGATGTTGGTACAATGGTGTTCCAAATCCACTGGGAGTAAAACTTATCACCTGAGGAGGGGAAGTCACAGGGCTGACCCGATCCACATAGGAACAACGGACCTCCAACAAAGGAGAGAGTTTTGTTTACCGTCTAAAAAAGATGAAACCTTGAGCACACTTCAAAGACAAGCAAACCTAGGAGAGTTCTCAGAAATCAGGACCCCTTTGGGCAAGAGACAATGATGTGTGACTGTATACAAATGAAGGGGCACAAGTGATGATCCATTACAGGAAAAGGAACTCTTCCAGCATGAGTCTCACAAAAACTGAATCCAAGATTTTGGAAATGGACAAGTGCTTCAAGGAATGACCTGTGCGTGAGAGATACTAACAAGTTACCTTATAAGACAGGAAAGTAAATATAGGCTATAGATCGCATGTTATGTTTTTTCCATTTACCTATACCCTTATGTTTCCAAATACTTGCTTTTATGCAAATCTTTCTCTCTGATAAACTTCAGTCTGTTTTTACTATAAATCTCTCTAATCTCCTTGTGCTGAGGAAAGCATGAACCAAGGTGTACTCCTTTCTCTGAGGCAGCAAACCCAGACACCTGCAGTGCACATTGAAAGCAAAGGAGTGGGCACTCGAGTGTACCAAAGTGAGGGGTGTAAATTGCTAACCTGCACTAGGAAAAAGCGAGGGTCATAGAGCGTAAAGCTAGCTAGTAACAGGGAAAGGTTTACTCTGGTGGGCACGAATAAGTTTCTCTCATGCCCAGGAAGTGTCCACACTCGTACTCGGCAGCATTTAAGCATTGTGGTGGTAGCAGTGGAGGAAGAGATAAGAAAACATGCAAGTGGGAAATTTTAGCCAAAGATTTAGTACAGACAGTTTAAGAACTGTTTGCTGAGAGAAAGCAAAATGCTGTTGAAGAATCACTAAATATTTTCTTGTGCTTCAGGCTTCTACCTACATCTATACAAGACACTTACCCAATACAAGTTTTTAATCAGGCTGAAAACATCGCACTACATAAAGCAGGCATTCCAACTTTTTGACAAGCCTTGTGTTGTTTAAGTGTAATGAAATGGATAATGGAATTCAATGTAGTTTACACAGATCAAAAGTCATCCAGAACCAACAACAGAGATTTTAGCCATCCAGTTTGTCAAGACTAGGAAAGCATGCCTTTTGCCACTTGCAATATGAATATTAGGTAACTATAACCCAAGAAATGCATTACTAGGCTTGATAATTAAAAGTTTGACCATCAGTTTACCACTGATTCAGTCTGCTACTGTCTACTTGGCACTGGTCATTTATCAATATTCCCACATCTTACACAAGTGCAATTAGTTTCCTCTTTAGAAGCCACAGAACCTTTTGACATGCAGCAATGGAGACACTAGTTCTTGAACTGTGTCCCCCAAAAAGTTAACTTACTTTTTATTCATGAGACACCCAGGAAAACATACAAGAGCTCCAAAGGTCTTGTATTCCTTTTACTCTAACATGCATTATAGATTTGCAATATTTAGAGCTGCCCCCCAGAGCTCTAAATAGATTAATGCCAAACCCAGTTTGATTCAACTCATCAGTTTCAGGGAAACACTTCTGCAAGATTTACAGTAGAGACACAACCTGACTGAAGTAGTATCTTTTATTGGACCAACTTTTGTGACATTTTCTGTGGTATAAAAGAGACTTTCCAACTACCGGCTATTGGCAGCATAAGCACTCCACTCTGGGCTCCACAAAAGATATTGACACACCCACCTTGTCTCTTATAATCTGGGACCAACACGGTTATAACAACACTAGTCATTTTTTATTTAAACACAAATTTGAAAGAAACATGCCTCCCTACTGTGTTTGCAACCCCTCCCCATTACAGTACAGGGCTAGTGCATGAGATCCCAACTGATTTTTATTCTTTTGTCTCAGTCTAGAGAAAAACAAGTTGTCGGCATATAACTCAGCATGAAGTTTTAGATTTAAAAAAATATTTTTAAATAAATAATTAAAATATGGTTGTCTTGAGAGTCCCTTCAACCAAATATAAAACATGGTAACTAAGTGTCTAATTAACTACTGATTATCTGGCAATTTTCTAGTTAAGAAAAACATGTCTGTAAACTTACACAAAAATTGTAACTGTAGTTTTGACATCTAGTTTTCAAATCTATTTATTCAGTGTAATAATTACAGTAGATCAGCTGAATTTTAGTTGTCTAACAACTTCCAACCAAAGGTCAGAAAAAGAAAAAAAGTCCACATAAAGATTTGATACTGTACTCTGGAAGTGATTTCTGCATGCCACACACCAAATACACATATGAAAGCTCTGCTTAACCACTTGCAACTCCACTAATTCTGCAGCACTTCTAGATCATACAGTCCTTCATATCTATGCCAACAAGACCATCTCTCACCTGGACTTAACTCAGTTACCTACATCTGCACAACCCAAGTTGTTAAATCAAATGCTGCACATTTAACTTTTGCACTAAACTCAAAAAATAACCATCTCCTGGACAGATCAAATTAAGCCTGTTAACCATTCACACACAAAACTGCTTACACTATCATCGCTCAATTCAAAGCAAAATAAAGCTGTGTTCACAATAAGCGTGACTGAGCCCACAAAAGCCTCATCTTGCAAAAAACAGAAAGCAGTAAAGTACGGTGGACGATTATCCAGAGCTCTCTTGAGCCTGAGCGCGTCCACGTTCTCTGCGATTCCAAATGTTATTACCCCACCCTTGTGAAGCACACTTTGTGATAGTCTGCCCCCTCAGGCAATGATGCAGCAGTTCGCACTTCCAGCAGCAGCGCTCTCCTTCCCTCCCTGCAAGGGCATCTCGCTGAATACAGAAACGCTGCCGCAAAGCACTCTCGCGGCACACTGCTCCCAGTCTCTGTATGAAGCCCACCGCCAAGAGGGTGCAAGCAAGCGATAAGCAGCAGCAGAGGCCTCGTTAGGTACTTAGTATTGCGCTGGAAAGTGACATAATTGCTGCTGCGTTAATTTATTTCTTACAACCGACCAATATCAAGTCCACTTTCCTCCATAACTCGTAATGCGAACAGGCCGTACCCCCTTTCTTTTCCAACAAGACATTGAGTAATGTCAACCATACTGCCGACCCAGCTACTCTCCGCAAGAGCAGAGTTGGGGGGGGGGGGGGGGGGGGGGGGGAAGAGTGTAAATCTCCCACACATGGCCACATCAAACCACAGGTGGGTCCCCGTGCTTTAAGCCCTCGCTCTCAGTAACAGCAGTAGCAGATTCAAGGCAAAGGCGTGAAGGGGGCGTGTGACCGCTTCGGAGGGGGCAAAACGAGCTTTCCCCGGCAGGGAGGGAGTCTGAACAAGTACACCCCCAAAGCAGCTACCCCTGCTAGCAAACATCATGGGGGGGGGGGGGCGTTCAAGCGACAGGATCAGAAACAAGGAACATTTCTACACCTCTGAGACACCGTCGCACACGTGCAGAAAACCCACCCCCTCGACTCCCCCAACACACCGGCTGTGTACGCTGTACCGCTAGCGCCTATTTCTCCAGCCAAGGGCCGAGAGGATCATAAACAGTCCCTCGGGCAGACCACGGTCCCGACTCCACAAGCTGGTCGGTATCAACTCGCAGTGTCGGGGGGGGGGGACCCCAGACCCGCAAATAGCGCCCAGCCCCCCGGGCTGTGATTTACAGACCCACGTGCTGAGCTGGGCGGCTGCAGTTACCCCGCGCCCCGCTTTATGCAGCGTCAACTCGGCTCCAGCCACCAGCTGTTCCGAGCCGGAGTCTCTGTTTTTGGAAGGGGGGGGAGGGGGGATGCGCTGGAGCCTCACTCCGCAGCTGGCGCCGCGCCAGGCTCCAGCCCCACGGAGACACCCCGGCTGCGCCCCGCCCGCAGTAACGGTCCCGCCGCCACCGCGACAAGTGGAATCTAAACACAACCCGCGCCCAGCAACAGCGCCCGGCCCAGCACCACCACCACCCCGGGAAACCCCCCCGCCGGGAGCGGGAGCAGCGGACCGGGCACTCCCGCCCCCACAGACCCGGTATCTCCCACCCCACCTCCGAGCGCACGGGGGGCTCTCGCCAGCCGGGCTCTTCCCGTCACACACACACCCCCGCCGGGAGCCAGCCCCCGCCCCGCCCCGTAAGAGTCCCCCGCTCCCGCTGGGGTCCGTCGCCCCCCGCCCGGCCCGCTGCAAAAACTTTCGCCGAACTCCGGCAACTGCCCCGGCCCCGCCCGCAGCCCGGCCCCGCCCGAGGAAAAGTTTCACTCACCGCAACAGAGGAGCAGCCCCAGCCCCAGCAACCCCGGGCCGGGCAGCGCCGGGGGCCGCCGCGGAGGGGAGGAGGCAGCATCCGCGGCGGCAGCGGAAAGTTCCCCGCGGGTGGGAGGAGCAGCCGCCGCGGTCCCGGCCATGCTCCGGACTCGGCTCCCAGCCGCCGCCGCTACGATCCCAGCCCGCCCCGCTCCCCCGACCAGCCGCCGCCTCCCCGCGCCGGGTCTGTGTGTCACTGAGCGGGGAGGCGCAGCGCCCTCCTCGGAACGGGCCGCACCACCCCGCGGGGGGGGGGGGGAACCGCTCGCTCCCACCGCCTCCTTCTCCCCGGGGCAAACCGTCTCGCCCCCCCACACCCCGCTCTCCAGTGCGCCCGCCCACACCAGGGGTGGCGCAGCCCTCGCCGGCTAAAGGACTAGCCCCGGGAGCTGGGGGGGGTATCATGGTGTGTCTCCCCCCCCCGGGGGCTTATTGGTACGTCCCGCCCCTCCCCTCTCCTCCCCCTCCCCACTTGCAGCCGCCGGAGGAGGGCTGGGGGAAATCAGTGCTCCTCACTCGCCAGCTGCCTGGAGCTGTCCCTCAGTCCCTCCCTGTGCTTCCTACCCTGCCGCCATCCTTCCCCCGCTGTCCCTCTGCCTCTCCTCCCTGCTCTCTGTCCTTCTTCTCCTCCTCTTCTGCCTTCCCTCTCCCCTGGGCACCCTTCTCCGTTCCCCTCTTCCATCCTTCAGCCGGGTCGCCCCCTCCTTCTTCCGACCTTTCCTCCGCACTTCCCCCCAAGTTGTTCTGCGGCTTGGTGAGCCCCGCATTTTAGGGGGTGGGAGGGCGGCTTTAGCCCCACATTGTAAAAGCCCCCCGTCTACACTCAGGAGGAGTCTTGAGTAAGCTGGCAGCCGTGTTTCCCCTGTGAGGGGATTCCCTAGGTGAGGAGCTGAAAGACACACAGGCACACCCAGAAACACAGCAAGAGAGAAAAAAGTGTGCTGTACTGAGCTTCTTCCACGGATCAGCTGTGGGACCACAGGGCTTCCTATTACCAAGTCGTGACATGGCTCCAAGTAATCCACCTGAGCTCAGCAGCACAACAGTGCAGCAAGTGACCACAACTGCTAAGAAATGTGTTTTCTCTTTGGAAATACTTCTAGAAGCTGGCATAAAAATGCTGTGGAATTACAGTGTTTTCAGTTATTTTGGAAAAGAGAGAGAGAGCCAGGAAAAAAGGATGTAGTCACTATGACAAAGTTAGGTGATAGCTGCTTACTGGATCAACAAATACTTATTTTTGTGGGACATTACCGTCTTTTGATTATGCCAGTCTGGTTTTGACAGCTTTGAGTTCTGTATTTACACAAAAGATACACAATGGGCAGCAGCAGTGCAAGCTTCCATACACTTCTCCATCAATGTGCCTAAACTTTTATTGGGGGCAACACTTCTAGAGGTGAGAGGATAATTTATCTCCTACTCCATTCTTTACTTGGCATCTCTGCTGAGAATACCAACCAGGGTACAAATCTGTGCCAGCTGTATGGGTTGTTTTGTGATGCACCTGTCCTCCACAAAGTGGTCTGAGACTAAACTCATTTCACACAGTCCATCAAAGACATCATATGATAACAAGTTTCATTCATTGCCGCTCTAGGGAAACAGATTAGAACTGGCATCAGTGAAAGGCATTGTATCATGTTTCCAATCCCCTTAGCCATCCAGATCTCTTAACAAATACTGTCTTTGAGGAGAGGCCTGTGGCTTAAAGATGAAGTAACGATATTTATAAACTATGAAATATGAACAACTCTTATGTTCCTCACATGGATGCTATGGCTACTTTTAAAATGTTGGCGCTATTATTTGCTTTCGTGGGCCTGATCCTACAAGATTTTGAGTAATTCCTGCTGGGTAGTAGTAACCTTTAGTCTTGCTGACTTCAGTGGAAATGAAAGGGCTCATCACCTCTTATATTTGGACCCTTTGGGAAAAAGTACTGACGACAGATAATTACTATGTAGTCTTTACATATGAGGTACAGAAAAGTTTAAGGATGAACCTAATGATTGATGATTTAAGCATTAGAGAAGCATTAGAGAAAAACCATATGTTTTTATTATGTCTTATAATAAATAAAAGTTCACAAAGCTAAATAAAGTTTATAATGTAGAAACATTCAGATCATTAGGGTCCCTTCTTCAGGAATCTGTATTTTGGTGTCAAATTATATGCATTATTAATTATTAGTCCAATGAAAGTATCATATTATATATTCTGTCAATTTTTCACAACTTCTTATTCGGTTAGTTATTTTTACTAACTATAAGCTAATCACAATTTCCCCTTTAGTCTTAAACCATATAACTTTTCGAACCATTGTTGAATTTTATATATTATGTATTATTTGAGTCTCAGATATACATTTCACTATATCTATTATTAACACATTTGTAGTGCTTCTATCCCATATATGTATGCACCAAAAAAACCCTAGGAACAGGCACAAATAGAGAAAAAACATGGTCTTATTCTTAAGCCTGAAAGCAATACACACACAACTCCTGGGGGCTGATTCTGGCAGTGCATAGGAGTCATAAAGGGGGTGCAACCACTGGGGCAGAACTCCTGCTGCACAGAAGTCGGTTAAGACCACCTAACGTTTTCCTATGCAACCGCCTCAACCCCTCATAGCCCCAAAGTAGAATACATGTTGGGGCATGGGGCAAGAAAGAGGGTGTCAGGAGCAGGAGGCAGAGTATCTGTAGCACTGAGAGCTGCTGAGATTCTTGACTGTGGCACAGCTCATAGGTTATCTGACTAAGGCTGCCATAAATTAGAGCAGACACCACTCAACCTAGAACCCAGGCAGTACAAAGGTGGCAGTGCAAAGGCTGTACCTTCTGTGCCTTGGTACAGAATTTCTCCCATTGATTTGAATGTAATTTCTGTATACAGGGTAATAGGTGTGTTGCCTGATTCAGATAAAAATACAGACATTTATGACATACAGGTTGAGAGTCCAGTTTCAATGAGGTCTGCATTTGTTTTCTTCATCTGTTTCTGGTGGATTGCCATTGAAAGTCTTCATGGAAAATACAGCAAGGCTTTCATAAACGTATAAGTACCTATGCTGTTGAGAATTCTGGTGGAAACATTTCTATCATTTGATTTTCTAGTATTGGTTAGATACAGGCTCTACATCATGTACAAGACTGAGTAACATTAGTCAGTGATGGAGCTGAACCATCATGTTTCTCTAAAACCTACTCATGGGTTAAGTTTATCACACACTCAGAAAACTGTGTTCATCCAGTCTTCAGCTACATTGAATGTTCACTAATTAACAGGCCTCACTAATTTGTAACTGAAAAACAAAACAAAGATCAGGCAAAGAGTCGCTAGAGGCAAATTATTAGCAGCAATGGACATTCTACATTCAATAACTATTTTGTGTGTAAATTAGCATAACTAATGGGGGTCATTGTTAATCTTTAAAAGTTTTGCTACATCATTTTACTTCTATAGGACATATCCTCAGGGGATGTAAAGCTGTGCCCATGCTGTTTTGATTTACACCAAAGTTAAGTGGATGAGAATCAGGAGAGCTCAGGTACAGTGGAGAATCTAGCCCAAACATTGCAGCCTATTTCATTAAAAATAAAATGAATTTAAAAAAAATGTCAGTGTTAGCCTAGCTCTATTCTAAATTTTAGGGCCTGATTCTTCACTGTATTACTCCAGTTTTATATCACTGTAATTTCATTGAAATCAGTGTAATCCATTACTGCAGTAAAATTGGAGTAATGCCAGTTGTGAATTAGGCACACATGGTCTGATTCTTATTTACACTAAGGGCTCTTCTACACAAGGAAATTGACTGGAATAGCTACAGCAGAATGATTGTATGCTATAGCTTTGTCTGTATAACTCCGCGTGTTCAGAGCTGGCTCTAGGCATAAGCAGACTAAGCAATTGCTTAGGGCAGTGGCTCTCAACCTTTCCAGGCTACTGTACCCCTTTCAAGAGTCCGATTTGTCTTGTGTATCCCCATGTTTCATGTCACTTAAAAACTTACAAAATCAGACATAAAAATACAAAAGTGTCACAGCACACTATTACTGAAAAATTGCTTACTTTCTCATTTTTACAATATAATTATAAAATAAATCAATTGGAATATAAATATTGTACTTACATTTCAGTGTATAGTATATAGAGCAGTATAAACAAATAATTGTCTATTAAATTTAGTTTGTCGTGACTTCGCTAGTGCTTTTTATGTAGCCTGTTGTAAAACTAGGCAAATATCTAGATGAGTTGATGTACTACCTGGAAGACCTCTGAGTACCCCAAGGGTACACATACCCCTGGTTGAGAACCGCTGGCCTAGGGCCCCAAAAGCTCAAGGGCCCCCCCTATTATTAGTACACCTCTACCCCAATATAACGTGACCCGATATAACACGAATTCGGATATAATGCGGTAAAGCAGCACTCGGGGGGGGGGGGGGCGGGACTGCGCACTCCGGCGGATCAAAGCAAGTTCGATATAACGCAGTTTCACCTATAACGCAGTAAGATTTTTTGGCTCCAGAGGAAAGTGTTATATCGGGGTAGAGATGTATGTGTTGTGGGAGGGGCATAATATTCCTGTTTAGGGCCCCCAGTGGGCTAACACCGACACTGCCCATGTTATAGTTTATCGTTCTTATATAATTTTATAATGTTATTCTCCATTCTGGTATAATTACTCAGTCTCCTGGGGTAGACAAGTGCTAAGGCTCCTTTACACTTTCCTTGGTCAGTGTAAAAGGGACCTTAAAGTTACATTTAGTAATTACATTTACACCCACTTTAAGGCCCTCTTATGCTTCTAGAAAGGTGTAATGAGGCGGTAGTGTAATTGAAAAAGTATTCTTTAATTTTTAGTATGCCATTTGTGACAACTGCTATCAAGTTGCAAACTGCATCAAATTTTCATTTTTTTACATTCCAAAATAACAAAATAGGTTGTCTTATTAAAATAAAATTTTATGCCTATTGTGCCTCTCAAGGCCCTTCACAAAAACAAGTGAATGTGTCCATACTGGCCAAGGAAATTTTATCATATTTCAATAGAAATGGAGCTAGCCAGTAGGTAACATCTTCTAGTGCCAAATTCATCCCTGTTGTCATCAAATGCCACAGGTCTTAATTTGGTCCTTAGATTTTTAGAACATCACTAAAGGTGAATTATCCAGAATAATTACTTTTACACAGTGTAGTAGTTGACATCTATAAGGCCTACTGGCTCAATCCATGTACATCTGTTGGTCTTGGCATATTGTTAACAACAAATTTTTTTTTAAAGTTGGAGATTGTCCAGTTTAAAACAATCTTTGAGCTCTAGACATTCAGAATATTGTACCTTATTTCAAAACAATTTCCAGTATTTATTTTTTACAGTTTCTAGTTGTCGTTCTCCCCCTCCCCCATTTCCCACCCTCTACTCCCCTCAAAAAAGAAACTAGCTTAATTAGGATTGGGGGTTACTGGCAGGTGTTTTGTCCTTAGACTTTAACCCTTTTGGTCATTTGAAAACAAAGTTCTGAAGCAGTGTGAAATTAGCTTATATGCATAACATTGATGTGACAGCACAAATTCTAGTTGGAATGAAGCGCTATTCACTTCAAGGGGAATTTGTAAATAGATTTGTGACAGCACAATGTGCTTTTTTGAAAACTCTAGCTCCCACTCTAATGGATGTGACGGTAGCGGCCTGGCAAAGTTCATGCATCACCACAATGATGATCTTTAAACAAATAAACAAAAAAGCCTCTTTCGACATAAAAACAACGAGGAGTCCTGGTGGCACCTTAGAGACTAACAAATTTATTTGGGCATAAGCTTTCGTGGGATATAACCCACTTGATCAGATGCACGGAGTGGAAAATACAGTAAGCAGGTATAAATATACAGCACATGAAAAGATGGGAGTTGCCTTACCAAGTGGGGGGTCAGTGCTAACAAGGCCAATTCAATTAGGGTGGATGTGGCCCATTCCCAACAGTTGAAAAGAAGGGGTGAATATCAACAGAGGGAAAATTACTTTTTGTAGTGACCCAGCCACTCCCAGTCTTTATTCAGGCCTAATTTGATGGTGTCAAGTTTGCAAATTAATTCCAGTTCTTCAGTTTCTAGCTGAAGTCTGTTTTTGAAGTTTTTTTGTTGAAGAATGGCAACTTTTAAGTCTGTTATTGAGTGTTCAGGGAGATTGAAGTGCTCTCCTACTGGTTTTTGAATGTTACAATTCTTGATGTCTGATTTGTGTCCATTTATTCTTTTGCATAGAGACTGTCCGGTTTGGCCAATGTACATGGCAAAGGGGCATTGCTGGCACATGATGGCATATATCACATTGGTAGATGTGCAGGTGAACGAGCCCCTGATGGTGTGGCTGATGTGGTTGGGTCCTATAATGGTGTCCCTTGAATAGATATGCAGACAGAATTGGCAACGGGGTTTGTTGCAGGGGTTGGTTCCTGGGTTAGTATTTCTGTTGTGTGGTGTGTAGTTGCTGGTGAGTATTTGCTTCAGGTTGGGGGGCTGTCTGAAGCGAGGACTGACCTGTCTCCCAAGGTCTGTGAGAGTGAGGGATCGTCCTTCAGGATAGGTTGTAGATCCTTGATGACATGCTAGAGAGGTTTATGTTGGGGGCTGTAGGTGATGGCTAGTGGCGTTCTGTTACTTTCTTTGTTGGGCTTGTCCTGTAGTAGGTGACTTCTGGGTACCCTTCTGGCTCTGTCAATCTGCACACTCAATAACAGGCTTAAAAGTGGCCATTCTTCACCAAAAAAACTTAAAAAACAGACTTCAACGAGAAACTGCAGAACTAGAATTAATTTGCAAACTTGACACCATCAAATTAGGCCTGAATAAAGACTGGGAGTGGCTGGGTCACTACAAAAAGTAATTTTCCCTCTATTGATATTCACCCCTTCTTGTCAACTGTTGGGAATGGGCCACATCCACCCTAATTGAATTGGCCTCGTTAGCACTGACCCCACACTTGGTAAGGCAACTCCCATCTTTTCATGTGCTGTATATTTATACCCGCTTACTGTATTTTCCACTCCATGCATCTGATGAAGTAGGTTATATACCACGAAAGCTTATGCCCACATAAATTTGTTAGTCTTTAAGGTTCCACAAGGACTCCTCGTTGTTTTTACTGATGCAGACTAACATGGCTACCCCTCTGAAACCTCTTTCCACATAGTTTCAAATGCATAAGATATTCTTTGCTTTCTGTTGTATAGTGTTTCTGTGCTTTGTTAACAGGTAGTTGCATTTCTGTGGTGGGTGAACTAATCCCTATTTTATTTCTAGAGCCAACAGCAGGCTTACTGTGTCCATACACACACCCTGGCAAAACTGCACACATAGTTAAACATTTTCTGTACGGCATACTGTAAAAGGGTCTGCCCAAAACCTTTTCCTGGAAGGGAAACCCACAGAAAAGTCTCTGTGTGGGCTTTCTGTCACAACAGTAGTGGACAACAATCCAGCAGGGCCAAGGATTAAACAACATGGTCTGTATATTTATATGCATATGTCTCCTGACCTAGCAGTGGCCCCTATAGTCAGATCATTCATGAGTCTGTTATGAGGAAATTAGTACATTCACCACAATGAATAAAACTGGGTTCCTTGTTGGTAAATCATCTTTTTAATGGTATATGTGTACACTTTGGAATCTTTGGCTAAAAGATGCTTTATAAACATCAGTTGTTATTGTTATTAACATACAATTAACATTAAGGAAGCCATATTTTTTTATACAAGACAGCACTAATATTTATATATGACCGTTTCCATGCTTACTATCTGCAATATGCTGTAAAATCATCTGGATTGAACTGCCCTTGTACGCTCATGGAGAAATATCTCGTAACATTTTAATTGAAATAATAAATTAGCCAATCTTAGACAAGAATAACAGACAGTTGTCTGCTATTTGGTGTTTCCAAATTCCAGTTGCCCAATATTTATCATGGTGAAGATGACCCGTTTTATTGTTATTTCAATGAAAGACGACCCCTTTAAGGAGAAATCTGAAGGCCCATTCACTACTTTTTACAATAACTAGAATACAATTAGAAAACTGTGGTTCCCTGGCACACATAGTGGCCTACTTGTCATAGTTTATGCAATATCTTTTTTTTGTCCCAGTAGATTCCTCAAAGTTACCTTTGTATAATGTAATGTAGATAGTGACGACAGTAATCCTAACAGTACATTTCATAGCCATGGTCAGAAGTACATATGACCTACCCTCAAAAGACACTGAGATTCCCATAGTCTCAGCCAAATAATTTTAAGAATCACAGCCAAATAATTAAATTTCTTTCACATGTCTAACAAACAAAAATAAAAAGCAGGGAAATGGAACACTTTCCAATTAGATCTTGCTGATTGCAGTTTATCACACAGAGAAAGGGAACACGAACAGTGAGGAGTCATCTTGAAAGAATGATTACAAATCATATAATACTTCCCCTGTCTTCTTTCTGCTTTGCTTCCCTTTACCATAGTCTCTCTCCTTCTCTTTCTTTAACCATTTATTTGTAATTGTAACATTGTTACATCAATAAATAAATATTGATTAAGCTGATATCTTACAAAGAAAACATATATATATATAAAATAAGGTAAATATTTTGTCCTTAAAATACTCATATTTCAGGTACAAGCTATCAATACTTAAGAACTAAAATAAAAAGAGAGAGAAAGACAGTAAAATTTATTTTGCTAACTTACATGCTTCAAAAACATTTAAGTGCAGTTGCACAATCAAAAAAAAGGACAATTAGCCAGATCCTCAGCTGTGGCTGAGGAGTACTTGGTGCAACTGAGGAATGGTGCAAAGGCACATTTTGCACTCCACTTTGCAGCTACTGGTCCTTAACTAGTACTAGCTGCCAACAGCCCTAAAGTGCAGTTATAGCAGTTGGGGATTGCTGGGGCATCCCTATACCACAGATTTTTACCCTAGCCAATGCCCTCTGCACCAGCTGCAGGGAGGGGGCAGTGTAGGAGTTTCTATGTCCATCATCACTGTAACAATTGAGGATGGATTCATTATGGAAGAGAGACCCATTGGGTGGGATCTTCAAGGTTTAGGGCTCTTTTCCATCTTTAAGCAGCACAAAATGGCTGGAGGCCAGGATGTCTCAGGATCAGGGTCATTATGATAGTCCCGAAATTCATAACAGTATGCTTGCTGCTACAATAAATGTTCAATGACAAAAGGAAAACAGTATTAAACCTGCTCTTCAGGGGATCAAAAAGTTCACATACTGGGCCCCAAAGAAAAAGTGATCCAAATGAGATTACAATTTTATAACCTGTATATACACTTCAGAATAATCTTCCAAGTCTCTTTACTATCTTGATTCCCCTCTTAGAAATAGCCTGTTTCTGAACAATTAAGAGGAAAGGGAATTTTGGCTTTAATGTCAATGGGAGCAGGATTGGGACCTTATACATCAGAGTAACTATTGGTTTCTGTGAAGTTACTCCTGCTTTTTGCCTTTGTGAGAGCAGAATCAGGTTCAGTATCTTTCTGTGCAGCTTTCCTTAATTCTGTTTGTCCTTTGTTTACACTTCCTCACTTCATTTTCACAAATATTTCCCTTTCAATCTATTAATTATCAAAGTGTTTATTCTCCATTTTTAGAAATGAGAAAATTTTGGCTAGGTTTTGACCCTTGGCCTCTGTACCATCTTATTATTTTGCTCTCCTCTCCTTTCCCTCTGCCTAATGGTCCATTGCTTGTTAGGTACAGCAGGGATTCCACAGTGTGATGGAGTGGAGTAGTCTGACATAAAAATTGTGCCTGCATGTATCCTAGGAACGTGGCTTGAATCTATAATGTGTAAAAGACACATCATCAAAGTAGGGTCACTAGGTGAATACAACAACATACTATATACCTCCTGCGCTCATCCATGTTTTGTACTTGAAGGCCATATTAAGTTCTATGACTTCAAAACGATGTATAACACCAAAGCATGCTCAGAGTTCAATAAAAAAAATCATAGTTCAGTAAGAAAAATGTAGCTTTATTATAGTTGTACATTTCTCCAGTTATAGATCAGAATAAATTGGAGTTTCTATTATTAAATTTGTGAACTCCCATAAAAATTAGCCCTAGGCTGGAGCAAAGTCAAGATTTCATTCTGGGAATTAACTTTCTAGCAAATTTTTAATTTTTCAATTTGATTCTTTTAAAACTGCATGAGTGCAAAAAAAGAAGTGTTGGAAGTTTATTAAATGTTTATTTTTGATCTCGTGCATATGTAACTGAGGATAGAATTTTTCTCTTCCATTTTAAATATGACAAATGAGTAGCCTATAATGTGATTTATTTGCTTCTGATATTCTGAAAAATTTTGAAAAGTGAAGAAAAGTTGTTAAAATGTAAAAACTAGTCACTACACACAGGCAGTATTTCTTTTCTATAGAGATTTTTAATAGAAGTTTTCATTAGGCAGTGTATAAATTCTCTAAAGACTTGTCTACGCACAAACTTGCATCGGTTTAACTAAAGGTGTGTTTTTAAACCAAGTTAATTAAACTGGTGCAAATCTGTGTGTAGAAATTCATCTTGAAGTTTAAGGGCTTGTTTACACTTGTATCACTTTAACTATACTGGTATAGATAAACTGATGCAACCCTCCTAGTGTGAATGCAGTTATGCTGGTATCAAGATGCTTATACCAGTATAGATTATTCCTGTAAGAGAAGGAGAATATGCTATATGAGTGCCAGGTACCTTTATAGCAATATAAAGTGTCCACACTAAGGGCTGTACCCATATAACTATTTCAGTAAGACATCAGACTCCAAACAAAAATAGTCATACCAGTACAAAAACCGTGTGTAGACAATGACTAAGACTGGGGTATTTCAATTGACCATAATCCACTAAAAATGGATTGCTAATTCATTAAATACAGATAAAACTAATCAAAGATTAACCACTGAAATCAGAGTGTCTACACATGTATGTGTGGACTGCTTTCCTCTGCTGGTGGAACATCGGACTTGCTTGTAATACCATGTTACCCTCCCGTGCCTGCAGCAAGGATAGAGGCCCCAATTTGGCAAGGAATTTAAGCACAAGTGTCACTTTAGGAATGGGGATATACCACTGAAATCAATGGGAGCACTCCCCTGCTTGAAGTTATGTACCTTGCTCAATAAGAACAATAAGATGAAATACTATTAAACAACATGAATGTTTCACAGGTTACTGCTAGTGCCTCAGAAATGTCCTTCAGCAGCAAATTCCAAGGGCTGATTGCATATTTTATTAAGGTATTTTTTTGTCTGTTCATTTCTATCTCACCAAGATCAACAGCATGTCACCTAGGATCAACACAGCAGTAGTTGTTTTATTTTAGTCTCTGTAATTCTGTTTCAGTATATCCACCCCATCCTTACTCCTAAGCATAAGGTGTCTCTTATTTTACACTTTGGTTTCAGGAAAGCTTAACAGCCTTAAATCTGAATCTCCTGACTTTTGATGGTTATATGCCAATCTTAACGTTTTTCCCCATTCATTTCACTTTTGTACTCTAAAGTGCCCTGTTAAAGTCTGCTCTGCAGTGAAAGAGATGATTAGATAGATAGATAGATAAGATTAGATTTTTTTGTGAAAAAGAACTTATAACTCATCCACACCAGTGGGGTTTCCGAAATGTGAAAGAAAAACAATGAAACACAATAATTCACACTTTGTATGTGAAAAAAAAAAGGCCAGTGTTTATTTGTTCATTTATCCTCTGTGGTAGTTCTGAGTATAATGGGTGAAATAAAAAGCACAATTGAGAAAAATAGTTGTGTTAAAAAAAATAGAAATGAATCCTTTCTTTTATATAAATATCCATAGCATTTTATTTATGGATCATATACTCCCAAATATTACCGTCTCTCTCTTTCCCCACATATAGTCACTCTAAATAAAAATTACACACACACAAAGTGGTGACATAGATACTGGATAAATTGCCAAGTCATATAATAAAAGATGTTTATCATACACATTTGACCATCTCCCCCAAGCTTATTCCTACACCCTAAGCCCTAGAGCAGCTTCAAAAAGCTGCCATTATAAAAAGTTAAATTATCAGAACGTCTCCTTTTTACTCACAGCATTTAGAATCTCCCTCCACCCCGCCGAAAAAAAATAAAAAAATTACTTAGCCATTGGAGGCAGGAATGGCAGTATTCAGACCTGTATCCGTGACAGCTTTAAGTTCAAATAACTTTTGACACTGCAGGGTAAAAACAGGGGCCATGATTCTCTGCTGCCCTGTATCATGCTGTGGAGAGCATTAAGGTATGTGCTGCATTTATATTATTTTAGGTATGTGGTATATGGATAGTAAAGTACGTATTTGGAGGGGAGATAGTGATTTGAAACCTGAAGACTCTTAGCCCGCCCAGAATGTGGGAGGATGGCCATTGGGAGAGGGAGTAGGGAGACTTGCCAGCTGGAGGTGGTTTGGGATACTCTTGCTGAAGTTACCAAGGAAAGTCTCTTCAGACCCCAGAGACTGGTCTATAAAGGATGATTGAGGTCCAGGCTGCTGAGAGGGTGGATCCAACTGAGAGAACATCAGACTCCGTGGTTTATGAAACGGAAGCCTGAAGTTTGATTTTCCAGGGCTTTAAAAGGACAGATGATTGGTACCAAAGTCATTCATAGATTTTAATTGTATGTAATAAATTATAAATTTATTAATTCAGTCTGGAGTGGAGCTGCGATGAATGGGGATTTCTTCAGTGGCCTTTGAAGAATACCCCCCACCCCTATCAGGAGAACCTCCTTCTCTCCTTCCTTGTAACAATAGAGCAGATGGAGGCATTCCCTGAGGTAAAAGTACCAAGTCAGAAGCTTAGTGATGGCAGCAGGTAACCAAGGCCATGTCACAGAAAATCCAGGGTTGTGACACTTGGGTAGCCATTTATGGTTGTGCTATATGGGTATAAAATGCTATCGTTCTGACCTGGTAGTATTTTATACCAACTTTGCACTGGCATAAAGGACTACACATAAGGTTAAGATTTTGTGTCAGTTATTTCTAGTAAAAGTCACAGACAGGTCATGGCAGGGCTGTCCTTACCCATACGCAAAGTATGCAGCTGCATAGGGCACCAGGAAATTGGGGGCACCAAATTTCCTGGTGCCCTGCGCATCCGCGTACTGCTCCAGCCCCTGCTCCGCCCCTGCCCAGCCCCCACTCCCCTGAGCTCTGCAGCAGGGCCAGGGCTGCACTCACTGGCGGTGGGAGTGCAGCGACCCGGCCCCAGCCGCACCGCTGGTGAGTGCTGGAGGGTGGTTCCCCCCTGCTCGTCCAAGCCAGCCCCGCCCCCACTGCAAAGGCCTGGGGCCCACTCCTCACCCACCCACCCCCGCGGAGGCCTGGGGCCTACTCCTCGCCCCCTCCCCCGCAGAGGCCTGGGGCCCCACTCCCCCCCACGGGGGGGGGAGGGGGGGCTGCGAAGGGCCCCAGAATAGCTAGGGATGGCCCTGGGTCATGGCCAATAAAAAAGAATTCACAGAAGCCCGAGCTTCCCCAGGATGGGGCTGTAGCCCTAGTCCCACAACCAGGGAGCTGGGGGCTGACAGCCAAAGCCGTGCTTCCCAACCAGGGGAGCCCGCTGCCCGGGACTGACAGTCAAAGCCCTGAAGTCGCAGAGGTCACAAAAAATCACGGGATCTGTGACCTCTGTGACCGACTTGTAGCCTTAACTATACACAATGCAGGACAAAGGAGAATCAAACCTAGGACCTTTATT
Source organism: Platysternon megacephalum (assembly GCA_003942145.1). NCBI lineage: Eukaryota > Metazoa > Chordata > Testudines > Platysternidae > Platysternon > Platysternon megacephalum. Next base: position 806,663 of record QXTE01000316.1, read on the forward strand.
TATTTATTTGGAAAGAAGAGATTTCATATTCCCAATGGAAGACACATCATTGCTTCTATCCCTGGATGCCCATGGTATTGAACTTTAAAATTCTGACATTTTTATGTATTGAAAGGCTATTTTAGGTCAGTGTTGGAGGTGTTTTAAATTTATGAACTATATTTTTTCTCTCTCCGAGAGTCTGTACTGTCAAACACATGGTAACTAAGGCAGCAGCTATAGGGATACAAAAAATAGTCCCAATACCATTATTTTTAAATTACCTGAAATGTTTCAAAAAGACATTTTGTTTTTCTGTAAAATCCATGGAGAACACATGATGATACAACGTTTTACAAAGGTTTTACTGACACGAGTTTGGGATGACCTGCTTTCATGACTTCATGAACAATTTGGCAATTCCCATCCACTTCAATAGGGTCCTCCAAAATGAATGTCAGCACAAAAATTGACCCAAATGGTTTATCCTTCTTCAGTGAGAACTAGAAAACCAGCCATACTGTGGAAGCATGAACAGTTCCACTGGAACACATAGAGATAGAATAGTTTCACACTTGGATAAACACAAAAATAGATGAACCAATTTTGCTCAGACGCTCCATGGGTAAGTGGCTAAGACTGATATCAAAGGTCCAGTCCTATATTCCTTAGCTATAATTAGGTCACAAAATGATAATAATCCAAAGTCACTACCATCAGATGGCCATTTGTTAGCTGCATGAAATGTGACAGTAGTCTCTGTTCATTTTCTCATGCCTATGAATCCCCATCACTAAAAAGGGCCTGAGATATGATGGTGATGGGTGCCAATGTAAAAATCAGTCCAAGAAAACATATTACCTCTCTTACCTTGTCTCTCTAATGTAAAATTCTAGACAGATAGACATAACACCACTAAAATGAGCATGAACTGATATTCCTGTTGGTAGTCTTAGCAAAGGAAAGAGAATGAATTATCATGGCAAGTCAACTGTCCTTTCACCCCTAGAGATAGTACTTGCAGAAAGGATTTAGACCAGAAGTTCTCAAACTGTGGGTCAGGACCCCAAAGTGGGTCACAACCCAGTTTTAATGGGGTCTCCAGGGCTTGGATCAGACTTGCTGAGGCCTGGGGCTGCAGCCCAAGCCCCAGCACCCAGGGTCAAAGCTGAAGTTCAAGGACTTCAGCCCTGGGTGGCGGGGCTCAGGTTACAGGCCCCCCGCCTGGGGCTTAAGCTCTTGGGCTTTGGTCCCCTGCCTGAGGCAGTGGGGCTTGGTCTTTGGCTTTGGCCCCCCTGCGTGGGGCAGCAGGGCTCTGGATTTGGCCACCTGCCTGGGGCAGTGGGGCTCAGGTGGGCTCAGCCTTTGGTCCCCCCTCCTGGGGTTGTGTAGTAATTTTTGTTGTCAGACAAGAGTCACAGTGTAATGAAGTTTGAGAACCCCTGATTTAGACATATCAGCTGGCAGTATGAGGAAGGTGGCAGTGTCAGTATCTTCATTATGCCCGTTCTGTGGATAAACAGAAGACATTACATCTGATAAACAGAAGACATTTCCTTCTATAAAACAGTTGCACAGTACATTATTTATAATATTTTCCACTTATTTCACACATACATGTGTGAAATAAGTGGAAAATATTATAAATAATGTACTGTGCAACTGTTTTATAGAAGGAAAAATGCTGGAGTCATTAATTCAATCTATGATACACAGAGATTTATAGAAAAGCTTTAAATATTTATATGCCTATCTCCATTAATACATAAGTGTATCTTTTAAGAATTAAGGGCACAGAGTTAGAAGTGAGACAGTAATTTATGGTTTTATAGTTAAGCATTGCAAGAGGAATATTTCTTGGTTTCTAAATGAAATAGGATTATGACTATAGCCTAGACATCGTTCTGTGTGATCCACGTATATAGTAGCTGTTACTTTGTTTATCTTATACCCTAATCCTGCAACGACATATGCATGTGTTTAACTTTATAAACAGAGTAGTCTCATTGACTACAACAGGACTACTCATGCATGTGAAGTTAAGCATGTGTGTAATTCTTAACAGAAATGGGGCCTTCATCTGTTCTAATGTCTATTGTTGCTGCTCCATTTTAGGGCATGCATCCATTATAATTGGAGTGTTTAGTCACAACTATAGGCGCTAATATGCTGCCTAAGCATTTCCTCTCTAGATCACTGTTCTGAGTCATTCATAACTCCCTAAAGTTTTCACCTATCAGATTGAAATTTTCCAGACCCCAATATTATTATTTTTATTTTGAGAGAGAGAGAGAGAGAGAGGAGGACAAGGCAAATTAAGATCATATTGGGAAGATAAAATTCATGTCGTACTTAAAAGAATGGGAGATAGTTCAGTCTATGAAGTCAAAGCAGATGGAAAAGGATCTGTTAGAGTTCTTCATTGCCTTTCCTTGTGACTCCTTACCATTGGATATAACACCACCCTCTCTAAACCACTATAGAGGAAGACATAGAGAACAAGGAAAAATAGTGCAAAGAGAGATCAAAATGAGGACAAGAATTTAGACTGCATTGATTCTGATGCTGAGAGTGAAGATCAACTACATTATGTAATGATAGTGGATACTGTCCATGGCTGAGAAGCTCTGAATCCAGAGACAGAAACATTTTATGTATGTCTGGAAAATGTGAATGTTGCTGATCTGGTAAACTTGGAAAGTGCTGATAGGACTGTGTGAATGGTGTGATATTTGCGCCAACCACTGAAAGACATGAATGCCAAAACAAGGCCATGGAACTTGAAACCATAATATTGCGCAAGTGCATGTAATAGAGCACACGAGGGCAGATTATCATCATTCACTGGCATTCACAGTTGTCCAGCTAGAGAGAGGAGATCCTCAAAGACACTGACCTATGAACATTGAGGGTATGTCTACACTACAATTAAACGCTAGCTGCTAGTCCATGTGAGCTGACTTGGGCTCATGGGGCTTGGACTCTGGGTCTGTTTAATTGCAGTGTAGATGTTCAGGCTCAGGCTGGAGCCCTGGCTCAGGGACCCCATGATGGGGAAGGGTCCCAGAGTCCAGGCTTCAGCCCAAGCCCCAACATCTACACAGCAATTTTTAGGCCCACAGCTAGTCAGCTGACCTGAGCCACGGATTTTTTATTCCAGTATAGACGTGCCCTTAAGGTCACCTACTTATTAGTGTTTAATCCAATTTTTGGACTGGTGAATGCACCATGGGGTTATCCTCCAGTTTGCTAAATGCCATACCAAGTACCTTTTTCTGTATCTTATTGTGCATTCTATTCAAGACTGATATAATCTTGGTAAATGAAGTGACATTGACTTATGCTAAGGGTATTGGTCTAAATCAAGTTTTTTATAGCTCTGGATGATTTATTATATTTATTTAGAAGCTGTGTTTCTCAATAGATTGCTATATTGCCAATGACTTTGAATTACATGATCATATAGGAAGCATTATTTAATAAAATGTTAATATCATTGGGAATTTAAACAGTTCTATTGGCTGTTGAGTTGCCACAATTGCCACAGACCCTGAGCATAGAATATACTGAAGAGAAATGCAGACATTTCCATTCTTTGTTATCACAGCTTGTGAAAGAAAAGAGAGACAAAGACACCTGAAAACAACTGTTATGAGCTTGTGAAATTTGTGGACAGATGAATGGACTGCATGTTATAATTTGTTAATAGAAATGTTGTGATATTACACTTATGAGGGGGAAGTGTAGCACTCATAAGGAAATGCCAGGGTTATATTTACCTACGTCCTGTCCCTGTAAAGAGTGGGGGCACTGCTGAAGACGTCAAAAGTCACAGCTCTGGAGAGAGGAGTGTGGATGGGGCAACAGAAGTTGATGTCCTCTAAAAGGACGCAGCAACAATGGGGTTTGTGCAAGCAGCATTTGTCTGTGTTTGGATACTAAGCTTAATAGAACTCCCACTTTGAAACTGTCTCTAGTCAGGGAGCGTAACCTATACATCTTATAAGGCGGGCAGAATGGGTCTGTAATTTTGTGGCAGAATTCTCCTGTTGACTTGCCCTTTTAGCAAATGTTAGACATAGTGAGGTTGTGCTAGTGTAAGTGGGAGTGGAACTTGGAGCATTGTCTTCTGTTTAGATTGTGAGTAAATGTGAAAGTGATGCACTGACCCACCATTAAGTATCCCATCTACCACTGTGCAGAGTATACTCTCACTTAGGTGACATTTTACTAGTGCTCATGCCCTGTGTTGGCCGTCTGCATTGAGGTGAATGTCACCTTTTGGTAATTAAGACTATTAAGTAATATTTACATTACTACTATTAGGTATAATTGTTTTGGAATTGTCTATGCAGCACCTCAAGCCCCTTCATAAATAAAAATGACTCTTTATCCCTTTAGGTTACCAATAATGAATTGGAGTTTCCACATACCAACTTTTTCACATTTGTGTGGAAGGAAACCTGCAGGGATTAGTCCTAATACCTTAAAGCTAAACAAATATCTACTAAGCCATTCTGCCATCATTTCATGGCCAAAACTAAGTACAAGGTGACTGCTGATTGTGGCAAATATAAGAAAAATATTAGTCTGCTAATTTCTGCCTTGTTTTCAAATGTACCACAGACTCTTCTTTTATGGTGATTTTGTGCGTATTGCCTCCGAGATGAAGTATGACGTTTTAAGTATTGTATGACTTCTTCATTTCTTGTAGTTTTTTCATTTCCCAATCTAATATTCAATTTCCTTGCTGAGGACTCTGTCCACGCCAAGCTTGAAGTTTTAAAAGGAAGTTATTGTTAGTTTTCTGAGGGCAAAAAGGCATCTGGAGTTCAACTTTTGGAGCTGGAACGAGACAGAGGCAAAGCTGGTTCCACCCCATGCAATGTGCCAGTGGAGAATTAGAGTGAGGGCCTTCAAGGTGGAGGGATTACAAAGAGGTCCAGTTCCTTTTCTCCATGCAAGTCTTGTCCAGTCTGGTCCTCCTAGAAAAGTCTCAGCTTGGTTCATCTTGGTTGCCATAGCAGTTTCCCTTCAAATATATTGGGTACCAGTCCTTCTCATGGTAGAGTCTCTCTTGCTGCTTTACCATATGGCAAGCTCTGTCTTTCTGCAGGCCTCCCCACTTTAGGGTGATTGATCCAGACTGAAACTTGCAGTGCAGATCTCTTTAAACAGTAATAACTTATAAACAATGCAATTTCAAAACGAGCACTCCTGCCACTGGAAATAGTTTTTTGAGTACCCTGCATGTGAATCTTACCTGATAGTTCACTGGGTTCCTTTTTTCCAGTTACAGGTGGTACCAATGATATTAAAACATGTGTTATGGGGCCTTACACCCCTTCCAATGTATACATGAATGTTTGATGTTTTGGTGTTTTATGCGAGAAAAATTCACTAACCACATTATAAAAAGCCATGGGAGCAGTGATCCATGGATTTGTCAGTTGTGGACTGGATTACTGTAATTCACTGTATCTGCAGCTGAATGTGCAGACAGCGCATCGAATCCAGGTGATGGAAGATGTGGCTGCCTGCCCCCAGCATGGTTTAGACTGCTGTGAACACATCCAATCCATGCTCCTGTTCTTCCACTGGCTCCCAGTTTGTTTCCAACGTCAGCTGAAGGCCTTGATCCTTATCGCCAAAGCAATTAATGGATCAAGCCCGAGCTAAATTAAACATCCAGTTTCAAGCTGTAAACTGTTGCGATAGTTGCTTCCCTCTGGGATAATGCAGATCACAAACTGCATGAGAGCTGGGGGAAAAGCATTCTTTGTGAGGGGATCAGGCTATGGAATGAATTTTCAGAGATTAGGCAAATCCAGAATCTGACCATTTATAGTCATATAGGCACTCACCCCTGGAATACCCACTCATGTCAATGTTGGCATCACACCGTATGCCCCCTGGCAGCTTGGTGTGGAGCGGTGGGTGTGTCCCTGCCTCATTTCCACTTATGGCTATCAATACATTCACTTGTATATAGTGAAGGGGGGGGGGAGATCTAGGTTATTTAAACAAAGGGTGAACAAACATGCAAGCAAATCCTCCCCTCCTCCCCCCCTCCCCATCATGTCCTAGCTGACATGGAGGGGAGCAAGTTAATATTAGTCCCTCTTCCCCATATGAGCCCATCTGCCTCCACTGTTGAAGCTCTTCACTTGTAAGGCCCTCTGACCCAGGACCCTGTTCTGGAGTTAGGCCTCCTGCTATCAACTGGGGATCGAAAGGCACTGCAGTGACTCCACTATCTTTGTCGGCTCTAAATTTGCTTAATGGTTTCACTTAACTGATGTTGACTGCCTTACAGGTGGCTTCTTATTTTGTTCCTCCCTAGAGCATATATTCCATTAGTACTGAGGCAGGTCTTTGAGGCCAAGTTTTCCATGGAGTACATATTAAGGGTTGAGTCTGCTGAAGTTTTGGAGGTTCTAGTAATACAGGTCTGTCTCATCTTACGCGCATTTAACATACGTGATTTTGGCTTTGCGCGGTCGGCAAAAACAAAAACAAAAAAAGAGAAAAATAGCAATTTATGTACTGTTCCTGTAGTGCAGGCAATTCTGCCCGCCATTAAAGTCAATGGGATTTTGACTATACGCGGTTTTCGCTTTACGCGCTAACCGCGGAACGTAACCCCAGCGTAAGATGAGACAGACCTGTAATCAGTCTTCTTTCCATGTTGAAGAACTCTCCAGCATTAATTTTAAACATGCCTGGATAGAGACTGATATTTTGAAATGACACGCTCTGCGTAGCCTATTCATTTTCTTAACTATGAAGTCCAGGAGTGTCAGTCACTGAAACACACACAAGTCTGATTCACACACACAGTTAGTGTCCAAAATTCAACCCGTCCTGGAGTTTGCCCTTAAACAACCACCACCCCTCGGCCTAAATTTCATATTGAGCTTGGCTTGACCCTAGAATTTCTCCATGCAGGAACAATCTATCCCAACCCTTAATTTCTTCTCCCCAGAAAGTGATACTCCAACCCCTCTTATATCCTGGTTAGAGTTAACTAGATTCGCCTGCCTTTTTGAGTCAACATAAATTACATCCTTCCACATTGTTAAAGGCCACATCTAGAAAAACACACCTAGTGCTTGGAATTGTCTTGACAAATCCCTCAGTTCAGATGCAGCATCAAACACAATTCCTATTTTTTGTACAAAGTTGCTAAAATCATAATATTCCTGAGCCAAATGCATATAGCATTTACATATTCACAAGGGTTGCATGGGGAGATCTTAAAGATTAGGAGAGCTATGCACAGTGACAAATGGTTACAATAACTTTTACAGGTCTCATTCTAGGTGTTGTGTTAGTGTAATAAAGATGTGACACATATGAGTGCTGGTAAGACACTGAAGTTTATCACGTGAACCCAGGCACTTGACAATGGTCAGTATTACAGAATGTTAATATCCCTGTCACATGATACGGTCAGTATTGACTGACTCCAGTGGCTACTGTTACAGTTATCACCTTTCTGAGTTTGTCAGATGGGACCAACTTCACCACCACCCAACCAGGAGCTCTACCATGAGATGCAACAATGCAGCACCATGACATTTTTGACACACACTGACAATTTTCCATTAAAAAAGAAAAGGAAACACCCCACCAAGTTGTGATGGAGCATGATGACATTTAATAGGCCTCAAAAGTGATTTCAGGACCTTTGAAAGTCCCCTAAGCTTGTGGGAAATGGGATGATCTTAATATAATGAGGATGATACCACCAATAGCAGAACCTGAGGTATTCTGAATTGATGGTATGGTGAAGAGTTTATAAAAGGGGAAGGAGAAAATAAATTCTTGAAGAAAAATGCAGGGGAAGTTTAGGGAAATAGAATATTATTTCCCCAAATTAGAATATGGCCAGAACACTGGGGCTTACTCTTGTAGTAGGTGCTATGGGAGCTTTTATAGTCACAAGTGGTTGGAATCTCTGAAGAAGTTCATCTGAAAAATGGCACTGTTCAACAGCAAAGAGACCCTGCTAGTATGATAAGGAATTAATCAGATACTGACTACATAGAGTCACCAGCAAAACTTATCATAGCATCTTAAAAACTCTCCAAAGTGTGCAGTCCAGTTACTCTGCAAAGTTAGTACTCATATAAGAAACCTACAAAAAAGCTACCTAGATGACAAATGAAGTGGTGATGTCTCTGGTGGTGTCACTTTCCCTGAGTCAGAGCTAAATCAGTGTTTCAATGTGATGCTCCAAAGGAACTGTGTTACTGGAGGCAGCTTAGATACTGCCATTTTTGTAATTTGGGTCATTATTTCTCGTGGACTGTAGCTAAATGTTACTGACATTTTTATTTTATTGCTATTCATTTAAGAGATGGGCTTTTAAAATGACAATGGTAAAAGCACCAGCTTTACACACAATTGCAAGCTTCTGAACAATAATAAGAGGAAATAAGAAAGGGAGGTATTTTAATGATAAAATTTTCTCAGAATGTCTGCATTTTAGCAGTGATTCTAATGTAGGCAGCTCACATAAAACTAGCATGTAGCAGAATAAAAAAACTCAAAACACTTGGAAAATGGAATACAGTGATTACTGTACAACTTAAGGGCTGTGTGTGTGCAGGTAAGAAGTGTAGTTCAAGAATTCAGCTTATGTTCTTTTCCGAATAATTTTTTTTTGTTAAAAAAAAAAAGAACTATTGTAATGCCCAGGAAAAAAAATTCACCAAAAGTCAGCAATTAGAAAGGTGATAGTTGGCCTTGATGATGCTTATTGCACCTCCGGAATCACACTGATGTGAGTTCAAGGCTGTAACAATAATAAACATAATCCCCACCTTGGTTATTTTGAGATGTGTACAGATTGTAATTTTCAATGGATACCCTTATCAATTATATCACAATTCTGTCCAGATCTTCAAAATAAGTTTAGAGAGTAGAAAGGAAGTGCAAACTCAAGCACTCCATAAAAAAGTACTTTGTTATCCTCTCATCCACCAAGCCCCATGAGAAATATAGTGCAGATAATGCAGTATGAGGCTGCATTAACATTTGCAAGCCCTCCTTCTGCACCATGGAGCTCCAGCTTTAAGGTGGGCCAGCTATTGCCTTATGAGTTCTTGCTACTCAGTCCACTATGGAGCTGTGCAGCTTGGGAAAGAAGAGGAGACCAGGGACCTGAGAGCCAGAACAGAGAGACACAAGTTCTCTCTGACTATATTCCTGATCTTCTGCATATCTCCTAGGACCCATAGAGTTTGGGAGTAGAACCACTGCCCAGAGAACAATCTGGAGAAAACTGACCCCAATCCTACAATAAGGACCTACTTGGAGCATTCCTGCACCTGAGTGGAGCCACATTGAAGTCAATGAGGCCTCACCCAGGGTGCAGTGAGTAACTTGCACAAAGTCCATTGCAGGAATGTGGCCTATGTGAAGTGATTCTCATGGAGTGACATGCTGACTCCACTAAGTCAATCGCAGTCTTGCCATTGACTTCAATGGGGCAGGATTTCACCCATGGAGTTTTCCTCCCCCCTTAGGCTCTCCTCTTATGGGAATTCCTGTGGGGACAGGGTGACCCCACATATATTATAAAGATATAGATACACCCCCGCCCCTCCGTGATTTAATATGAGATCTCTCCTTTACTTAGTCATATACAGTATATATATATACAATCCTTTTCACATCATCATTATCCATGGTTTTTGTATTATCATGTTGGTTTGTATTTGTTATTTATATTATAAATCATTTAAATAGATTTTATTTAAAAATGAAGATGAACCATGTTTTTCTTCCCATAACGGAAATATCTTTGGAAAGCTGCACACTTACTGTCTTTGCTTAATTTCACAATCCCAAACTGCTAATAAAGAATATTGTTAAAACACTATTTTCTTCCTTTGTGCATGCACAACACTGCACGCAACTTTAGTGCATGCATAGGCACAGATCTCCAGGAATTTCTGATCTTTGTCTCCTGTTGCAATTTGAGCCTACACATGCTTTTCTGACACGTGATCTGTGCAAAATCTTTTCTGAGCTTTTTTTAAGCCCTGGTTTTGTCCATGGGAATGTATGGTATTTTACTACTGCAAATGTGAAGATCATTGTTATAACAAGGGTAGCAAAGTGCGAGCTAAAAGCACAAATGAACAATGGTTACAGGAGAAATGAAATTTTAGATGGATGAATGGATAGATGGATTCTGATTCTCTTCTCACACCAGTTTTACACTGCTGTAAGTCAAGTGAACTCATTGAAGTTACGCCTGCTTTCCTTTACTGTACAAAAAAGGAGACCCAGGCCCAAAAAACTGTTTAAGATTCCAGAACATTTATATAACACAAATATTGGTTTAAAATTACAAAACAATATATTTTCAGATACACGCCAAGTTCTGAGTGGCTTTTGTGTTTCTCTTTGTATAAGGGTTTGTTTATACTAGTAAAGTATATCATGTTATCTATCAAATTTAAACTAACTCAATGCTAAATATGATTCGGCCCTTACAGTGAACAAGCACAACCTTGATTAAAAATGAGCTCTGTGGTTTTAATTGCCTTTACTATACATTATTGTCGGAGTACCACTATTACAGTAAATGGAGCTGCACAGATATAAACCATTGTGAGATGAGAATCATGCCCACTAAGTTTCTATAATCTGCAGTCAGGCTGCAAAGAATGCAAGGATTCTTTGCGTGATATTGGAACAAAAGAAAAAAGGATAGCCTAATATATAGTTCAATGGGGTCAGAGTGATAATTTACACTATTTTGTATGTTGTACTCTACAGTGGAATTATTCCCTAAGAGGCATGTCAAGAAGTTTTTTGTCCATGTATATAAAGCTACTTTAACAGAAGTAGGTTTTCTACTGAGAATTATTGTTTTTGTTCTGAGTTGAGCTAGCAGCTTATTTCAATAGTTTGTTAGCTCACAGTTGCCTAAACCATCACAACCATCACCTTTATCTCCTATTTCATTCAACAGGGACTTAGTGCCTGATCCTGTCCTGCAGCCTAAGGAAGGAACTTTCTCTCTTTTTCCAACTCATAATGTATTTCCAACTGACGTAGGAGGTTTTGTCTTGTAAAACCAATAGCTTGATCTACCACAGCTGTTGAAAATTTTAAGTCAGCATCATTGTAGGGCAATAGAAGTTCCCTTTAAAGCCATAAAGAAAGTATGAAGATAACAAGGGCTACTATGCAAATATAATTAAATAGTTATTTGCTGAGGAAGAAGTGAATGTACTGCCATAAAAAGCCTTGCGTTTTTTTATAATGAAAAAACTCAAGGTCAGTGGGAACTGCTGAGTACTCAGCACTTTAGACTATCAGGTCACATATTCAGGTGAACAAATATGAATTTAGGAGCCTAACTGTAGGCCCTGTGCTCTGGATCCTCATCTGGTATAAACTGGCGTAGTTCTATTGAAGTTAATGAAGCTATGATGAGTTACATCAGCAGAGGATATGGCCCCCAATTTTGAAAATCTTGGTCCAAGTTCTTTTTTCCTTAATAAATATTTTTGGGGGACTAATAATTTTTCTGTCTTAATTCTTAGAAGATCAGAGAAAATTAATTGCAATCCTGTTTCCTCTCTCATTTTGTCATGCAAGCAGAATGACCAATTTCTGGATAACCAGTTTTGGGGCTCACTTCGTTATGAAATACCAAGTTTCAAAAGTTGGGCTTTCACTGAATGCTGCAAATCTTTGACTGGAAGCAGCCAATTTTTTAAACAAATTGTGTCCTTAATCAGCAAAATGATTAGATTGAATTTGATTTATCTTGCAGCCTGATCTGTAAGTGAAGGACACAGTGTGTGGTTAATTAAAAACAGCCAACAAGAAGTCTGGATTATACTCTAAATTATGTTCTCTTTAAAATTAGAGGAGCTAACAAGCATGAAAGAGATGGGAAAATCTGCTGAAATTGACACTTCGCTTTCAATGTTGTATGCAGTGTTGTTGTAGCCTTGTTGGTCCCAGCATATTAAAGAGACAAGGTGGGTGAGGTAATATCTTTTATAGGACCAACTTCTGTTGGAGAAAGAGACAAACTTTCAAGCTTACACAGAGTTCTTCAGGTTGGGGAAATGCACACAGAGTGTCACAGCTAAATACAAGGTGGAACAGATTGTTTAGCATAAGTAGTCAGCACATATTTCAAGGGACCATTCCAGGTGAAGTGGCCTGTTAACACCCCTCCAGTCATAGGGGGGAAAGGAAAGCTGTGGGGAGTTGTTGGTGGGTTATAAATTGTTGTAATAAGCCATAAATCCAGTGTCTCTATTCAGCCAATGATTTGTAATGTGTAGCAAAATTATGAATTTAAGCTCCCAGGCTCATCTTTTGAAAGTGTTGTGCAGGTTGAGGATGAGGACTGAGAGGTCAGATATAGAGTGATCACTTTGTGAGAAATGTTCACCCATAAGTGATTTGTTTTTTGTGTGTCTTTTATCATTTTCACTTTGAATGGTCCCTTGAAATATGTGTTAACTACTACGCTAAACAATCTGTTCCACCTTGTATTTAGCTGTGATACTCTGTGCGTGTTTCACAGACCTGTAGAAGAGCTCTGTGTAAGCTCAAAAGTTTGTTAATTCTGAACTCCCGTCCTCAAACCACACCTCAGTCAAGCTCCCAGCCCAAGAGGAACAACCACTACCCTTTGTCCAGCTCTGAGAGCTTCATGGATCTTTCACCTCTTCAGAAGCTGGAATTTGTCGCAATGATACAGTTCCACAGCTACAAAAGCCAGGATGTGGGGACAGAATTTAGGATAAACAGGAAAGATTAAAATCTGAATTGATTATGCCCAGGCCTCTGGTCCCACTAAAAACTCAGACCGCTAAAAACTACTCTCCCAGTTTAAAATTTTCCCAGCCTGACTGATTTTGTTTTTTATGCCTTTAGCAGGCTTTGGACTTCAAGATGCCAGATTGTGTGGAAACACATGTCCATCTGTAACAGAGTAGATTGAACAGTGCTTAATTTGTGCCAGGGCTTTTCAGGGCTGAGCCCTGACACCTCTAGTCTTGGCAGTTCATAGCCCCGTAACCTTTGGGCTTGCTGCATCAGTTATTAATGTAAAAAAATTGCTTGAGCCCCAGCACCTCTTTCATTACAAATTAAGCACTGAGATTGAATCTGAAACTGAAAACTCAAATTTTATTTAACAAAGTGTAAGATGGAACACTTGGTCAGTGAATCTGAAAGATCAGCCACATACCTCCTGCTTTACAAATTCCTCCTTTTGCCAGTCAACACACATAGGCCTAATTTCTAATTCATGCAGCATACATTGCAGCATCTCTCAGAAACCCTACTACTGCAATTGCAGGCACCAGTAAAGAAACACTGTATGCGGCACTGCACAGCTGAGATCAGAATAGCTCTCCCTTGTAGAGAGTGATTATGGGGTATGCACAACTGCCTTTGTCAAGTACTGTAGGCATTTCTCAAGTGCTTTAAACTTCTATTTAAGGGTCACATGCTCCTTCAGATCAAACTCTCTAAAACACAGAAATATCAAATAATTAAAACAAACAACAGGAATAATTGTTCTCAGAAACTGATTCATAGAGATTAGATCAGGTTGGGCTCCTTTTTTGACTGATATTAATACTATTTTACAGTACTGAAAAGGAAACAAACTGGGAATGGATTATTATTTAACAATCTAAGGCAGAATCCTGAAAGATATTGAGTGTCTATAACTTCCATTAGCTCTCACTGGGACAACAGCTGCTCAGTACCTTTTGTCAATTGGCACCAAGCCTTTTTGGAATGTTTTCCTTAATCAGTGTTAGACTGACAAATAACTTCAGTGTAGCTGGCCAGTAGTATTGTTTTGGGGACATGATTTAATAGCAATGCTAGAAGTTTTTAGTTTTATACCCTAATGCTCCAGTGTCCTACTGGTCTACCAGCTCTTCTCCCTCCAGCAAGTCGAATTTATGGCCCAATATAGACTTATAGAAACTGACTCACAGGACTCTTGTGGGCCTCAATATCCTGGGGTCCCCAGACAGCTCTGTGGACCTTCCCAAGTCTCTCTACTTCAACTTCTGCCTGCACTATCCCCAATGCTCCCATGGTTAAATTCACGTGAGTGGGAATTTCCTCCTGCTCTTACCAACTCTGATTTTGGTGGTACTTGCTCCAAAATGTGTTCAAAGAGGAAGCAAGGAAAACAAGAGGGGGAAAGTTAAAAGAGGAATTGGTTACATTCTTGTTGCATGCCCAGTGACTGCCAGATAGGTGCAAGTTACATTGCCACTTACATCAATTTTTTTGATCAACTTATATTTGATGTACATCTTACCTGTACATCATATCATTGTTGAGGCTCACCCTGTGTCTCTTGTATAAATACTAATAATTTATTTGGAAGGGAAATAAGAGGGATGGACATGTTTAATAACAAAATAACTAATACTACAATGTATCACTTGTAATTAAAACACTGATTGAATCTCTTGTTGAAATGGTTTTTAGCTGCAGCTCATCTGTGCACAGAACACTTGTTGAAGTCAATGGGAGGTGCATGTTTTACATGGTTAGAGTATCAGCCGCAGAATATATTATGTTCAACAATGTTCAGAAACACACCAATTGCTGCAATATCAATGAAATTGAAAAAAATAATCAAGAAGCTTAAATCCTGAAGTTTTTAGTAAATTAAAGGATTTGAATCCCCATGAAAGCAAAAATTCATAATTGTTTTATACCATAACCGGCTCTGTTATAAATAAGTGTTTCAGTCATACAAAATAATCCATATCCTTCCACAATGCATAATCCAAGGAAAAGTCTCTTGTTGCGGTTCCAAAGCCAGCGAAGCTGTTTGTAGCAGGTAGGGGCATCAGTGGGACGTTAAATTGCTTAGCTGCTTCAAATGCCCTCTGACTAGGAATTTATGAATGAGAGCAGCATGGCCTAGCGTCTGGGGAAGACTACTGTGGGAGCACACTGAGAATGCCGACAATCTGTTCACGAGTGTGTCTATCAAGAGTGCCCAAGATTCACAAGGAGGATTACATTGGCCACATGCTAGGAGCCTGAGTGACATGCCCAATTTGCAGATATTTTTACATAAATGTATGTATTAAAAATTTAGATAATCTTAACAGCAGAAGCCGAGCAGGAAGAACAAGAGAGCCAATTAAGGGAAGACTAGTATTATCATTTGCTTTATAGTAGCACCACTTTTTTAAAAAAGGGGTCTATAACAAGAAGGCAAAGTTGAGTGGGCAGTTACAGCTGTGCTGTCCTGCTGTTTTTCAGGGAAAATCAAAGGTATCCTGGATGCTAAGAAACTGCAGAGTCAGAGAAAAGTAGTTCAGGACTGGCCTGTCAGAGTTCCCCATACTAATCAGTGGTTCCTCCTTATCGAAAGTGCCCTCACTGTCTATTTAGCTGAGGCCTATAGGCACCCTGCAACCAGTTAGTCTGCAAGATATCAAGTTCAGTTACTAATACTTACACAATATATAGAAAACATTACCATGAAAAGCCTCCAGTTTCAACAATGAACTTGTATACTATCATGGAAATTACATCTTCTCTGCAAACTTTTTGCTCTCAGTCCTTTTCTTGTGTTCTCCATCTGCTCCAGCCCCCTTCAAAGGGAAAAATTAAAATGCTGATAAGGAGACAATATGTAATTCATGCAACTTGATTCACAGCAGGAATACCCAAAATGCAGCACCACCGTAACCCATAGTCTGCAGGTCTCAATAGTCAATACCCTATACTCCACAAACAATATTGAAGCTGCCTTTGAGGTCATTTAGTGTGCTGCCAGCGGTCTATAGGGAAGGCACCTAATATGTTTGAAAGCACATTTAAATGTGTGGATGGTTCAGTGTCCGCCAAGGACAAAATTCAATTTTCACCTAGGGCACTGGCTGTTTGGGCACTGCTGGATGACTTTCAAAGTGACAGATATTGAAAGGTGTGTAATGGACTCTGCTCTCATACAAAACCTACAAAATACAAGCCAGGACTGTTCTTCAATAAACTTCCTGCAACTTGGAGTTTGCTTCTGTGACATGCAAAACTGAATGCAACAGCCAGTGAAGAGTTATAAGATCACTAGCATTTTTTTAGGAATAGGTGTATTCAAACTTTTGAACTGGCCATGGAAACAGTTAAACAGAGCAGGGCATATTTAGGGAAATAGTTTACTACAGTCTCAGAAAAACTAAAGAGCAGGTACCCCTGTGCTCATTATTTTTAAATTACATCCTTTTACTTTAATTGTTCTGTGACTGGGTATTTGGGAGTGTCATGCCTTCTGAGTTGAAGGGAAAACTTTGCTGAAACTTTGTCATCCAGAGAAATGTGTGAACAAAATGAAATATTAACGTGTCTTAATGAGATTATTGCCTGGGCTGTTTGTATCATAGATATATGTGGACAAACATTTGTTTGGGAAATTGCAATATTAATTATGTTTAAACATTGCAAATTTGTACCTGTCAGAGTACCTGTACCAGGGTATGCAGTGTTGCTGTAGGCATGTCGGTCCCAGAATATCAGAGAGCCAAGGTGGATAAAGTAATATTTTATTGGATCAACTTCTGTTGGTGAGAGAGACAAGCTTTCAGTCTACACAGAGTCTGTGTAAGCTTGAAAGCTTGTCTCTCTCACCAGCAGAAGTTGATCCAATAAAAGATATTACCTCACCCATCTTGTCTACTTATATCAATGAAAGTAATAAAAATGGTCTGTTTGGAAAAGTGCCTTTCTCCCCAGCAATTCTAACTCTAGAAGAGTATTTTTAAATTTTGTTCTGACTCACTTTCCCCATAAAATCCCCTCTCATATAGCTCTCTACTTTCCTCCCATATTACCAGTCCAGATCTTCTTACTTCATCACTTTATGTAATCCTTTGGCTGGTTTTTCATGAAGTACCCCAGAGTGCCTTACAAATATACTGACGAGTGTTTCAAAGGCATAAGATGGGGCTGCAAGATACGAATTTACTTTTTAAGTGAATGCCATAGTAGGCTGAAAGGAAAGCTAACACACTGTATCATGGACCTGAACTTCACAAGGAGCTACAAGAAGAAACAGGTATATGGGAAGAGAAACAGGTATATGGGAATCCCACCCCAGAAAAGAGCCAATAGGTAGTTCTGATTGCTCCCTCAGAGAAAAAGTATGTTACATTGGGTTTCCCATTTTATGGGTTATTTTAGTCCTTTGCCCATTCCTGATAATAGCGTACTCTCCACCACAGATAGGTTCTTTCACTGTTCATTTCTCAGCTGACAACACACCTCTGACTCCTTTGGGATGGGCTGGAGGCAGGTGAAGGTAGGAAGTGGCCCAAGGAAGCAGTAGTGAATCTGAGGGAGCAGACCTTAGATGTTTAGTTCAGACTCCCTGAGCTGGAACCCAGAGAGGAGGGAGGGTCTGGGTTGCCCAACTGGCCTCCAAGAAGAGGGATGTAATGCTCTTCAAATATATGAGAGCAAGGACTACTGAGGCCAGGGTAGGGCAAAAATACCTGCCATAAGGTAATTGGACTGATTGATTGTATTCTTTATTACCCTGGAAGGGGTGGGGACTATAAGCAACCTAGCCAGAGGGCTGAGTTCTGAGAATGGGCAAACCACCTCAGGCTCTGAGTGGCCATCCACAGGGGGCTGCTACACTGTGCCCAGCCATAAGGGGCACACCGGCTAGTGAGTGACCCTTCTGCATCTGGACGTTATATGAATTATCTTTGTCATAAATCACACTTTGAAGCTAAGGGTCGGATGTGACCACTGTAGGGTCATGGCTTTAATGGACAGTGTTAGAGCCATGCCATTTAATGGACACTGTGGCTTTAATGGACAGTGTTAGAGCCATGCCATTCAGAGGGATACGTTCTATCTCAGTTTTGTAGGGCAGCAGGTACTACAGTAGGAGTATTACAAATATACAAAATAAGTTGGCGGTGTAGGCTATCTGATTCATCAACTAAAGAACAGTCACAACTGTGCCATGGTTTTCTCCTAATCTTTAATCCAGAGGGTGACAAAAGAAACAAAAGCAAATGTTTTCAAATGTAGGTCTGTAAAATTAGGGTGCTAAATCTATATTTTGCCAGCTAAATATAAACAGCCTGACTTTCAGAAGTCTTAAGCACCCACAACTCACATTCAGGTCCATGGGAACGATATGCGCTGAGCACCTTTGTAAACCAGGCTAATTCTGTTTTGGTGCCTGACTATGAATCTAAGAGCCTTACTTTAAGCACCTAGGATTGAAAGTGTTGTCCAAAGCTTTGTACATTTAATTAACCAGAACAGTCATGCAGAAATCTAGTGAATGGGTGTGGCTCCCCACCCTTCCACACCTTGCTTTCCCTCTTTTTACAAGGTAGCTGTTCTAATAGTTTTCTATGTTCTCTGTGAACATCTCTCCGGCTCTTCAGTCCCCAGCCTTGCTTTGCTTCCCTGCCCTGAATACCTGTGTGAGATCTCTGCTTGCTGGTGCTCAGGCAGGGCTTCTGCACCCTGTCAAAAGAACTGTAAATAAATTAAGGTAACCCCCTGTGATCACTGTAGTAGCTTTTTCACAAGGGTTGTCTGTCCATGGAAAGTATACTACAATCAGAAACCACCTTTTGCCTTTATCGCAATCTAAACAGATGCACCTCAGATATTAATTTTCTTTCTCTTCAGCCAATACACCGCTACCTCGATATAACACTACCTGATATAACACGAATTCGGATAGAACGCGGTAAAGCAGTGCTCCGGGGGGGCGGGGCTGCACACTCCGGTGGATCAAAGCAAGTTCAATATAACGTGGTTTCACGCGGTAAGATTATAACGCGGTAAGATTTTTTGGCTCCTGAGGACAGCGTTATATCGAGGTAGAGGTGTATTAACTTTTACCCATATTTCTATCCCCCCATGCTTTATTTCACCTATCATTTCTTATATGTTTACGTGCCCTGGCAATTTAACCTCTCAGTCTCTCTCTTGTTTATTTCCAATTACATCATGCTTCTCTCTCAACACACAACCTTCTAATTCAGCAACCTTATTCATATATATTCCCACTTTTTGATTAAACTAACTCATATGTTCATGTTTTTCTGCTTCTTTCCTTTTAGGTTCCCCCACTCCTTTGACTTCCCTCCCCCCCTTTCCCTATTCTTCTTCTTGTCACTTTCCCTATTTTTTTAAAAAAGAAGGGTTATAAAGCCCCTGTATTCCAACAGCCTTTCTTTTAGAAGTTGCATCCATATACAGGGATCACCAGAAAAATGTCAATATTTTCATACCACTCTGTTATAAGTGTGGGTAAAATTGTAACCTTTTAATGGTGACCAGATAAATGAAGCAACACTTTTTTTTTCCAGTCTTTATTATTAGATTAAGAGGGACAAAGGAAAAAAATAAGTTCCATAAAAAAAGATACATGAGATGTCTTTCCTTACAGCCTATGCAGAACTGATCATAAAAGGGTAGCTGTCTTGAGCTAAGAGCAGAGTTCCAGAAATGTATAAGGTCTGGTAGGCAGAAAATGAATTCACAACACCTACATAGCTACAGACTATATACCTCCGTAACTACCAGAATTAGGAAAACTCCACCACCGCCAAAACAAAAATAAAAAGCCACATATAGAACACATTATAATTTTTTTTCCTTCAGGAAAACCAGTGCCTCCTTGTACCAGTCAAGCAGGGAAATGTGTCTGTAAATCTCACCTCACAGCAAACACACCAATCAGTAGCATCAGAATGCAAACAAAATAACAAAGGTGTGGAAGAGTGAGAAACTGTTTGAAATTTTCAGTAGTTCTCAGGGACTGCATCAGCAGAGAGTCACACACGGAGTCTGGCAGGACATGTAAAATCGCACTGAGGTATCTAGAGACAGGTATCTAGCTCAAAGAAATCATCCAACCCTCTGTTATAGATTTGGTTCATCCATGTACCAGCATCTGCTGCTTCTCATCTACTCAGGAGCTGCTGGAGCTAACTCCTCTCCTGATGCAGGCTAGAGCAGCCTGAGAGCTACACTAAGTCGTGCATCAGTTGCAATGATCCCTATGGGACACTGCAAGGTGCAGAATTACCAAGACACACAGGTTCACTTTCACAGCTCTGATTAATTTCCTCCCCCTCCAACTCCCTCCTCCCCTCCCTCTTATCTAACCTGGAGTGTCCCCGAACTAGGGAGCTATTGAAGAGACAATAGTGGAGGAATGCCGTGGGATGAGAGGGTGCATGTACCAGCTGAGACGTTAATTTCCCCCAAAGGGAGCCACATGATGAAATGATACAATACCTCCCCTCTCATGCTTACCCATCCTGGCCCTAAGAGAACCACCAGCTCCATGCTGGAAAACCTCTAGCTACTCTGAGGGTGATGTCGCTCCGAATTGCCTCCCCCAAATGTGTTAAGGGGGTTCTCCGTGTGGGGAAAAAAGTGAGATAAGCTCTGGGGAAAAGAGCCCCATCAAATGTCCCCAGTAAAAATAAAACACAAACAAAAAATGTGTGACTGATCACATGTCTGAAGCATTACACTGATTTGACAAGAGGATGCTGTCAATCAAAACAGATGAGAAGTCAATGAGGTGACAAGTGCACAGCCTTACAACTCTTTAGCTTGATAGATGAGCTCAGTTTTCCTTGCTGCTCAGGAAGGCTGGGTGCTTTTTAGCTCACAACTTGTCTAACATGATTTGGCAACAGGGGCCAATTTCTGAACAGTGGTCAAAACCAAATTCTCTCCAGCACAAACCTCAACAGCTATAAGCATTGTAGGGAACATAGGCCTGAGTAACTTTAGTTGGCCAAATGTTTAATGAAAGTTAGCATTACTAAGAGAGGTTTGAAGCATCTTTCTGATTTGTAGGCAAAAGGTTATCAGGGTAAAGTCACCCACTTACCCTAGACTCTGCCCCCACCTCTTAGGGCTTGTCTACACGGTTCTCTTGCATGCACCAGTGGAGTGTAAATTCTAGTTCGCACCAGCGTGTCCCACACTAACTGCCCCATGTGGACACTGCTGGTGCATGCACGCTAAAAGTTCCCTAGTGAGCGTTAACATAATACTGTTTGTTAATTTAGTTCCATTTCACACACTAGAGAAATTTTAGTGTGTGTCAGCAGGGTCCACGTGGACCAGTTACTGCATGACACACTGGCATGGACTAAAATTTACACTGCCACTGGTGTGCAGTAATATACCGTGTAGACAAGCTGTTAGAGTTACTATCCCAGTGTCATAATTAACTCATTGACATGATGATGTGTGGGAACGAGTGGACATGCAATGCTGATGAGTCATTAGTTATATTTAAAGCCATTTATGTCTTGGGCCCAAGTGGAAGTTTGCCTGCCAGCTCCTTATCACATGGCACTATCTCAAGTCATTTTTTTGAGCGACATCTGTTTGCTGTTATCAATGAATTGTTGAAGACACATACACACTAATCTGGAATCTCTGATGTGTCTTCAAGATCATGATGCCAGTCCATTGGCTCACATCGAAGTACAGCTACCAGGATTTAACACCTAATTAGCCTTTGAAGATATCAGGATGTCAGTTGAGGCAGAGGAAAAGGAATCCCTACAAAAGACTCTAACCATGCTGAAAGAAGTTGGGAGCTCTCTCACAACCACAAGATCACCCAAAGTTGCATCTTCCCTGTTCTGGTTATCCAAAGAAGGAGAGGCAAAAAATTCTGACCATTGGCTAAGCCATACTTAAAGTCTGCAACTGAAAGAGAAAAGCCCAAGCTCCCACTTGCTGCATGCGAAATAGCTTCAAATTCATCCTGTCGTCAATAGAAATACTGATAAATGTAAACTTAGTTCCAGCTACTTGAGCTAAAGACTTTGAGAAGAAGGTAAGAAAACCCTTTTGTGGAGCAATTAGAGGGTGTTTGAATTGTGCCAACACCCATTAGTGTTCGTGCATGTGTGTGCTGTGTGTGCCACTAACTGTTCCACAAAGTAGACACTAAAACCCTAAGTCTGTTATTGAAACAGTAAGAGATCTCTGGGTTAAACCAGTGCCATTCTAAAGCTGCTGTAAGTGTGGGATTCTAGACATCACTTTGTATCTGTGCAAGACTGCCAAAAGGATGCAGGCATTGTGTTAAAGCGGGGAAACAGACTAGAGAAACACAAACTTGATGCAATTTCTGTGAGCAGTGGAGCATAATGGGAGAGAGCAACCTTAAAAGGAAGTTATCAAGAAAATCATTTAAAGAGCTGTACTTCCTTAAACCCAAAGCAAGGAATACCTTCTACCTTTCGTAGATTCGGAGGGCAGGTCTACACTTACAAAGCTGCATCAACACTGCTGTACTGCTGTAGTACTTAAGTGAAGATGCTCCTATACTGACGGGAGACAGCTGTCCTGTCAGTGTAGTTAATCCATCTCCCTGAGAGACGGTAGCTATGTCGACACATAGCACGGTCTACATGGGGGGTTACGGTCAGTATAACTATGTCGCTCAGGAGTGTGGATTTTTAACGCTCCTGAGTCACACATTATACTGACATAGGTCTGTAGTATAGACCTGGCCTTAGCAAAATGGCTTAAATCGAAGAGAGTGACGTCTCCCCTTACCCTTCCTGTAAAACCTTAAGAGGGTTGTTTTCCTTAACTTGTTCACTACAATTTGATTTATTTATTAATTGTAGTAATTTTGGCCAGTCAGATATATTGAACCACTGAGCTATTGATTATACTGTAGTCATACTCTTGTTTTGATGATTGCACTGTATTATTGTAAATTGGGTTAGGAAAACAATAAGTTAAGGTAGCTAGTGACATATTTTGCATACATTCTTATATGTTTGATAACTGTTGCTTAATCTTATAATACATTTATAAAAGATACACTGAACTAATTTTTCTCTCAGAACTTCAATGCAGACAAAGTAATCTACATAGAAGGCAAAAGGTGAAATCATTAAGAATCTTTCCCCAGCCTACCCTATATTTTAATTACTTAAAACACTATCTCATTATCCCTAGAACATGTACAGCAGACATGTGGAGAGTAGCAGATTCACACTATGTCTTACAATGAGTTGATTTTCCCATGAAGATTTCCTGCTCCCCGTCAGAACAAAGTCCTTTTCTGGTACTGACGCAGCTGATTTTCTGACTCAATTCTGGCTCCTCCCAACTCAATTGAAACTCATTAACTTTATTTTTTTATGATTATAACCTTAGTTCAAAACTCAGCTGTACAGATTGTTTCCTAAGTAGTCACCTGACCCAGACAATACAAGTAGCAAAGCTGGGAATTGAAGGACTAATGTTATATGTGGAAGTTGTTGGTAACGCTTATGAAAGCGCATGGAACAAGCCGTTCTTTTGAACACTAACACCAAGTCACTGAAAGTGACAGGTAGGCATTACTTAATTATATTGTTTAAAGCTGTTCACAACACAAACAATTGGAAAATGAGAAATTAAACAACACTAGGTGAAAGCTAATAATACCTTACATTTATATAACATCTATTTTATGAAACTCATGTTGGTTTACAGACGTATGGACCACATCCTTTGCCCTGATCTGGCTGCTTTGTGCCATTCAGTTGGTGAAAGCAGTAAGCGTCATTAATTGTCCCCTTGAGGATTCCTCCTGCCTGGAGAATCTCCAGATGAGGTACAGTGACCATAGCAGCTCCTGTACCCCAACTGACCACTGGTGCACAGGGCACATCTGAAGTAAAGAGAACGTGGCCAACACTTCTGAAATTGCCCCTTGGTGGCTGTAGGTGGTTGACATGAGTGGGAGCAGCTCTGAGGTTGTCCCAACATGTGCTGGGGCACATATCAACCCCAAGATGTTGTGGGGGAGGGGTCACAAAGGAGGCTTAAAGCCACCTTTGCCTCTCCTATAACCTTAAACTAATGACTGCTCCGGCAGAATGGAGGATCTGACCTTGCACAAGGATCCCCTCAACCATCAGTTACATGCAACTCGTTACCATCGGTAGCTGACACTACACAACAGTTTAGAAGATGCTTCTAACTAACTAAATATAACTTGCTAAACTGAAATAAAAGAAAGACTTCAGGTAAGCAAAATGTAACCACCTGAATTGGATTTTAACTCTACAGTGATTAGATAATACCGTGATGGAATTATAGAAAACCCTAATATAGATCGATGACTACAGTAGCATTGGAAGTCACACCTTATCTAGCAATTGTTGCTAAGTGGGAAAATCACCCATTGTCTCATAGCAGCAAGTGCCACAGCAAAAAGATTGGAGAGGTGTATCCTAGAGGCTTCTCTAGCAGGAGTGGGTGGGTTCCAGATGAGAACTAGCAATGAGAGTGGCGCAGACCCAGATGGCAATGGGAGAATGCCAGTGCTGGAGCACAAAGCAGCAGTCTGGGCATTTAAGATGTATAAGAAGTAGCAGAGCAGCTAGGAATTCAGCTGTGACTCATGGCTTTACAATCATAGTTGACAAACCAAAAGGCTAACACAGGTATCAGTGTACATGAACGGCTTCCCTGAACCCTACCCATTTATTATCACTATCCAAGTAATGAGGATACTGGGGTGAACCCCTTTTCTCTGGCAGAAATTACCACAGAACATGAAATAACCAAATTGGCTAGATTCTCTATATTACGTGATAAGTGATAGAAGACACCTCCAGTGGGTCTAAGTGTAACTCAGTATAAAAGGTATTGCCCTGTGTGGCCTGTGTGCTGGAGTGGGGAAACACATGGGGAGACTCCAGGATGACAATGATGATGTCAGCAATAAAGATGATGCTAGGAATACAATGACTGACACTCCAGGGTCCCCCAACAGGAGATGTGAGTGATGCCAATTATAGGGCCGAACACTTTGCAATCTCTCTCTCTCTAACTGCTATTGTATTCCAGAGTTTGTGGGATTGTTTATTTGCTTAACAGATTTGTTAATAAAGGGACTTGTGATAAATTGCAATTGTTTCTCATATGCTTCTAGTGTCTCAGTCTAATGATACTGATGATAATATTCCTGATGCTGTAGCCCTCAGGAGACTGAACTTTTACTGACCATTGCGGTCTAAGAGATCAATCAATCAGTACAAACAATTCATGGTAAAGGCTACACCTCCTTCTAATGTCAAGCCATGGTCCAGTACTGACTTGGGAGGAAGAATGCCACCCACTGAATCTAAAGTACTACTTCAGCACCTGGAGTCGTGAAGGTCTCTCAGTCAAGTATTATTCAGGCCTTAGGCTACTAAGCTTTGAGATCATAATCCAATTTACAATGACAGAAAGCTATTGAAAAACACAACAATTAAAGAATCACACAACCTGGTCATTTTGACAACAGTCACAGTGAAGAATATTTATTACATAAAATTATGGCTAGGGCTTCTGTTTCTCAGGGTTTATTAATTTCATTTTGGGGGTTTATTTGTAGTCATTTAAGATTTTTGTAGATGTCAAAAAAAAAAGGTTACAATGGTATATACTGTAATGAGTAATCTCTTTATAGTGCTCTTTAATGTAGTGCTGTTTCAAACAGCACTATGTTAAAGTGCACTAAGGAACCTTGAGTGCTCACCAGCAGGATCTATAAAGCCCAATGAATGTGCAACATGTTAATGCGCTTTAGAAATCACACCCCTGTAGGCGGCATTACTGCTCCATGTAGACGAGCCCTTAAAGACAAGCAACAGTTGCTGATGTTTATTGGATAAACACTAGTTTCGATTTTTTTTGTAACAGGGTGCTTAATTGCTGTTTATTGGTGAAAACCAAAAATCCGAAACCCTAATTATGAGTTTATGGGTAAACAAGACATTCTTTTGAACAAAGTAAAACATTTAACTGAAAATGGACATTTTCTTCATATAAATGAATAATAGTAATAATCTGCAGTTATATAACATCTTTCACCTGAGACTCTCAGAGCACTTGACAAACATTTCTATAGTCATTTTACAGAAAGGGAAAATTGAAGCACAGAGTGTAAATGACTTGCTCAGACAGACATGAGTCAGAACCCAGGTCAGTCCCTTGATCTTACCACCATACATTGATGCCTCCTCATCATAATAATGTAACAGTTTTTCCATATGGAGCATAAGTCTACAGCAGTTACAGAATGATTTTTTTAAATCAATATATGGTTTTATCTTGCCAGCTTTGGACTGTGAAAATAATCTGTCAGTGTCCTTAATTCATAAACTCTTAGGGCCTGATTCACAGCAGCCTTGCAGTTTGAATAGTCTTTTACAAGTGTGCAAAATAAATGTAAAGTAGGGGTGTGTGGTAGAATGGAAGTAGCCTATGGCTGACTCATCATCTGTAAGCTTCCCGCTAGGGGCCAAACTGGGCAGATAATTGATTACGGACTGGGTGATTTAATCAGTTAATAGGGGGATTCAGCTTCTCAGAAGGGGGATGGTTAAGTAGGCAATAGGAAGGAAGAGATTGGAAGGAAAGGCAAAAAAGCTGCAGATCTTTACACTGTGGGGGGACACACTTGGTTAGGAGAGACTGGCTGAAGTCTTAGTGGATGGTGCTGGGGGAAAAGATTGAAGCTAATATGTAATCCACCGGGAAGGAAAATGTCTGCCAAGTGGCCAGGGTGCCTCTAGAGATTTGGGGAACATTTCGATTGAAGCGGCTTAGGTTGGTCAGGATGTTGCCCCAACTTCTGTTGATTAGGATAGATTGGAGCCCTGTTCCTTGAAGGAAGGAGAAGAATACCTGGAAGACAAGATGGCTAGAGACTGAAGGACCAGAGAAATAGGTCAAGAAGCCAAATGCGTGCTAGAGAAGGATGAAATGGGACAGACACAAGAGACAAGCCAAGAACCCAAAGGCCTTGGGAAAGATCCCAAGGGAGAAGGAAATGAAAAGGGAGCAGAAGTAAAACAATGTTTGGTAGAGAAAGAAGGTGAAGGGGTATGTAAAAAGGACCACACGTCAGAAAGACCTAGAGCAAGGACAACAGCATACTGAAATCCAAAGTAACCCAGGTGAGATAGTAGAAAGAGACTTTAAAAATGGGGGAGAAATCAAGTTATGTAAAAGGTTGCCCCCAGTGTGACATGCTGTATCTCAAAGTAGCAGCCTGTAACCCCCGTATTCATCAATCATATATGGCTGTGATATTTCATACAAAGCATGCCATGTAAGATACCATATGAAAGGTCATGGTCTGCTGAAATCCACTGATCTGTCAAAATCTATATATTGTTAGTGTGTGTGAAGTTATGAGATGTTATTGTATGGTTGTTATTGAAATACGTTGTGAGTTTGGGAGTCTCCCACTGCTAGTTCTCCAGCGACAACAAAGGAGGTGACCCACACCCAGGTGGGCTTTAAACACCATTAATCAGCAGGGGAGTTATAAACAAGAGATTTATAATTCTGTAAGAGAAACCCTTGAATATAAAATAAAGAAGCCTTTTTATGTCTCAAAGGTCTGGTAACAGAATACAGAGATTTTCATCTCTAGTTTACTAGTTGAAATCCAGCTAGGTTAGCTGGGGTCAAAAGTCAGTAGTAAACCACTACTAAAATCATTACTATGATAACTGTCTGGTAGCCTTAGTCCATTTCCCAGTGGACAGGTGTCCACATTGCAGCTCACACTAATTCACACTCTTCTCAGCATTCTCATTACTGAGAATTGAATAGGCATGGAGAATGAATTATCCTCTTTGCCATACAAGCAGGTCAAGACTGAGGCTCATGAATGGAGCTGTGTGGGGAGAGACTGAAGTGCTACTGCCAGTGTTGTTCCTAGTCTGTGAATAAATAGAAGATTAATCTCTAGGGATGTGAATCTGAAACCTTTTCCTACCACCAACTTCTCACACACGGAATAAGAATGCAAAGTGTTTGAATCTGAATTCATGCTGATGTAAATCAGGAGTAATTCCACTTAAGTCATTAGTGTTGCCCTAGAGTAAAACTAAGGTGACATCAGACTCATGCCAAAGGCTTCTGTTTATTATGATTTCTGACTGACCAGTAACAAAGTCCTGTAAACTCTTTGCAATATTCCAGATTTTAGTTGCTGCATGCAGTTTTACTAAACCCTGGAGGCTCCACAACCACATAAAGCAGCAACAGAATGCCTTTTAAAATTAGAAGGGAAAAAACCCAAGTTAAATAGTAATATTAAGAGCACATATTTCATTTAAGAAGCTGTTTACTATTGAAGCTTTTCATGAATTTGTGTTGCAAATAAAGACATCAAATTGCAGCCAATCCATGAAATTATTACTGCAAACCGTATTATTTTATGGAGCAATCTACTGACAATCCTTAGCCTGCAGAAAGAATTATGTCCCCTTGTCATAGTGGAACCTTCAGATTATAAATTCATCACTGTGCTCAGCCATGTTTCAATATTTAGGTATGTATACTTATAAATATGTATAATTTTACCAATTGCACTGGAGTCACCGCTAGATAGAAACTACTGTACTAAAATGCTAGAAATACAGATTCCCAGCCTGCTAAAGATAAAACATAACTCTACTGTAGATGAAGCATCAGTTAAAATGAGAAGCACAGTTCTTAAGCTGACAATGTTAGCAAATAAAGTAGGTGGACCAACCTACTTTGCCACGCAACATATCAAAGTTCAACTATAGCCTCACGTTTGGCTGATCAGCAGCACTGCCAGGCAGCTCAGCTACCCTGGGGCATGGTAAACTGAGTAACAGAATAGCAACATCTACTAACTGATCTAAAGCATCATACAAGTTCTAGACATAAGGGACCTATTAAAACAATGAATCCATTGCCCTGCCAGCAAACTTTATTTACTGGTGCTTTCTTCAGCCTAGTTTTACATTTTCCAAGGATCAGGTCTTCCCCACTTCCTTTGGGAGACTATTCCACCATTTAAATAGGTCTCACTATCAGGAATTATTTCCTGATTTTCAGCCTTATTTTTTCTTTTTTTAATTTCGTCCCATTATTCTTAGTTTTAATCCACACCTTTCAATACTTTCTTTCCATATTTGAAGTCTCCACCTTTATATATTGGAAGAGTTATCAAACCTTTAGTCATTGCTTAGCCCTGCTATGCATATTGATTGTAGCTCATTTAATCTTGCCTCATAAATTGAAGCCTCCGTCCTCCTAATAATTTTTGCTGCTTTTCTCTCACTGTCCCCTGTCAATAGCCTAATTGTATTGATGTACCCAGAACAGAATGCAGTGCTCCTGGCAGAACTGATCAAACGATTTATTATGTTGAATTCAGTCCTTTTTTCCTGTTCACAAACTCTACATTGTGGGTGAAGGATCAATTCACAACATCTTTTTGTCCATCTCACCATATGAATTGCATTAGTTTGGGGGGTTCCTGAGAACAATGCCTTCCTGGCATTCATATGTCCAGCATCTCTCAGTTTAGTATCATTTATGAATGTTATTAATGTGCTGCTAACCTTTTCTTGATCTAAGAGTTCTCAGTACCTTTCAATACTTCAGTGTAGGTATATTTACCAAAAGTATTGTTACACAGAGGTAGAAGAAAATTGTGAAGCAGGTGGAGGCAGGTGGAGAACCTGAGTCTTATTTACATTAAGGCCACCATCCCAGTGCTAGGACAGTGTAAAGGGGCCTTAAATATAATTTAGGGAGCCTTAGTGTAAGTGAAAATAAGTTCTGGAGATCCAAAGGACCTCACTCCAGGATTAGGAGTTGCCTCTGGGAGACCCGACTGAACAAAATAAAACAGAAGCCATGTTGAGGTTCATTAGCCTGCATCATTTCACTCTTTGGGCTGTAGTGTTATTCTAAAAGAAGCATTAGGTTGAGTTTATGAGCAATGCTGAAGCAATTCCTTTCTTCCTCCTTTTAAAACTGGAAATATTGCATCTCTGTTACATTTGTCACGTGTGTGTGTGTGTGTGTGTGTGTGTGTGTGTGTGTGTGAGAGAGAGAGAGAGAGAGAGAGAGAGAGAGAGAGAGAGAGATGTGGCAGAGTAATGTGCTATCCACTGAATAGATCATGTATTTTTCCATCATAATATAACACAACTTTTTTCACGAATTAAAGTTTCAAATAAAGTTTGCTTAGAATAGCTGCTTTAATTGAGTAACCTCTTTGCCATGTTCTTAGTACAAACAGATGGGTTATTGTTGACATACAGGAGTAAAACATTTTTCTCCAGCTTGGAATTCTTTGGTATACCATATGTTCTCATTTGGAAAGACAAAGAAAACACATTATTCCAAAATGTATTGGAGACTACCCTGTAGTGAACTGATAAATCTGTTCTGATTAGAACAAAGTGCGCTTGAGTACAAAATGAGATATCTACTTACATGAGACTTCCATTTGCCAGTACGTTCTGACAAATGAATTTTAAGGGCAGCCGGTTTTCAAAATAGAATTAGATACCACTTACAACGTAAACAACATTAAATGTTTTTAGATTTGTATCTTACACTTACTCAGTCAATATAAACCTTGTAAAATCCCGGATTTCTTTCTGTTCCTGGTCATTTGGAAATTTTAAGACTGTTAGTCATATCTTTCTAGAAGACATATGCACATGTCCTATCCAAATGATCAACAAAAATGATCAATGTATGGATGAAAACACATACTCAATTTCAGTGTGAAAATATCCCCAAACTGGGTTCTTGGAAAATAGGGTACATCTACACTGCAGCTGGGAGTGTGCTTCCCAGGTTGGGAAGACAGACTGACTCTGTGGGTCCAGGTGGGTTTGTACTCAGGTGGCTAGCCCAAGCTGCTGCCTGTATTACCCCAGCTACACTGCTATTGTTAGTACACTAGTTTGAGCAGTGCTAGCATGTGCCGATCTAACCGAGTAGGGAAGCATGCTGCCAACTGCAATGTTCACATACCCATAGACAAACTGGGATTTAACCTATCTCAAAGGGCACAGTTAGGTATCCTCTATCCTATAATTTTAACCATGTGATAACTGTGTCATGAGATAGCCTCACTGTAGCTAGGTCTCCTGCCATGTTATAGTTATAGAGTAGTTTGAATGTTATTCCCTCTGATACAGCATTGAGGAATTCCCAGGGGACACTGAAGACAAAAGAATTCTGATGCCCTCATTGCTCTGATGGAACACTTACAGAATAAGAGAAAGTATATGAATGTTTCTCCCATAGGACAGAAAAACAGATAGCAACTTTTACAGGGGTGACTCCTCAAATGTGCCCAATTTAAGATAAATGTAACTTCATTTGAGTGTCTGCACTATTCCCTTGTTCTTCCCTACATATACTATAGGCAATACCTGTAATATTTTAACTCATAATATTTTTAAGGCCCGTTATGGTAAGAAGAATTCAAAGAGCCTACGGTTGCCACATCACTGCTGGCAATAATAATCAATATTATTCCATTCCCACCCCTGAAGGAATTCTTGTAACATAGGGGAGTCTCAGGAAGGTGTAGAGTTGGCATAGCCAGCTCCATACCACCCACAAGGGATCTGCTACTGCAGGGGACACACCGGGGCAATCCCAGTGGGCAGGGAGCATGTGCCTACACTCCTGTTGATCCTGACTGCTAGCACAGAGGAGACAAGGCAGGTGAGTGTATATAAGAGGCTTCTCTGACCTGTACATAGTGGAGGCACAATTTCATGTGAAGCAATCTGGCTCATAGTATTTAAAAGAGCTCCTCTGCGCATCCTAAAGAAAAAGAGTGGTTGTTGCAATTAGCTGTGCTAGATGTTATATTGGGTGAAAAGAGGGCTCTGCTCACATATCAAGAAAAATAGCTTTCTGACATGGTGAGAGATTTCATCATGGAAGTGTTTAAGGAAATTCTACACAGATGTAGGTGAACTGGGATTTTTAAGGAGAACTCTAAATGAAGAGTCTGTAGATATTGCTGAAGGAAGTGCTGGAAGAGTTTTCCAGCTTGGTTGGTAACTATGGTCTCTGTACGGTGTTGATATCTACTTATTTCCTGTGCCCATTTTTCTTTTGGAACTTACATGCGAAACAAAAGCCAAAGTCTCTCCCTTCCCCCTAGTTTTCTTTTGAGCTGAACCACCTCCTCTTCTCCCTAGAAATCAATCCGTACCACCACATTTTTTTGCAGAGTGAGGCAAAAAGTTGTGGAAACAGCAACTCTCTAGGAGCCTATCATTCCCATTTTTAAAATGGCCAGTGAAAATAAGAGTCACAATACTCTTTATGGTACATGTGCTCCTAATATTTTAAAACACCTCCTTATCCCCTGTAAAATGTCCTGTAAGCACAACAATTATTAGCGAGATGTCAGTTTGTACTAACACCTATATTTTTAAAAAGAATTTAACAAGGTTTATTCTTTGCTGATTGCAGAAAGTAAGATGATGTGTACACAATATGGTCTGACTTTACTGTGCAGTGTTTCTTGGATGTAAACTGAATTTATAATAACTGAGTGGAGTCCTATAGGGTTCTGGGGTAAGGTGTGCATATCCCACATGAGAGGAAGCATGGAAAAGGTTCAGGTTGCCAAATAGGGGGAGATGATGTCCACCAGGATCACTAAGGCATAAGCAGACAAAAGATGATAACAATGGTTTTGGAAGGAAGATTGAAGTTTTCAGTCCCCTCCCCCTTCTCTTTTCTTTTCCTTTTTTCATGGAGATATCAAAGTCAGAATACTTCCAGAGAAGTGTGGCTAAGGGACGTGGTGCACCTGTGAGTTGAATTGTTTTATCTCTGTCAGAGGATGGAAGTTTTTCTTTGAGACTCTAGGGTAAAAATGTTTATTTTCTTTTTATTTTGATTTCCCTGTAGTGAAATGAACTGTCTAGGTTTGGTGGTGGATTTTACTTGCTGAAATAGGCTCATGAAAGCCTTAGTTTTTATTCTTGTTAACTCTCCAGGGTATAGAGATTGCCTCCCAGCACACTGGTATGTGAAGAGGAATGTTTATCTTCCTTTGATAGAAAAAAATAAGACACTATCTAGTATAATCAAGAAAGTTACGATTCAGAGACTGGACTGATAAAGTTGCATTTGGAAAAAAGTGGAATTTTTTATTAATAATTGTATTGAAGTATTTAAGCAGCTAACAGCAGGATAAGGCTCACTAGATTTTTGATTAGTTATTAGGTAGGATATATATGTGAGGTCCCTGAAGTAGATGTTTTCGAAATAGAGTAATCTTGTTTATATTCAGTAATAATTTTGAATAATTGTTTACTGTACATACTTTTGTTAATGTTTATATAAATTATATAAGGGAAATGGAAGCTATCCCTTTAAAAGTAGGGTGGGGACACACTGAGTGAGCTACTGCAGGGGCTAGAGAGTGCAGGGTGTGCTTGTGTATGTGTGCACTTTGCCTGCCATTGGAGGTAGAAGCCAAACTCGAACAGCTTAATGGGACTAAATCAGGGGGCCCAGATAATCTTCATCCAAGAATATTAAAGGAACTGGCACATGAAATTGCAAGCCCATTAGCAAGAATTTTTAATGAATCAGTAAACTCAGGGGTTGTACCGTACGACTGGAGAATAGCTAACATAGTTCCTATTTTTAAGAAAGGGAAAAAAAGTGATCTGAGTAACTATAGGCCTGTTAGTTTGACATCTGTAGTATGCAAGGTCTTTGAAATTTTTTTGAAGGATAAAGTAGTTAAGGACATTGAGGTCAATGGTAATTGGGACAAAATACAACATGGTTTTACAAAAGGTAGATCGTACCAAACCAACCTGATCTCCTTCTTTGAGAAGGTAACAGATTTTTTAGACAAAGGAAACGCAGTGGATCTAATTTACCTTGATTTCAGTAAGGCATTTGATACGGTTCCACATGGGGAATTATTAGCTAAATTGGAAAAGATGGGGATCAATATGAAAATTGAAAGGTGGATAAGGAACTGGTTAAAGGGGAGACGACAACGGGTCATACTGAAAGGTGAACTGTCAGGCTGGAAGGAGGTTACTAGTGGAGTTCCTCAGGGATCGGTTTTGGGACCAATCTTATTTAATCTTTTTATTACTGACCTTGGCACAAAAAGTAGGAATGTGCTAATAAAGTTTGCGGATGACACAAAGCTGGGAGGTATTGCTAATACAGAGAAGGACCGGGATATCATACAGGAAGATCTGGATGACCTTGTAAACTGGAGTAATAGTAATAGGATGAAATTTAATAGTGAAAAGTGCAAGGTCATGCATTTAGGGATTAATAACAAGAATTTTGGTTATAAATTGGGGACACATCAGTTGGAAGTAACAGAGGAGGAGAAGGACCTCGGAGTATTGGTTGATCACAGGATGACTATGAGCCGCCAATGTGATATGGCCGTTAAAAAAGCTAATGCGGTCTTGGGATGCATCAGGCGAGGTATTTCCAGTAAAGATAAGGAGGTGTTAGTACCGTTATACAAGGCACTGGTGAGACCTCATCTGGAATATTGTGTGCAGTTCTGGTCTCCCATGTTTAAGAAGGATGAATTCAAACTGGAACAGGTACAGAGAAGGGCTACTAGGATGATCCGAGGAATGGAAAACCTGTCTTATGAAAGGAGACTCAAAGAGCTTGGCTTGTTTAGCCTAACCAAAAGAAGGCTGAGGGGAGATATGATTGCTCTTTATAAATATATCAGAGGGATAAATATCAGGGAGGGAGAGGAATTATTTAAGCTTAGTACCAATGTGGACACAAGAACAAATGGATATAAACTGGACATTAGGAAGTTTAGACTTGAAATTAGACGAAGGTTTCTAACCATTAGAGGAGTGAAGTTCTGGAACAGCCTTCCAAGGGGAGTAGTGGGGGCAAAAGACATATCTGGCTTCAAGACTAAGCTTGATAAGTTTATGGAGGGGATGGTATGATGGAATAGCCTAATTTTGGCAATTAATTGATCTTTGATTATTGGCAGGTAAATATGCCCAATGGTCTGTGATGGGATGTTAGATGGGGTGGGATCTGAGTTACTACAGAGAATTCTTTCCTGGGTGCTGGCTGGTGAGTCTTGCCCACATGCTCAGGGTTTAGCTGATCGCCATATTTGGGGTCGGGAAGGAATTTTCCTCCAGGGCAGATTGGCAGAGGCCCTGGAGGTTTTTCGCCTTCCTCTGCAGCATGGGGCAAGGGTCACTTGCTGGAGGCGTCTCTGCACCTTGAGGTCTTTAAACCACGATTTGAGGACTTCAATAACTCGGGCATAGGTTAGGGGTTTGTTACAGGAGTGGGTGGGTGAGATTCTGTGGCCTGCATTGTGCAGGAGGTCAGACTAGATGATCATAATGGTCCCTTCTGACCTTAAAGTCTATGAGTCTATGAGGTGGGCCCTGAGCAGGTCTTTGCCTGCA
This sequence comes from Platysternon megacephalum, assembly GCA_003942145.1. Classification (NCBI taxonomy): domain Eukaryota; kingdom Metazoa; phylum Chordata; order Testudines; family Platysternidae; genus Platysternon; species Platysternon megacephalum. The sequence goes on from QXTE01000316.1 coordinate 841,948, forward strand.
AGAAGCTCCTAAAGCAAAAGGTTTAAACTCCCAGAATAAACAATGTTCCCTTTGAAAAGCTGTGTTTTGTGATTAAGGGTGTAACATAAGAACCTGACCTATGTAAACTGTCAAGTCCGGTCTGATTTACAGTGTTAATCAGGCTTTACATTGTACAATTTACCTAACTATAAAGATGAGTCTTATATTTGTGAGTTAACTGAGCAACAGGTCTAATAATGCAGTATTAATAGTAATAGGCCCTACCTATTTCAAGGTAATTCTGGAATGACAGGCGAGGAGTTTGACCAGGTGGGCTGGGATGAATGCCCTGAGGTCTTGGCTAGTGGTTGGAAGAAAGAGGTGCACTTGGAACCCACAGAGAGAAAGGGATACAACATAAACAGGCAAAGTGGTCAGATAGCTGCTGCCCCTTGAAACTCTGAAATTGCAAAGCTCAACCGGAAGACCATTGTGAAGTAGCGATAGTTGTAGTCAAATGTAAATTTTGGGTCCTAGAACTACTGGTCAGTTGCTGAAATTGTTGCGCTAAGAGTTGATAACCACTGGTGACTAGCATACCTAACTTTCACAAACTGCCTATTGAGCCAAAAGGATGGCCAGAAATGTCTGCCTATCTGCTGCAGTTATTGAATAATGATGATGATGATAATAGAAAGACAAAGTGACATGAAATGTCTACTAACAAATAAGGAAGCAGGGAACTTGAGCAAACTACCAACTTGCTTATGTAAGTGATCATAGCGGCAGATTGTGAATAATGTCAACTTGTAATATGAGTAAAATGACCATATCTATCAAATTATGTTGCTCTACAATTCAGCAAAGTAGGTTTATACTTGGTGGCTAACACTTATAAAGCTTGCGGAGAATGCCATCTTGGACACAATAGAAACATTCTAACTTGCTATTACTGACAACCCTATAAAGTAGTGAGGTATGTTAATCTCTGTTGAGAGATGGAGAAACTGAGCCACAAGTCCTAGTGGAGAGAAGGTCTAGGAAATAATGGGTCATTATAGGACAATGCTAGTGTAATTTCATACCCTTCCAGCAGGGTTAGATGACAAGATTAAAATGCTGGAGTCCAGCTGGGATCCTGTCTACACTAGCACGCCCACCATTCCTGCTACTTATAATGGGCTCCTTTTCCCCTCCACATAAAAAAAAATGACAAATCGACTTAACTTCAATAGGAGCAGAATGATACCCAGTGTTTGTCACACTTGTGAATTGCAACCTGTAGTATCATAGCTAACAAGCCTAGCTACTTATGTCTTCTGCAAACTCTACTTAATGAGCAACATGCATATAATGATCAATTTTAGCAATCAGTGGCAAACAAGACATAGAGCTGTACATAATTGGCAGCAGTAACTGCATTATGTATAGTCATGGAAGACTAGATTGTTATCGGTAAATATCTATCAACATCAATTTCATCATACACACAAACTGATTAAAAATATTCCCATCAATAATAATGGAAACGTACAGATAGGCAAAGTAAAAATAAATGCTGCTTGAGAACTTAGTGTTTGATTAAAGGCTAATTACTTTGAATATTTTGATGTGATGTTTACATTTTGGTTTTTTTAACAGTTATAAAGCTTTAACTTTTTGAATCTCAATGTCTGTCACTAAATAATTGTCAGACCCCTATAGTTTTGCACAACTGTGAAAATTTAAATAGATAAATTGAAAAATATGCTTAAAGACAAACAATGATATTATCTGTCTAAACAATAAAAAAAATGAATTCTGCCAAGTCTAAGTCTGTGGGTAGGTACTGGAAGTTGTTTTGTGGGTAGGTAGCCAGAGGACAAAACTGTGGGCTGTCTGCGGGGATAGTGTGGTGTAATGGAAACTGTCAAAATTACAAGCTGTCACTTTAATTGCTAAGGAGTTTCCCGATCCTCCTTGCAGGCTAGGAGGTAAGTATCTGGTCTGTGTTGATGGATGCTCAGCAGTCACTCTGAAAAAGAGCCAGGCTAGAGAGCAAAGTGGCTTAAGTTGAGCCTCTCTGCCTTAGGTAGCACTCTGCTTGGTCTCCGTGTTATTGGTTGTGTTAGATCAGGGGTTCCCAAACTTGGTTCGTGGCTTGTTCAGGCTAAGCCCCCAGTGGGCTGCGAGACACTTTGTTTACCCGAGCGTCCGCAGGTACAGCCGCTCACAGCTCACAGTGGCCGCGGTTCGCTGTTCCCGGCCAACGGGAGCTGTGGGCTGGGCCACCGCTTCAAGCAGCTCCCATTGGCTGGGAATGGTGAACTGCGGCTGCTGTGAGCTGCCATACCTGCGGATGCTCAGGTAAACAAAGTGTCTCACGGCCCGCCAGGGGCTTACCCTGAACAAGCCGTGAACCAAGTTTGGGAACCCCTGTGTTAGATTTATAGATTCTAAGGAATAACAGTGTTATGTTGCAACCTTTCAGGAAGAGTGTGTGTCTTTGTATGCCATGAACATAAGAAGCAGTCTGCTAATGGCTAAGCTGGGTAGGAACTAAATAAGATGGCAGGGTCAGGCTGGTGGGGATGATTGTGGGGACATGTGTAGGAGGGGTGGTGCCTGGTGCAGCTGGCTAGTGCTGAGGAAGCCTGGGGAGTTAATTGGGGCTCCCCATCTTTTGGTGCTGGTGCTGTTACCCCCACACTATCCTCCATGCACTGTTTCTTTCCTGCTTTAATCCATCCAGAGAAGCAGTCAGTAGAAGTGCCTGGCTTGGCAGAAGTCACAGTAACCACACCTGGCCAGAAGGCACAACTGCAATCAAATGCCCACATCCAGCCCATAGCTCAGCTCACATATGAGAGCTGCTGAGGTGGGGTAGATGAGCAAGGGCCGCAAATGCATGTGACTCTTGGTAGCCTTGATTAATGGATTTAAAAATTGGTGCCTGACTAACATGGTCTTATAATAAAAATCTGACAGAACAGAATGTCTGGGGTTACTTAGAATGGATTGCTGAAGAAAGGAGGAGGCCTAATCCTGGCTTTTATAGCGTTCACTAATTATAAAATGTTTGTGCTC
>QXTE01000316.1:845763-1022157 GCA_003942145.1 Platysternon megacephalum
TTTAGAAGAACTGCAAGAGAAGAGCTTAAGAAACTACCCTGAGTGAACTTCAGGAAATTATCCTATAAAACATTTATCTTCAAGCTTTGTAAACTTCCTCACATTTGATAAGAGCTCTTAAACTATAAAATTATATATTTTCAATCAAACAGCCTCAGGAACAAATAGAGCTGGTTAAGACTTTTTCAAAATCGTGAAATTTCAATGATTTTTTTTTAATGTTGACAAAAAACAGCAAAAAAATCAACATTTTTACTTTGTGGGGTGATATTTTTCAGACTGCTGTAGTAAAAAATACACTCCTCATCCCAAGTTCTTACTGTGCAGGAAACCTCATGCATGATAGACTTTCTTATTAGTATGAGAGGATTCAAAAAATAATTTAATTCTAAATGGTGGTAATTACAACAATACACCTGTACCCCGATATAACAACACCCAATATAACGTGAATTCGGATATAACGCGGTAAAGCAGTGCTCCGGGGGGGGGCGGGCTGCGCACTCCGGCGGATCAAAGCAAGTTTGATATAACGCGGTTTCACCTATAATGCGGTAAGAGTTTTTGGCTCCCGAGGACAGTGTTCTATCGGGGTAGAGGCATATCAATGACATGCTTGACTATAGAAAACAAGTAAATAATTTGACTACTCTAAACAGGATTTATTGTATGGCTGTTCACGTTGAATCTATTTTATTTCGTGATATTGAGCTTCCACCAGTGTATTTTTCACAGTGGTAGGTCTGATGTAGCTCAAGTGATGATGTTGCTGAAATATGACTGGAGAAAGTCTGGACACAAGAGTAAATGCCAGCGGTTGCTAGTATCTTGTTTACGCTACAGCTCCCACCAGTCATCTTGCTCTGGGATAGTGCAATGGTGGGAAATAAAGGCAGTTCATTGTAGTTGAGGCCAATATTTTCTCAAGCTTTTCTAAGTGGTAATATAAATAAGGCAATGCATATAAGAAAACATAGCTATTTAACAGTAATAATTACAAAGCAAAATTGCATAATTACCATTCAGCCAAAAAATGATTTCACAGATGGACGATCAGATGAATTTCAGCCAAGTGATTTCAGGGACAAGTGAATAGGCAATAACGTACTTAGGGAGCATTAGCTTCTCTTCAGTTTCAGACAGTGACCCATTGTTCACACTTAACAAACCATGAGGCCCAAAGAGGACTGAAATGGTATTTGACCAGGATCTATTCAAGTACATGCAATAGAACAAGCATAGAATACTTATCGAGTTTGTGTTAACATTAAAATGATTCTTTTTGTACCCCTTATACTTGAATTAAATTACTTGTATGGAATGGAAGTACAATGCAAGTCCCATCAACCTAATACTATGTAATATGGACAGTAATATGCTGGCACTTGGAGCTGGGGCCATCATTTTCCCCCCCGATCAATGAAGTGATACTCTGTTTAATAGCAGTTGAGTCTTATAGCTGTTTTGGACTGGTACACATTATACTATACTGGCACCAATCCCAAGAAGTTACCTTGTTTTCTAGAGTTGGAGTTTGAGATAAAATATCTTCAGCTGTTATGGTTGCAACCTATTTTGAAAACTTTAACAGTGTAACTGATGAAGGAATAACTACCTGAGTCAGCAGAGAGCCTTAAACAGTATCTCCAGGGGATAAACTGTCCTATTGATCTTAATAGTTGTTCTACTCCCAATGACTTTCAAATGGATCAATAGTTAACTTTACAAAGACCAAGCAGATAAACTCAGTAGGAATAGCTGTAAACCTAATATGGATGACAGCTCATTTTGGTATTGTGAATTAAGGAGCCTGAGGAGTACCATAACTCCTTTTCTCACTCAAGCAAACCCAAGGAGCGTGGAAAGGCATCTCGGTGACCTTTGCCAATCAAACATCCAGCTGTGGGAATTTTGAGTCTAACATGTTGCATACAATTAAAGAACAGGCTTTAGCTGACAAGTCCAATTAGACTGAGAGACTGAAACTGGCAGAATAATGGTGTAAAGAAAAGAGCATAAGGACCAAGTAAATGCAGCTCTTACGACAACTTAAATGTATCAAAGATTTGCTCAAGTAAATGGCTACCATTATAAGTAATAGACACTGCTTTGTTAAATAAAATGTAGACAGTGCTGCCATCTCTGAAGTTTTTTTGGAGAAAGTGTTTGTCATGGGACTGGTTTTCATAGATTATGTGAGAAGTTCAAGCTTTCATGGAATTTGTGGGCTGCCCTTGGGTAAACGTTACTGGCTACCTTTCCTGCCACCTGGGAAACAGCCAATCACAGCTGCTGCAGTGGGTGAGAAGAGCTCAGGAGCAGAGCAACAGTTTTGGCTAGGGGAGGTGGGAAAGGAGCAGTAAGAGCCCAACTGAGGAGTTTCTATACACAAAGTGGCTTGGCAGTGGGTACATGTCTTCAGTTTGACCACAAAAAGCTGCTTTACTGTGCAGAAACTTGCCAGTGTAGACAAGCCCTAGGTCTATTTTTTGTTTTAACATGCCCCAGCTTCTGAAGCCATGTGAATATTTGAATCTCAGTTCTCTCACTGGAACCCAAAATATTTTGTGAAAACCCATGGGGCTGCGTGAAATTTAATTGAATTGCTGACAGAGTTCCTATATAAACATGATTGGTTTCTTGCCAGCTTGCCTAGCAGGCTGCTGAGGGCCCTGAGTCAGGGTCAGCCTCACAGGGTAGACCATCGTGAGTCTGGGGACCTCAGGGCTTCCAGGTTTTATTATGTCAATTTCAATTGGCAGCTGCCAGGGATCTGAGAGCATATTTCATTTTAGAAACACCATGTTTTGGAATTTAAAAAAAAGTTCCGTATTACCCTAGTTTGTGGGAAATAAAAAAAATGGTTCTAATTGAACCGAAACCAAACATCAACATTTCTCAAGCCATAAATTGCAAATTCCAGCCAGTTCTAGCCACAGCAGCAGCAAATGTGGGAGAGGGAAGGAACAAGATATACATCCAAAACAACTTGATAAACTGACTACAACCTCCTGCAAAGTATGGAGGAAGTGGGTTTACTTGTTGGCCTAAATCCTGTTTCAATGCAATGAGGTGCTAATAGATATAATAATACTTAAATAAGTGAATTAGTCAGGAAGCATACACCTACTGTTTGGGGACATGTATAGGATACAACAATACATGTCAAGTAGTCTGACCCCAAAGAGGTACAGCCAAGAATAGTTTCTAAACAAGCCACTATTGCTTTGCTTTAGGGTAAAAACAACTAGTTAAGACTTGAAGCATATACATCCAAAGGAGCAAGTGGAACTTGTGTTTTACTCTTCAGGTAGAACTCAACTTGAAGTCTGAATTTAAAGTTTGTTCCAGCAACAGTCAAGCATGCAACAGGAGTTATGTTACCTAGTAATATTTATTGTTCTTAAATGTTAACAGTTCAGCATGTGTGTAAATATCAGAATTTATGAGCTATTCTGCACTTTTGAGTAAGGGAGCTTCAGGTGTGAGAATGTGGTACATGAACTGCAATTCCCTACAGAATTTTACTAAGTGGTCTCCTAGCTGAGAAGTACCATGGTCACCAAAAGTACTATAGGAATTGATAGGATTATTTCATACTGTGTGACTTCAAAGTAAAATCTGAGGTTGTTTCCTCTGACTACACTTAACTGCCTAAAAAGGATGTTGGTCAGGTGAAAACCAGATTGGTTTTCATAATGTATGAAACTTAAATATTAACCTTAGGCTTTGAATCCTTCCTTGCTACTAATCTACTGTAAGCAAGCAGCTCTGTGTCTGAAGTGGCAACCAAACAATCTCTGTTTGGTTACTGGCCCATTTAGTGGGCACAAGTCTTTATTCAAAACTGTTGCAGTATTGGATTACAGCATATCAGAGGCATTAGGGTAGTACGCTTAATTGTTTTTCCATAAAGACTGAAATTGGAAGTAAACCTTCATGTATATGCTGCCAAATTCAGAAGTGTTGAGAACACCCTTAAATATTTATAAGGAGATATGTATTTCACTTTGCCAAAAAAACAAAATAAAACAACCCAACCAGCACCATACTTTTTTTGAGCCTAGAATTTGAAAAGTCTGGAAAGAAATAAGTATTTCATAATGTTTTTTAAATAAATTTGAGCCTATTCTTGCTGACATTCACTGTACCCAGGGGACTTTATAGAGGAGGTGGCAAAAACAGTCTAAATACCTTCCTTTCAGCTTTCAGTGTTAAAAGTCTTCCATGGCATAACCTCACTTCATACACATGACACTTTAATTGATTAAAGCATTTCCAGTTCATCCAAAGGATGAAATTTGTCATGTTGTAAGGGGCAACTTGTTTCTCCAGTGTTTGGCCTGGTTGTTGGCCAGATCCCTTGGGTTGGAAGGGGAAAATAAATCCTCTTATATGTATCCTGATAGTGGAACTGGAGTCAGAGGGCTCCTGTTCCCTGGAGGGAATGCTATTTACAAGGTAACAGGGGATGCAGGGAGTTAAGCTCAAAGCAACTCAGCCATGTGGACAGAGCAGTGCACCGGTTTAATCAAGTTTCACTTGTTCAGCTTAACCTGCATTTAGCATCACTCTTTATGAATGAAACACTAAGTGACATAATAGCTGCATAGCCTATCAGCAATGACTAGAGCTGCTGAACTCCTAAATAGAGTTGGCTTGAAATTGTCTGAAGGAACAATTTTCCCCACCAGAAAATAGAAACACTCCATGGGAACTTGATAATGACCTGCCTGGTTTTGTCAGCTCTTTCACACTCTCAGAAAGCTTGCCGGGCTGCTGAGAAGCCAGGAAGCTCGCAGAGCCCCAGGTCATAGGCAGCTAACTGGAAGGTTACTGGTGACCATGTATCTATGGCAGTGGGACTGGAAATTTTGGGAAGCGACAATTTTGTTTGGTCCAAAACAATTTTTTGGAGATGTCCCTGTCATCTCAAATGGTTTGAATTCAGAACTACATTTTTCCAGAAATGCAAAATTTTCCTTCAGGGCAATTCTGGTTCCCATACAGCAATACCGCTGAATGATATTAGATAAATCTTTTGGGCCAGCCCACTCTGTACAGTGTAATTTCTATAGAGCAGAGTTTCAGTTTGCAAGGAATACACAATACTTGTATGTTTTTTAGTATTCTGTATGGGGTTGTGCAACACCTCTTTTGCCAAGGGAACTGATATTGCAATATGTATGAACTGAGACCTGAAGTTAAAGTAAAGGATTCTCAGGGGGAAGAGGAGGATACCAGGTACTACAGTGTTCCACAGGGTTCAAGACTGTAGGACCTACCCTATGACTCAACTCAGTAACCATAGCTCATATATTTGGCATTGTGATAACACTAAATGCCAGTAAAGAAGGGGCTCTATCAAAGGTTTTGTTGTACAACCAGCCATGACCACAAGGGTGGAGACTCTTGCTGCAGACACAGGTTGGAAGGATGAATAGGGTGGGTCTTTTCCACATTATGAACTTTAAGGGGACAGGAACAGGAGAGCTGTCCCATCTGAGGAAGGAGACATGGAATCTGGTGGTGAAGGAAGCTCCATGCTCTTTCTTCACACACTTGTTAGCTTAATAGCTTTGTTTACCTAATATGTGAAAATGGACTTTCATTGTCTTTGCCTGAAGACTGGGCTGGGCAGAGAATCAAATACACATTCCTTTGTCTGAGGCAGACCTGTTTACCAACTCCCTCTGACATGCCTGGTTTAAACACATCTTAGTCATAATTCCAGCATATATCCATTCCTTTTTGTACACACCGTGTGCATACCTCATGGGAAAAAAATATTAGTTTTCAAATGATACCTCACAAGGCATATTCTGTACAAAGATTATGACACTAGTTTGTTGTGTGTGAATACAGGGTACTTACTGTCACGCCCTCCAGAACAGGAGCTCAGCCCTGCCCAAGTTGGAACTTGGTGAAGGCTACCTCGTTGGCTTTGGTTTGGGCCAGTTGTCTGGCACAGGGACTGTGCTGAAACCTTTGAGTTTGGGTGGTCACCATAGTTTATGCTGATGGAGAAGGCTGAAATCCAGCCAGTACCTTGGGCTAGGGGACTGGGTCATGGAGTAGACTGGGGCACAGCTGCACTGGAGACTAAGTGGAGGGACCCTGACATAACTGTGGGGATGGACACCAGGTAATGCAGTAGCGATTGAAAGACTACTCAAAACTCACCCCACCCAAACATTAGCCTTCAAGCACAAGGTACCAGAGGTACATTGTTTTGGAACTAAGGCTGGTATACAATGTGGACTCTGCCACAATATTTTTGAGTATTAAGGAGTCAGTACCTTGTGCTATTGCTGGGAGTGTATGCATGATTCCCTGTAGAGGCCACTTCAATGAGTGTTTAGTGCCTTCCCAGATAGGGAGTGCAGTGCCTATTTCTGGGATTAATTCTGGTCTCCCCAAATGTTCTGGAAGGGAACCAAGTGGTTTGTGGCTAGTGTGAGGCCTATCACCCCAGGCACATGTCACTGGATTTATGGATTACAAAAGTAAAGCTATGTCCCACCACAAAACCCCACAAAAACATCTTCGTCCTTAATCAGCTCTTAAATACTAACTAAACAGTTGGGGTTGAGAACCTACCTTTTTCAGTCCATGGAACATGCTGCCATAGTTGGCTAGCTACTAGATGCAGTCCTGTCCTGCAGTGCAAGGTTGAAGGACTACTTAACAGTCCCAGTGCCCTGTCCCAACATTCCTTCCGCCGGAGGTGGTGTGGCTCAAGATATCGGGGTAGGATTTCTTCCATCCTCTAGCCCAGCGCTTAAGACTCTTGAGGAGTTGTCCCAGGCATATTTTCTCTTGGAAGCTCACTCAAAATAACCAAGAAAATGCTCAGAAAATGGAACATGGGCAGAGAAAGCTACTCAGGTACTTAATTATAAACAAATATCACCTATTGTGGAACTAAAACCCCAGTGTTCCTGCTTCAGTATTCTGCCTTGACGCCAAATTGTGAATACACATTGATGGCAGAATGGAATAATATCCCTGCATTAATTCAGTTAACATATGTTCCATCATTTTTTAATGGAAGAAACATGCTTACTTGGTAGGTTTCCACATACAAGGAATGTATGGCTCAAAGGAAGGCTGCAGTAAAGTAGTGCTTGTGTCTAAATTGGGAAGGTGGGGGTGGGACAGACCAAAGGGTGTGATTTTCTACATCTACTTTTCATTATTTGGGAAAAATAAATATGAAAACTGACATCAGTTGGCACTGCATAGCTACCTTGGTGGCCATCTCACTAGAGGTCAAAATTCTATCTGAAGTAGCATTTTGTTGCTAGAGGCAATGCCCTTAGGTCAGAATGGAGGTAATTTTGCAGGGAAGCGAGGGCACATTTTCATTGCTGCTGCATCTACTACGTGTAAAAGTAAGTAGACCTTTCTCTAGGGATGGGATGCTAACAATTTCCACCAGAATATTTAGTTGAATGATTAGAGCAAACCTTCAAAGAGTTCAACAGTTGATATTACCTGCTAATACCCAGCAAGTCTCCATTGACTCCATCTTTGCATTTGTGCAAGAGTATTCAAGTAATGCATTAGAAGAAATAAAGTGTATTCAAATACTAAAAAGGAAGCAGTGTCTGAATTTCAAGTGGTCTCCTAGTTGACATTAAATATCATCTGTATATGTCACTGCTTCATGCATTCCTGACTTTCAATTGAGATGGGGAGGAGAGAGGTGACATATCAAGAGACTTAAGGCAGTGACCTTCATACAGCCTTGAACTTCAGAAGATCATAAGTATATTCATACATGCTGTCATTGCATGATCTATTGTCTGACAAAGAGCAAGGGTCTGGTTGCTCAAACCATTTCTTTTAAGACTGAAACACAGTGATCCACATCAGAAATTTTAAATTGACCTATCAAGTTCCCATTAACTCTCTGTACAGGATATGGAAACTGATTCTTGTTCTATTTGCAAGGGATTCCTTGGGAGTTCAAGTTTTTTCTTGAAAATCATAGCTCACTTAGTAGCTTTATGCTTTTTACAGCACCTTGATGTTGCTGAGTTCCTTAGAGATTTTTCTTTGTAGGATTTCTGTTCTTACAATATAGGAATGAAGAGAAAATTATTAATAAGGTACTTTACTTGTGAGATCCTGTGTGCAAAGCATGAATAAATGGATAATACTTTAAAAGGGCATTTACTTAGAACCTGAGTGCTATTATCAAAGAAAAAGTATTTAATTCTTGCTTTTTGCAAAACTGGTAGAGATAAAAGGTGGGTGAACATCAAATATTGAGAGTTATTCAGCCTTTCCAACGTGAAGAAATGAAGGTGTGGCTTTAGATAGTATATAGGGGTATTTGAAGGGGAGGGACTTCTCTTCAAGCATTAATCTGTGGTGATATTAGCAGAATCAGTTGGGATTAGATTGGCATGTTGCAGTTAGCCCTAACTAAGGAGCACCACTAGAACTGTGCAAAAGACATAACTAAGGTGCAACGATTCAGTTCTCAGCCTTGGCAGCCCTATGAGAAAGCTTTTGTCAGTTTGGCTGGCAGAAGTGAATGACAAGAGCCTTCTAGGCAGGCAGCTGGGGGCCAGTTTTGTCTCACCGCCCCCAGGAGGAAAAAAAAAATCAAAATTTTCCAGTAAAACAAACTTTGCTACGGAAAATCTCAGATTTTTGAGAAGGGCTTTTTGGTTTGAAAATCATGCCAGAAAACTTTTCAACCACCTCTAGATGATGGAGGCTTAACACAAGTGACTTTTTGCATGAACGCATCAGGTGTATGTTCATGTGACTTATCGATCTATTAGGACTTATCACCATGCTGAAATGTCAAATAAACAGCATTATATCAGAACTTGTGTGTTTGAAAATAGTTCACGCAGAGTTGTGTCAAATTCAGGCAAGGGAGCAACACTGAAAAGAAGTCCTCCAAGCTGATACTTTGAAAGAATCAGGCCCCATGTTGAGGAGATGAAATGGGTGGGCTGATCTATGACTGGAACAAACTCAGAGGAATTAAGGACCATCCTAAACCTCACCATCTTCCATTCGAACAGCAAAGCACGTTGCTTTAACTGTGCCTTATCTAACAAATATGGCAACATTTATATCTAAATAAACCCTACCAAAACTAGACACTCCGCTGCACATAATTCTCTCCCTGGGGAGAGGATGTGATAACTAATAGGTGACAGATTTTAATAAAGTTGCTTAATGCTCTCTGGAAGGATCAGCTATTACAGGGATGACTACAGTAGAAAAATGTGTAGTACAAATGGGTTGGAAGATTCTGAAGTATGTGAGAACTAACCAATCAAAACTATCACTTAAGCTTAATTCTGTGCAGTTTTGAGGCCAGCAATAGTGGAAATCACATGCAGGAACATGATCAGTTAAGTTAATGTGTACTTTGTATTTTTAGTGATGCTTTCTGATTTAAACTGAAGGGGCTTCAAGTCATTGTTTAGAGACTGTTTAATTTTGATTTTAACAAATTGGAGAATTCCAACAGAAAATTGTTCTGTTGAAATTTTTGACCAGCTCAATACAGTGTTTTCCCAAGCAAACAGCCAAATGGTTAACAGCTACCAAAGGTTTCAAGTCCATTAAGTTCCTAAGCATAGAATATGTAATACTTGGCTTTGAAAAGCTGTGAGATGGGTCCCCATCCTGCAAACACTGACCATAAAGCTTACTGTTTTCCAATACACCTGCCTTCTCCATACGGTCTGAAAGATCTGGTCTTTATTTTATACTTAATCATATTGTAGAAATGTCACTTGATAATGCTCATAATAAACTTATTGACTTCAAAAGTCATTTAGAGCTTAAACATACAGCCATTAAGAGGGCTTTAGCTAAGCATTACAGGTGAAGAGTGGGAGGAATGTACATAATTCCACATGAGTATACTGTAAAATAGAATATATATAAAATTCACTTGAAATCTTTCAGTTGCCAGGGAGAAGTCACAAGTAACATTCTGACCTACAGTTGATCTAGTGGGTGGCCACTAAGATGTAATCAGTGTCACAGAGTTCAGTGAAAAACTTGTCAAAAGACAAAGCTAAAATAAAAAAGTCTTTTGAGGCTATACCTTGGAAGCTGCTTGCAGATCCCAGTTTTTCCTGTTGAAGTGCTTTTCTGAATCATTGCTTCCATGCAGATAACATCCACCTCAACTGGAAAGATGAAGTGGAGGAAATTAAACAAGGAACAAAGTAATGCAACTGGAGGGGAGCAATTAGGCTGGGTCTAATCACAGTTTTATTTTCAATTGTGTAATTAATTTGGTTAAGGGTGTAATCTTTATACCAAATGGTCATACTGGTACAACCCCCTACTATGGAAGCAGTTATACCAGTACAGAGGTGTTTAACAGTAGAACTCACTGTGACAGTCTGTATCCCAATGTTCACCCCTTTTACTCGACTTTGATGCATTTTGTATAAAGTATGCCTTGCGAGGTATTATTTGAAAACTCATGATTTGCTGACCATTAGTGTCCTGGTAAAATATGCGGCAACATTGTATGTAAAGTTATAAGATTCTACAGTATGATATTACTAAGACACATTTCAAGTCTGGGGAGCAGTCTCAAACCAGTTCCCAGAGACAAAAGGCTAGTCCATACCTCACCCAGGTGTCAACAAAATCAAATGGACCATCACCTGATTAGGTGGCAATTCTTTGGCAGAAAAGAGGTTAATAATATAATATATAGAGATATACCTATCTCATAGAGCTGGAAGGGACCCTGAAGGGTCCAGCCCCCTGCCTTCACTAGCAGGACCAATTTTTGCCCCAGATCCCTAAGTGGCCCCCTCAAGGATTGAGCTTACAACCCTGGGTTTAGGAGGCCAATGCTCAAACCACTGAGCTATCCCTCCCCCCCCATTGTTGGTAAAAAAACAACACCTCAACATCTTGACAAAGAAACAGCTTAGGGTTCCCATCTACACAGACTTTGTCGCCTGAACCTCAGCTGGAGATGCTTCTCAAAGAAGAGAAAGAACTATAAGAAGGGAGAGTACACACCCCAAATTATTCCTCCCTTTCTCTCTACCCATGGCATCAACAAACGAAGAACAAAGGTAGCAGCATTTGTCCTGGGGGGGGGGGGAATATGAATCTTGACTGAAAGAAATTCAGCCAATAAGACTGCTGAAACATGTGGTGAGAGAGACTTTGCTTTGAATTCACGTAGCTTGTTAAGTTAGGCATTAGTTGCATTTTACTTCTATTTTCTTGTAACCAATTCTGACTTTTTTGCCTCATTACTTGTAGTCACTTAAAATCTTTCTGTAGTTAATAAACTTGTTTAGATAAAACAATAAAGCCAGTGTGTTTAGACTGAAGGGTTTGGGAAACTCCATTTGGGATAACAGGGTTTGTGCACATCATTTTCTATTAATAAAATGACTTACTTTTTATGAGCTTGTATTGTCCAGGAGAGGGCTGGGCAGTACAAGATGTACATTTCTGGGGAAATTCTGGGACTGGGAATTTGTTGGCGTTTCTCTGCAGTGTAATTCAAGAGTGGCTGGCTATTGCACTCATACAATATAACTGGGAGTGATTTACACGCCGAAGGTTGTATGAGCAGACCCAGGAGTGGCAGCTCTCACAGCAAAGCAGTGAGAAAGGCACCCCAGGTTGGGGAACTGTGATGACACAGCAATTCAAGAGTGCAGATTGTATCCTGGGTAATGTCACACTCACTACTTTTCAAGTAAAAAGCTGTATCAGTATAAGAGCTTACCCTATTTAATGGAGTCCACACTAGAGGCTTGTCCAACTTCATACTACTGTTGTACAAAGTGGTACAACTTTATAATATATGGAGATATACCTATCTCCGGAAGGGACCCTGAAAGGTCATCAAGTCCAGCCCCCTGCCTTTACTAGCAGGACCAAGTACTGATTTTGCCCCAGATCCCTAAGTGGCCCCCTCAAGGATTGAACTCACAACCCTGGGTTTAGCAGGCCAATGCTCAAACCACTGAGCTATCCTTTCATGTAGACAGGGCCTTAGGAAAACCAAAAATGGATAAATGTGCTGATGCCATAGCTAGGGTAGAATCTACACAAAGAAAAAAGGCAAATGTGGTGGGAACAGGTTAAAAACTTATGATTAGCACTAATTATGCGCCCTAAGTGGAGTTCTGTGACAAAATACAGTTGAAGAAAACAGTCACTGAGTTGCTTAAATGTTAAATACTTTAGAGTTGGTTACATCACTTTAAATAAGGTATTTAAAGATTAACAACCATCTTTAAGCTGAATATTTTACATTTATACAAAAACATTAACTATAGCCAATTATATTTGCTTAATCAAGCTTAACAATGCCGCATGCTGTTGCTCCTCAGAAAGCACTATGAAAATTTCCAAACTATGTAATGCTAAAGGGTGTCTACTATCCAAGGGCACAACCATCTGTTGACTCATTAGTATAAAAGAAATAGTTGACTCATTGCTTATCATTTTTCTCATTACAAATATGATCATTAATGATGTCGACTTTACAGCACCAAATAAAACTCGAGAAAAATGACAGTTGCTGAACGTTTACTATGAAAACTAGTGAAGCTTTCTCAGATTAGTTATCTGAGAAATACAGTGGTGCACTGAACAACATTGTTTTTTAAATGTAGAGAGTAGAAGGTGGCTGTATTCAGACTCTTAACTGAGTCAAGTATCTGAACCTCAAAAGATAGGACTATTACACCAGGTCTACAATAAGAGCTCTTTGCTAGTGTAGCTGTGTCAGGACACTGTACCAGCAAAGCATTTGGAATGAAGATTACGTGGCTGCAGTTTACACGAGTATGGCTGCACCGTGGCCAACGTTGCTTATTACACCAGACCAAGTGAAAATAAGCGATTAGTGGCACAACTGCAATTTAGCCAGTATAACTCCACCTGCCCTAAGGCCTTTGATGGAACTGTGCTCGCGAAAGATCAGAGATCGCACCCTTGTCAGGTCTAGCTGTGCTAGCAAAAGCTTGTAGTGTAGACTGGCCTTAGGTCTGTAATTTAAGATTCCATTTTTAGCTCAAGACTTTGTGCATAGGGAATGTGGGATATCAAAAGTCCAACCCTCAACTATTGGATGACACCAGTGCTAGAAGTGGTTCAGACTCCATGAAGTCAGGCACTGATGCCTCTGTCCCTTAAAACCACTCAGTTTCCCTACCATCATTGTAAAGCCTACACCAGGTGTGTGCAAGGGTGTCAGGCTAAATTCCTAATTCATGCTTTGTGGGAGTGGTTTCCTATTAATGCAGGATTTTTGGAGCCTGTGAAGCATGTTGCAGTCTTAAATTTATGGATAAGCTATCAATATAATCCAGTGGCAATACACGATTTACATAAAATGAGAAGCAAAGTCAAATGGATAGATGGCTTTTTGCAGGCTAGGTGCTACATATGGTGAGCTGGAACTGCCTCTATGTTAAACCACTCTTAAGCCACTGAAACAATGAAGAATCTGGCTAAGGCCTTGTCTACACTGGCAAGTTTCTGTGGAGTAACTCCCGAGGTGTACACACTGCCAAGTCACTTAGTGTGCAGAAACTGCACAGTTTCAGCGCTGTAAAAAATCCACCCTGTATGACAAGAGGTGTAGAGCTTCCTGCATCAAGGGTATAGTGCCATGGTGCCAGTGTAGACACCCTGGTAGATTACAGCGCTGCAATTGGCCTCCGGGAGGTTTCCCACAATGCCTGTTCTCACCTCTCTGGTTATCAGTTTGAACCCTACTGTCCTGCCCAGGTGACCAGCCGTCATCCCCACCCCTTACATTCCTTGGGAATTATGAAAGTCCCCTTCCTGTTTGCTCGGTGATGCGTGCAGTGGTCTCAGTGCATCTTTTCAGGTGACCATGCCTGCTTCATGCACCAGGTGATCCCCCACACGGAGCAATGCCGAGCTGCTGGACAGCATTAGCATTTGGGGAGAGGAAGCTGTCCAGTCCCAGCTGCGCTCCAGCCATAGGAATTATGATATCTACGGACAGATTTCATGATGCATGACAGAAAGGGGCCATGACCATGCAGTGCAGGGTCAAAGTGAAGGAGCTGCAGAACGCCTACCACAAGGCGTGGGAGGCAAACCTCTGTTCCAGTGCTGCGCCCACGTGCTGCCGGTTCTACAAAGAGCTGGACGCGATACTCGGCGGCAACCCCACCTCCACTGCGAAGGCCACTGTGGATACTTCGGTGGCTAGTGTGCCAGTCGAGAGTGGACTGAGCCAAGAGGAGGAAATCTTGGATGAGGATGTGGAGGGGGACCCAGAGGCAGAGGGCAACTCAGAGCTCAGAGATGCTCGGAGCTCTTCTCTACCCCAGAGGAGGCTAGACAGTCACAGCTATCGGATCTTGGCGAAGCGCAAACAGGAGAGGAGGCCCCTGGTAAGTGGCTTTGATTTTGGAAATCGCTGAAGCGAGTTGTTGGGTGCAGAAGGGTTGCATAAAGGCTTGTGTCTGTTTGATGCGTGTACCACCACATGCCTAGTCTGAGAGGTGGAACAGGGTGTTGTTGATTGACTCCCTCACTTCCCGGGAATCTGCCTCAGAGATCTCCATGAAACTGTCATGGAAATACTGGCCAATCTGTTGCCGCAGGTTCTTTGGCAGAGCTGCTTTGTTTCTTGCCCCATTAAGGGTAACTTTCCCGTGCCACTCTGCCATCACTGAGGGTATTGCTGCACACAGGTGAGTCACATAAAGGCCAGGGCGGAAGACGCAGGCTTGGAGAAGACCATCCCTTGATTATCTGCTCACCCTCAGCAGTGAGATATCTTCCATAATGAACACAGACTGTGAAAAATGTGGGGACAATAATGATTATAAGGTCCCCCCTACAATGCTGTCTCTCCCCAAGAGCCACGTGCCCAGTGTACAGTACGGTCCTGGAACACTGATTTCCCCAGCCCCTGCAGTTACTCACCATTTTGGGGGTCTTGTGGCTCATGTGTGCTTGCCTGGGGCCAGCCAGTTAGGGACAGGTATGTGAATAGTGGCTGTGTTTTAAATCAGTGGTCTGTGCGTTACAAACAATACTGCTTCTGTAAAATGTTGCATTTTGGCTTCACAGAGATGACCTTGGGAGCCCAGCCTCCCGCTTTGTTATTGTCAGCTGAACGGCTGCGCAGAATTGGAAAGCAGCCACAAAGAACTAAAGAGGATTTTCTGTATGAGGTCATGATGCACTCTGCAGACGAAAAACAAGAATTGAAGGAGTGGCGGGACAGCGAGAAGAGAGACCGAAAGGAGAACGTGGCACACCAGAATGAAGCCACGAAGCAGCTCTTAAACATTATGGAGCGGCAAGTGGGCATGCTCCAGGTGATACTAGCACTGCACACTGAGCAGCTCTGTGCCCGCCCTCCCCTGCAGCCACTGTCGCAAAACTCTTTCCCATGCACTCCCCAGACACCATCACCACACTCTTATCAACCTCCTGGCTCCAGTCTCTACCCGCAGCATTCCACTCCTGCCCCATCATAGTCCAGCCCTGCGGCCTCCCACTACCCACTGCACTTGGCCCTGCTGAAGTACAGTACCCACTGTACTCCAAAGGAGAAGTTTGGATATAATACCTGGACATACACAAATCTTTAACTGTCCCAGGACCCCACCTCCTCCTGGGACCCTCCCTTCCCCCATCCCCCTCAGTGCTGATGTGCTTTTTTGGTTTTCTCTCTCCTCCGGTTGTTGTTTCTTAATAAAATAATTGTTTTGGTTTGAAAGCAATCTTTATTCCATTAATTGAAAGCAAACAGAGCCCTGCAAAGCAACAGGCAGTTTTCTTACACCTTCATAGTGCATCGTCTGCACCAATCACAATCACCTCCTAGCATTACAAACACTGCACTCCTGAGCATAGCAACAAATATTAGTGGCTTTCAGCTTCAAATTGCTGCCTCAACGCATCCCTGATCCTTATGGTCCTGCATTGCACCCCTCTAATAGTCCTGGTCTCTGGCTGTTCAAATTCAGCTTCCAGGTGCTGAGCCTCAGCGGTCTGGCCCTGAGTGAAGCTTTCACCCTTCCCTTCACAAATATTATGGAGAGTCCAGCATGCGGCTAAACATAAGAATATTGTCATGCACCTTTCTGAACCAGCCTGTGTTAATGTCCGTGAAACACCCACGGTGATCCACAAGCGCCTGGAGAATAATACCCCTTGTGATTAATGTACCCGGTGGCTAGGTGGTCTGGTGCCAGAATTGGAATATGTGTGCCATCTATTGCCCCTTCGCAGTTAGGGAAGCCCATCTGTGCAAAGCCATTCACAATGTCACACATGTTGTACAGAGTCACGGTCTTTTGGAGCAGGATGCAATTAATGGCCCTGCACACTTCCGTCAACACGAGTCCAACAGTCGACTTTCCCACTCCGAACTGGTTAGTGACCGATCAGTAGCAGTCTGAAGTAGCCAGCTTCCACAGTGCAATCACCACGCGCTTCTCCAATGACAGAGCAGCTCACATTGTCGTGTCCTTGCGCCACAGGGCTGGGGTGAGCTCATCGCACAGTCCCATGAATGTGGCTTTCCTCATGCAAGTTCTGCAGGCACCGCTCCTCATCCCAAACATGCATGACGATGTGATCCCAGCATTCAGTGATTGTTTCCCAAGCACAAAAGTGGCGTTCCACTGTGGTCAACACCTCCATGAATGCCACAAGCAATCTCGTGTCATAGCTACTACATGTGAGGAGACCAATGTCGCACTCCTCTTGCCTTTTCAATTTAAGGAATAACTCCACTGCCACTCATAACATGTTAGTCAGAGCTAGTAGCATATTGGTCAACAGTGCAGGATCCATTCCTGCAGCCCAAAGAGGCAGAGCGCGCAGTACACAAACCATTGAAAGTTGGCGCCAAATACAGACGGAAGCACAGGGATTGCTGGGATGCAAAGCAATGCATCATGGAGCATTGGGACAGGCCCCAGGCCCCGTGACCCTCTCCGCCTTCCCACAACTCTTAGTGGCAGAAGAGGAAGAGATGCTCTGTGAGATAGCTGCCCAGAGTGCACCGCTCTGAATACCACTGCAAGTGCCGCAAGTGTGAACACGCTATTGCGCAGGCAGCTGACAGTGTGAACACACAACAGCCATTTCCCTTCAGCGCTCTCTGAGCAGTGCTGTAACTCCTGGTGCTGTAACTCTGCCAGTGTAGACATACCCTAAGACTGCTTACTGTAGCAGGTTAATAAATTAAAAAACATAAAAATAAAAATGCTAGAGCTGCCACTATATGATCACAAACTCCAGACTTCTGATGACACTAGCAGCTATGGCTGTTGAAGGAGTCTCATTGGTGTGAGGTAGTGTTGTCAAATTATTCTGGCAAACTTTCTCCTATAAATTTATTTGAATGTACAGCATGTTCTGAATGTATTAGATTGCTTCACTTTCTGGAGCAATAAATCCTAGACAATCCCTTTAATAAACACCATGAACGTAACTAGTTCAAAGGGAGAAATGTCTGGGACCATTACTGGTCACAGATCTTAGGGAATGCTGATCTCTTGTATGAGGTCACTTAGGAATTGTACTGTAAACCTAAAAAACCTGGTTAATAACCAAACTAAAAATGACTTATCTGAACCAGTGGGGTGCCATTTTCATGGCAAGTGGCTCTTTCTTTGTGTGAAGTTACAGATTTTATTTTTTTAAGGGTGGAGACTTGAAGCTTCTGTTTGGTTGAGTGTAGAACCAGATCTGTCACTACCAGCACTGAAATGTCCAACTCCCTGAAGTTCCTGTCAATTTTGCTCTGATTCCACAGCAGGGAAAATGGGCTTTAAATCCTCTCCACTGCAGGGCTATACTAATATGTGCCAGCTTTGTATTTGAAGTTTCTGACTAAATTATCAGGCTACATTTGTTCTCTAGCCATCTCTTTAGCTTTTGCAAATCTTATTTCTCAGCTCCTCTTCTGAGCCACCAGTGCCAGGTGACCATGCAGAAAGTTGGGCTGAGAGACCAAGGCAGATGGGAAAGTCTGCCTCATGCTTCATCCTTACCCTTATTGATTGTATCTACTAGGGGGAAAACAGATTTTGGACAAAATTTACCTTGCTAATGTGGTAAGGGTACCCCAGGCAAGATTGGAGAAGCTGGCTTAAAAGACAAGTGGCTCTCATTCACATATGTGAACAAGAGTGATGTAAGCAGTGTGCTAGAACAAAGTTAGCATCTAAGCTTCCTATAGCTGGAATCAGCAGCCACATTTCCTGACTGCAAATTTTGGTGGCCTCCTTACCTTGGGCCAAAGCTAGATGACTTTTGAGAGCTAATTGTAGAGCTCTTAATCACAGGCCTTCAAACCCAACCTCATGAGTTGTTGTAATAGCTTCTTATAGTGAGTCCTTATTAAAAAAGGGAGATGCTACTTTGTTAGTGTTGGCTTCTCCTTACTCTTAAAAGAGACCTATCACCACCCAATCAGGGGAAAGTAAAGGGGGCACACCTTCAGTGCCACATGGAACTGGAAGGGGGCATGCAGGGACTGCCCATACCTTTGCAGGGCATCTATTGATCCCCTTCATGAGTTACAGCTATATGATCATGCTACCTGGGAAAACAAGAGCAATAAGTATTTGCATTCTGGTAAGTTATCAAGCAATTATCCTTCAGCTGTTGCTACAAATAGGTGTGAGCTGCTTTGCTCTTCCAGAAAAGAGGCAATGGTGAGGGTAAGCATCCCATATGAAGATGAGGTTAGTAGGGGGGGGGGGAGGGGAAAAAAAGCTTGACTGATTTAATTCTAGGCCCTCAGCTAGGTTTCCCCGTCCACCCTTACAGACTGCAGTGTGGTGAATAATCAATGTCCTGTAGCCCTGCTTACCTTCAGGGAGCGCAGCATGGCAGAAAACCTCAAAGAACTGAGTCATGGGTTTGAGAATGCTGTAAAAGTGAGTAATTAGGAGCTGCTTATGACAACCCTATGGTTTACTCATGCAAAGCATATGCAATGTTAATATGAACTGATGGTATTTCAGGTGTCCCTCAACCAAACAGCACCACAACTTAAGTGCTCATCTTAAAGCTAGTGGGACAAATCTCTTTCACAAAGATGTATCAGGCTTTGGTCACTGAGGTGTTGCCCTGGCAAATGAAGTCTTCACAGTCAGGCTGGAAACGTTTCAGAAAACCAAGGCCAACATGTCATAAATGCAGCCCCTGCCATTCAATTGAGAAAAGAATACACAAGTCATAGGAGTGGTAGCTGGTATCAGTCGAACCAGATGACAGCAATTTCAAAGATAGCTACCCGCAAAAACTACTGCAGAGAAGATCTCATCTGGCCAAAGCTGATTATTTTGGGGGGAGGTGGGCAGTTAATGTGGCAAGAAATAGGTGTTGGGTTAGAACTGATGGGTGAGAATGCTCCATTATCTTAAAATATAGCTATAAAAGGTTAAGAAGCCCCACCTAAAGCAAGGCATAATGGAGTTTGACTAAGAATTTGGACTGCTAGATGGAAGGGTTTTGCATATTTGGGTAAAGGATGGGGAAAACTTTCTGTTTTGTCTGTCCTATCCACAGACGCAAAGTGGGAGCAACAGGGCCAGAGAAGAGAGAAAGCCAAACAGAAACAGCCTGGTAGTGGAATAATGGGGCCCTGAGACACTTGTTTTGTTTGAGGTACAGAGGGTGGGTGTCAAGGGCACACTCACCTCTCGTGAGTGCTGCCTGTTGATTGAGTGAAAATCTGCACTCTCTCTTGCCTCATGATTACCCATCAGCTGTTGCCCTCATGAGACAGGTCTTCAGGGGCTCAGTCCTCCAGCTAAATGCATGAGTAACCCCTTCCATGGTAACAAAGGTCCAACAGAGTCTAGCACTGTGCCTTTGTCAGTATCTGCAGTGCTGTCTCCAGGCTCAGTTCTCAGCTTCTTCTGGGCTAGCTTTAAGTCTGTCCCTGCCCTTTTATGGAGCACTGCCTCCAGGGCTTTTTCCCTGGAGACCCTTTGTCCTCAGTGATTGTCTGGTGTCCCATCTCTCCAGCCAGATTACTCCTTAAATTCAGTCCCCTTCCAGGGGTAACAAAGTTCAATGAATGGTTGGCCCTCTTCAGGGTCTCCTGTTCCATCCCTGGGCTATGTAATGAACCTCTGAGGGAAAGAAGTCAGCCTACTGATAAAACCCCTAAGTGACTGTTCAAATTTAGAAAGGAAAAGGGATAGGACAAAGGTGGCTAATGTGTCAGATAAATTAAATGCTTCCATAGTTGATTGCTAGCTATTAACTGTTAAGGTGAATATTTCTAACTTAATAGTAATATGCACAGTAGGTCATGCAAAACAAAGTACCTGTCATTTAGCAAATTTGGGGATAACTGCAGATGGATTTTAAAAAATAACTTATGGTCTGATGTAGACAGATGCAACTATACATATAAAATGATGGGGTCTAAATCAGCTGTTACCACTCAAGAAAGAGATATTGGAGTCGTTCTGGATAGTTCTCTGAAAACATCCACTCAATGTGCAGCGGCAGTCAAAAAAGTGAACAGAATGCTGGGAATAATTAAGAAGGAGATAGAAAATAGGACAGAAAATATCATGTTGCCTCTATATAAATCCATGGTACGCCCACATCTTGAATAGTGTGTGCAGATGTGGTCGCCCCATCTCAAAAAAGATATATTGGAATTGGAAAAGGTTTGGAAAAGGGCAACAAAAATGATTAGGGGTATGGAATGGCTTCCGTATGAGGAGAGATTAATAAGACTGGGACTTTTCAGCTTGGAAAAGAGATGGCTAAGGGGAGATATGATTAAGGTCTATAAAATCATGACTGGGGTAGAGAAAGTAGATAAGGAAGTGTTGTTTACTACTTCTTATAATACAAGAACTAGGGGTCACCAAATGAAATTATTAGGCAGCAGGTTTAAAACAAACAAAAGGAAGTATTTCTTCACACAACGCACATTCAACCTGTGAAACTCCATGCCAGAGGATGTTGTGACGGCCAAGACCATAAGTGGGTTAAAAAAAGAACTAGATAAATTCATGGAGGATAGGTCCATCAATAGCTATAAGCCAGGATGGGCAGGAATGGTGTCCCTAGCCTGTTTGCCAGAAGCTGGGAATGAGAGACAGGGGATGGATCACTTGATGATTACCTGTTCTGTTCATTCCCTCTGGGGCACCTGGCACTGGCCACTGTCAGAAGACAGGATACTGGGCTAGATGGACCTTTGGTCTGACCCAGTAGGGCCATTCTTATATTCTTATGTTCAGGGATGCTTGACCAGTTCTCCCAGTAGTCCAGACAGCCCCTTAAGAGATAATTGCATGCCTCTTTGATAAAGTTTGCTTTGCAGTTGAAAGTGAGTCAGGATATTGGACCAATCTGACTGCTAGTGTAAGCAGATATAGCTTCATTCATGTCCATGGAGTTGAAACAAATTACATGGATTAAGTTGGGTCAACTATTGAAGTTTACATGCTCTATTGTATGTGAATCTAACTAGTTCTGTTTTTGCAAAACAGAAAAAAAGAACCTGTTGCAAGTTTGGGTGAGCAAGGGTATTGTACCACCACCAACAAAAGATGTGCATCCTTCTCTTAAGCTGGCTGTGTCTCCTCCTGAGATGACATGCTTCATTCTGAGGTGAACTGAGTGGTATCACTTATTATGTAATCCAGTACACCAATTGCTGGAGTGTTGACTAATTTATTTCAGTGACTACCTTTGTAAAATGACCTGGTATGTACCCATTTCCAACAAATTGGTAACTCGACTATACATAGCTGTAAGAAATCTAATTATGGGAAGTAAGCAAATAGAGTAAAACATGAAAACAAAAGGGAGCTTTAGTGTATGAACCATAATACAGCAGTTCTGGTGTGTGAAGATAAATTTTAGATGGGAGCATTCCATTTAATAGAAAACATGTGAGTGAATCCAAAGTCATCCCAAATCAGTCAGAAAAATCAAATGACTCTTCCCATGACATTTCCTGTGTCACACTAAAATGCCCGTGGAGGTGACTGAGTATTAAAAATTGAGTGAAGTTCAATTAAAAGCTATGGGAAATGACAATTACACACCTTTTGTGTACTCATTCCAGTAATCCATCTTGGCCAAAATGGCTTATAACGTCTCTGAAGAGACACAAAAATGTCCTGAAAGATGTACCCTGGGTCTTCACCTTGTCACTGCTTGACCTTAGTTTTAACTTGTAGTAATGAACATTAAAAATAAAGCTTTCTTTAATTGCATAACAAAGATTCCCAGGGGCTCAGGTAGGCAGGTGCCAAATCCAGTGGATATAAGTCCAGCCTGGCTCTCCCCACTCTACTGTTACAGCTGCTCTAGCATCTCCATAACTTAGTCTGTACAGAGTCCTTGGCTTCAGGTTTCAGACTGCCAATCCCTATAAAGTAGAAAGTGTTCACAAAGTCTTGTTTCTCTGAACACAGGAGGAACCAAAAGAAGTGTCCTTGCTCACAGCACCAGAAATGCTTCAGTCAGCACACCACCAAAAACTCTTTAGGTTTTTCCCAGGGTTGTGCTACAAGCTGACACCCCTATTGTTTCTTAAATCTAATCTGGATGAAGGTTAGCTGCTAAATGGCTCAGTTTAAGGGGCTTTGACCCAACCTATAATAATGCTTCCTGCCCTGACTTCACTGACTGCCTCAATAGAACACAAAATATCGACACCCAACAACCCCTCCCAGACATAAACAAAGAAATAAACTTGTATCATTTGCAGTTTAAGTTAACTATTTTCATATTTACAGTGTCTTTCTCTCAGACTGTCTTTACATCACCAACCCAAATTGATATTATTCCCATCCAAACTTTATAAATCTTTCACTACCTGATTGAAAGAAAAAAACCTATCACCAGAGAAGGGTCTCTTGGGAGGGGCTTCTGATGTGTCTATTGTTTCTGTTAAATCTTCTGGCTGATGGTCCTTGTCCATTTCATTGGGTTACTGTGATGTTCACCTCGTGAGTGCCGCCTAGCAGGTGGTTGTGGTACCGTAATCTCTTTTCTTGCTCCTGGTGACTCCTGTAGGTTGCGACCTCCATAGGCAGGTCTTCAGTGGCTCAGCCCTTCAGCCGAATCACACAATCAGAAATGGACCCCTTCTAGGGTATCCAAGAGTTCATCCAAGAGAAACTATCTATCTGACCACACCACTGTCTTCAGCCCCATCACTGGGTCCTTTAATGCAACCCTCCCCTCATGATTCTAAAGGAGCCTTGCTCAGGGTTCCAACCCAGGAACACTATAAACAGCAGCCATGTACTTACTGCCTTCTTTAATTAAGTTGCTGCTGCATTCCCTGGGCCTCTTCCCATCTGGTCCCTTTACACCTCCACCCATTACCTTAAGTTTAGAGTTCTCAGGTCCTCTCGCTCCCAGGTTTAATAAACACAACCAGTCATCCTCCTGTGGCCAGAGAGGAGCATCTTCTTGCTCCAGCCAGGAACTGACCCGCTAAGGCTCTGTGGCTCATTTTATCGGAGCCTGCTGGGTTCTGATTGCTTCTATACAGCCTTTCTAGTCAGGCCTGGAGGACCTTCCTTCACAGCTTCTTTCCTGGGGCAGGGTGTAGTAGAATGACAGGGTGCCCAGCAGTGGGCCATGAAGGACCAGGTACACTCCATCACAGTAATTTATTTCTCCAGCCTCATTTTCCACAGCTACACCCGTATATTCAGGGGGCAGCCACGCTGAAATCCTATCCCTCAGTAGCTTCTCAGATGATTCTTGCAGAGAACTTCAAGTCTGGTTGTGACACCCAATGGTATCCTGTATGCCATCACATTTATTTGGGTCAGTAGTATATCCCTCCCAAAGTCTATGCTTAGAGCTCCTACTTGTTTCTCCAAGATTGTGGAACCAGACCAGGTCCCCTCTTTTAAGTTTCCCCAAGTAATCTTACATCATAGTCATTATCAGAGACAATCCTCAAACTTTTCCTAACAAAATTGAGAGCTCTCTGAGTTTTTGAGTTGTAGGGTTTCTACGTGATCCAAGTGGTTCAAATCGCTGTTCCTGTTCAGAAAAGCCATACAAGAGGAGTGATGGGGTCCCTAAGTCAAGCCAAAACATGAGGAGCCCTGGGATAAAACTTGTACCTGGCTGATTGCTGTTCCTTAAGCTGTCAAAATTAATGGGATATGTTGGTTCTAGTCCTTTTGGTGGTGATGTATGAAGATAGTCAGCTGAATCCCCAAAGTCCCTTTGGATATTTCCACCATGGCATGATTGTGGGTGTCCTTGGGTAATGCAGCTTTTATGGGTCCCTAGAATCTCACAAACAAGCTGAAATATTTCAGATTCAAAGCTTGTTTCCATTCCCCCCTGGTCTGTGTAACTTACCCAGGCCTCAAAATCGTAAGAATTCATTTATGAGGACCCCAGCCTCCTAGTTTCTTGCTGAGTGAAGTAGGCAATAGCTACCAGCAGATATTGCCAGCTTCTGCCTCAGGCAAAGTCACAAGCTGATCAATCGCAAAGTGCTCCATTACAGCTGTATCTTGTGGAGGTGCTAAAGGGGAATTCTTAGCTTTAGGAGGACCCTTCTTACAAACCAAACATAACACTTCCGGCACCAGCTTTCTCCATCCTGCCTACGCAGCCTTGTGGAGGGATTTAGAGGAGGAGTGGGGTTTATCAAACTAATTTCATTTGTGGTCTCAATTGTTGCAAGACTGGCTAGGCCTTATTTAGTCATCATCCCTGAGACCTTTACGTGTCCCCCTCCCCTTCTTTTAGTTTACCCCTTTCCTGTTCAATGAATAAACTGGCCGTTGTCTATTGGATTTACTCTGCTAGTGACGTAATATCCCAGAGGTCATAGGGTTGTTGGCCCTTCGTACACCAGGCCACTAGGAGGCAGCACCATTTCATGGGAACCCAGGGCTCATTGGCTCTAATGGTCCTGAAGTCCAGGAGTCGGAATCCTGAAGAGGAAGGAACAAGTGATTCTGCCTCCCTCGAGGATCAGAGTTGCCCTAAGCAAGTGGGCTGTATAAAGAATTGTTCTTCCATATGTTTTACCTGTAAAGGATTGGGAAGGAAGATAAAACCTAAAAATCAGAAGCCCTAGCTATAAGTTAAAGGATAAACAGATGAAGCCTGTTTTTTTTAAAAAAATCTGTTTTTATCATCCAATAAACATGAGAAAATTGTTACTTGTATCTAAGCCTGGAGTAATGGCTGAGTTATGATCTAGTCTCAGAGTGATGGCTAAAACACAACACTACATAATGAGTATAAAAAACAAAATGTCTATTTTCAAAAACATTTCAAACTTCCTGTTAAACCTGTCTTGCCATAGAACTTCTTAGAGGTCGATAGTCACACCTTAAGCATGGAATTCAAATCTAAGGTGAAATCTTCAAAGACAATTACTGAAATCTAGGAACAAGCTGTCTCTCCAGGTATGCTCACAAATACCAATGAAAAATAAATATATACTGGACAAAGTATGCTCATAGCATATTCATGAGCAGATTGTTTAAATTTTCTCTACTTAAGCAGGTTTCTTTGCCAAATTTCTCTGCATGTATTAATCAAATACTGAAGTTCAGACATGTTCAGGTGTTGGGTCAGCTGCATGAGAGTAGTTAAAACAAATCCAGCTCCCAAATTGATTAAATAATCCCTGCATACAGCTCGTGCCACCTGTGCTACCACTTCCTATGAGCATTCATACCAACAAAATTAACTTGCCTGTAAGTTTGTGGGAATGTCAATGGGAAAAAAGGGCATTGCTGAACCACACTAAATATAAAAGCAAATGTATAGCACTTACCCAGCTGTAAAACATGTAAAGTGAAATCTTTGAGTTAGGTGTACTATGGTAGCACCTTAGAGCCCAGTTTTGGTGTTAGACACTGTACAAAAACAGAAGACTGTCTCTGACCCATTGATTTCAGAGGTTACCAGTAAACCAGTACATCATACTTAGGAATGGATTGAGAATAAAGATTTTAGGACATCAAAAGACATTGACTTCTAAAGAACTTTATCTGTGGCTTCACCTATACAAGTCAAAGTACAAATGTGGGTTCAAAAGCAAAGTATTTAGACACTTCATTTTCAGATGTTACTTTGAGGAAGTGGGGCTAGGGGACTCATGAGCAGGATTCTCTATAGGCTCAAATTCACCTCAGTTTCACAATCCTAACTCCCCAAAAACCTAGCAGAGTTAATTAACTGCATAATTCTAGATGTATTCAGAAGCAGCAATTGGGATATTTGCATTTGTGACAAAGAAAGAAATATAAACACTTTCAATTTGGATTCTGTGATTTAAAAAAAAAAAAAGACTCATGCAAAAGAGCCTCCTTGGCAATTCCATAGGGGACCACCATATAAAAAAATAGTTTTCAGTTTTCTCTTTTTTCTTTTAATACTAAAAAACATACTAAAATCATAAAAAAAAGCGCCTTTCATCTGAAAGGAAGAACACCTGTGCTGAAACAAACAGCATACATAATGGATAAATATCTGGGTAGCTGTTGCAGCCTGGAAGAAGAGCTAAGCACAGAATAAAGACTTACGGTAAATTCAAACTTTAGTATTTGAAACTGCTTTGTGGAAGTTTGCTCTGGAGTAAAAGGAAGAACCTTACATTCTGTGTTTTGCTGTATGTCCAAAATTACTTGGTTTCTAGGGGTGAAAGTATTTAAAATTCTGAGAAATAAATATGTTGAGGACATACAATACATTTCAGGTATATTTCCAGACACTGTTCAACATAGGGTAAAAAAAATTGACTGCTTGTTGCATTATGAATTAGCAACTTGAGTCACTGTTGCTGGAAAACATTTGAATTTGGGCAGAATTTTGGACATAAATCCTATTCTGAAACCACCTCTAAAATTCAGGGGGAAGCAGGGTGTCTGTGGTCTCAGACTTAGTACTTCAACAGAGTAGTGAGAGCAGAAAATGTTACTAGCTTGTTAAGGAAAGTTGGGAATGGAGCAAGAAAGTGCCATGATAGTAGGACTTATCTGGGATTGGCTGAGGCAGCTGGCTTACTAAAATTGTTCCTTAAGTGACTGAAAATGAGGGAGCGGAGGCAGCAGACAACTTACCACCCCAAAGATAGAAACAGGCAAGGAGAGGGAGTGGCAGTCACTGGTCTCCCCAGCAGTGAGAACATAATATTTCTCTTGAATAGTGGAAGATATGTATATGCTGTATTAAGGGCTGTGATGGGGCACTCACATCTTGAGTGCCTCCTCACAGCTGCATGTGATACTGCAAGCTTTTTCTCTAACTCCAGCAGTCAAAAGTTACCAATCTTCCCTTTATTAAAAACATTACTAAACAGATAATCAATGCGACAGTTACAGATACATAAATGAAGATGGAGAAATACCATAAAATGTTCAGCATCAATGTTTTCATACTCACATTCCCAAGGGCACCATAAAGACATGTGGATTTCCCAACAAGTGGTCATCTGTGGAGGATTGATTCTTCCTCCCTTTTCATGCTGGGGAACCCCTTTTATTGTTACACTCACACCCATAACCCGTATGCACATGAATGAAGGTCCCAACTGCTTCTGCTTTTCCCTTATCTGGATTTTCTAAGGCATAAAAACTGCACTTTTCGTAGGTAATTTAGTTCCCCTTATTTTCATTAGTATTTACATCAACAAGTCCCTATGGTAACCTGCCATCTCTGCTGATAATTTCCCATCAGGTTACAATCAGGCATCTTTGTGGTATTGACAGGTACATTGTGGCATATTTTCCTGAACATCACCTTAGCACAGATTTTACAGCCAGTTGCCGACTGCATGTGTGTTCTCTGTGTGCTGCACTGGGTCTGGCCTGATAACCTCGATCGAACTGCCCAAGAACAGCACAGACTCGGTTCAGTAGCAAAGGTGCTCGTCCAGGCTTATTGTTAACAAAGAATGATCCTAGTGTCCTAATTGTGCTACAGGTACACTAACACACGTATGCGTGTTACAATGGACTCCGCTCAGTGAGTGGCAGGACTCTCCGCTCCCCCCTCGGCCAGACAAAGACACACCCACTGTGACCCCTCTTTTATACACGATACAAACAAATTGGCTAGTTACCATCCTTTACCTTGTACCCATTGGTTCAATCAAAACATCTCTATCATCACCCTGTCATTCTAATCTTATCTTTAGGAGGGGTCAGTGTGTCCCTGTCTCATCTTCGAGGGGTGTGTTTATACCATAACCTTGTATTGGGGTATTCTGGTACTACCCTTCATGGGTTTATGTGAATACTTAGTGCCTAGGATTGCTTGTGTTTTTGCAACGCCACTCCTGTTCTTGCTAAGTTCATAAATCGGATAGTGAACCTGCAAGCAGGCATCTACTTTGTAACAGGTCCTGACTTTTGCTCATAGCCTGACACTTGCTAACTTTGCTTTATATCAGCAGAGCCTGACTTCAGTTCAGGCCTTACACCAAGCTCCTTATACCAGGCCCCATGTCTCAGGCTCTCTCTTTCAACTACACAGTAATCTTCTAACTTTACTGGTACAGGGTCACTCCTGGGTCACCTCCTCATGTCAACCCTTCTTAGACCTAAAGCCTAATATGGCTAAGCTAAAATCTCACAGGCCTCAGCCTGAAGGCCTTGCATTAGACTTACTTTGCTTATATACCTAATACACTCATAAATGCTTTTCAACCTTATACCCCTATAATACTAGCTTACTAATTCCTATAAATATACCTACCATTTAAAACTAGTCATCACACATGGATTACGTATGAATTAACCACAACAATAGAGAAAACAATGAAATGATTATACAAGGTGATTAGCTACACTTTGTGAAAACAAGAATAAAATAAACTTGGGGCAAAATCCCGTGGAGCAATTCAACTTCATGAACTGAGATATGCACTAGATACTTGAGTTTTGGGAAGCTGTTTCTCATCTAAGTTTTTTCAGAGTGTAAACTGAAGATTCTCAGATAGTAAGTTGCATGCTAATGGGGAAATGAACCCTGCAAGTTAACATTTAATCCATCATGTCATCTTTCTAGCCCTCACTGTGAGCTCAGATTGACCATGACCTTGGTGATAAAGTAGCTGCTGGACTGCAGGGAAAACTGCTATACAGAGCATAAAACTTAATAATCTAAAAATTCAGGTCCACAATGGAAGTCATGAACATGCATAAAGTCTGTTACAGGGTTACCTGATGCCAGGGTCAGCAATGGTCCTGTTGGGATGTGGTGCCCTAATTTAAAGCATTGATCTAATATGGAAATCTTCAGTGTGAGTCAGCACGATAGGCGTTCACAGTTCATACATTCATAGATTCCAAGGCCATTAGGGGCCATTGTGATCCTCTAGTCTGACCTCTTATATCACACAGGCCCTAGAACTTCTCCAAAATAATTCCTAGAGCAGATCTTTCAGTAAAATATTCAATATTGATTTTAAAATTGCTAGTGATGGAGAATCCATCATGACTCCTCGTAAATGGTTCCAATGGTTAATTACAGTCTAAATGTGGATAGCTTCAAACTCCAGCCATGTCATATGCGCCGACTTCCCCTCTGCCCGGTGGGTGCTTGACCCCCCCACACACCCCACCCTGGCCCCACCCCTGCCCAGCCTCTTCCCTGCACCGCTCTTGCCCCGCCCCCATTCCACCCTTTCCTCAAAGTCCCTGCCCCCTTCCCACCCCCATTCCACCCCCTTCCCTCAAGTCCCCACCCCTGCCCCACCTCTTCTCCACCTCCTCCCCCAAGCGCACCATGTCCCCACTCCTCCTCCTCCCTCCCTCCTAGAAAGTCCTAAGCACTGCCAAACAGCTGTTAGGTGGTACGGAGGGCGGGAAGTGCTGGAAAGAAGAAGGAGGAGCGGGGACGCGGCACGCTCAGGTGCGGGGGAGAAGGAGGTGGGAGCTTGGCTGCCGGTGGGTGCGGAGCACCCACTAATTTTTCCCTGTGGGTGCTCCAGCCCAGGAGCACCCACAGAGTCGGCGCCTATGAGCCATGTTATACTTTTCTCTGCTCGATGGAAAACCCCCTGATCAAATATTTGTTCCCCCATGTAGGTACTCATATACTAATCAAGTCACCCATTGATCTCCTCTTTGTTAGACTCAAAGAGCTCAATGTATTTAATTTATCACTGTAGGGGCAGGTTTTCCAATCCTGTAACCATTCTCCTGGACTTCTCTGAACCCTCTCCCATTTATCAACATCCTCCTTGAAATGTGGACGCTAGAAGTGAACACAGTATTCCAGCAGTGGTTGCACCAGTGCCAAATACAGAAATAAAATAACTTCTCTCTCCCTTTTCAAGAATCCCCTGTTTGTGCATCCAAGGATCGTGTGAGCCTTTTTGGCTAGTGTCAACCGAGGATCTCATGTTCAGCTGATTATCCGCCATGATCTCCAAGTCTTTCTGAGTCACTGCTTCACATGATATAGTCTCCCATCCTGTAAGTGTGGCTTACGTTCTTTGTTCCTATATGTATACACTTACATTTAGTCATATTACAATGCATACTGTTTGTTTGTGCACCGCTTACTAATTGATCCAGATTGCTCTGTATTATTGACCTCTTCTGTTTGTTATTTACCACTCCCCCAAATTTTGTGTCATTGTACCAGAGACTTTGTTTTCTTCCAGGCCATTAATAAAAATGTTGAATAGTGTAGCACCAGGAACGGATCCCTGTGGGACCCTTTGGAAACACACCTGCTTAATGACTATTCCCCTATCAGTTAGCCAGCTGTTAATCCATTTAACGTGTGCCATGTTAATTTTATACTGACTACAAATTTGCTTTCAGTCTTAAAGCTGACTTTGAATTTAATGAAAGTAAATAGTACTTCCCGTCCTGCTCTTTCTGTACCATTCATTACTTTATATACTACCTTAATGAGACTACCCTCCAGCTCAGCATTCCTGAATAGCATCAGTGCTCATGCTGCATCAATATCTGCCTTGGGCCAAACAACATCAGGTGATGTACTGACCGAAATGCACTTTTATCAGCATTGACTCTAGCTGTCACCTGTTGTGCACATCAATTTGGAACAAAGGTGATAAAGATTTTGGGATTCTTGGGAATGATTCTTAATTGCCAAGTTCCATTCAAGTAAATCTATTAGTACTACAAGCTCTTGTCAGTCATGTTGCTAGATGGTCATAAAAGCATTATATTTCATCATTATGCAGCATTATGCTCATAAAACATGCTGGCGAAGACTAATGTGCACTCAAACAGGAAAATCAGCTGTTAATATGGTATGTATTACAAAAGTACATTGCATAGATAAAATAATACTCCATCCATTACTACATGTTTCAGAACATTTAAATTAGAAAATAACTTTGTAGCTTAAATTCCAATCTGGTCTTAACTTTAGGCTGACTGGAATACTTTCCAGTCTTAACATGCTTTTGACTACTTGGAACAGTCAGGAATGAGAGACAAGCCAGTGAGTTAAAATTTTGTGGCATTTCAGATAACTGAAAAATATATTTAGCTGCTGTAAGAAGTCTGAAGACCGTGTCAGGAAAAAGCTAACAATTTACTGTTTTGTTCCTATTTGTATTGAATTTTTGTTTTTAAGAGCTGTGGAGTAAACTATACATGAAGTGGTTTTCCTGTTAATCCAAATCCCTAGAGGCTGCTTAGCCACTAGAAGGTGGATGTAGCAAATTCCTGCTTTCATAAAACTTGATTTGATAATACTGTCATGTATATTCAATCCTGTGCCCTTTAGCCTAAGAAAATAACAAAGGAGCCAATTATTGGTGCACCTGACAGTAGCCATTTACTTCAACAGGTGTTCAAATCATCTAACATACAGTAACTTTGAGACAGTGAGATTTAATATTTCAGTAATGAGTCTGTACATCCCATGATTGCCTTGAATTTAATTGCTGCTTGCTTTTTTCATTTTAATGAAAGTCTCAAAAGTAATAAGTGGTAGGTAAGGTTCAATTTATAAAAGATTTTTACTGAAATAACAAAGGTGGAAAAATATCATTATGGAAAAATTGTTTTTAACTTGATTTATAAAAAGCTAATTCATGGATAAGTCAGAACTTTCTAAGATTGCTAACTAGTTTCTGTCCAGTTTAAACCAAAGAAAAATTCATGGTAAACTGGACTAAGCTCTGGACATAAATGGAAGAAATATTATAAGATTTACTTATTCTTACTGGGGTGGAGGAAGGAAGGAAAGTAATTTGGGGATGGCTTAAGCAAAGATGGTGAATTTTAAGATGCCAGCTCTAATCCAGTGAGGGAATAAAAATAGATACTAAATGTAAATTAAACAAATGATACTATTAGAACTGCAACACAAATATGAAATAGAAAAATAGCAAGTATGTATGATCAAGGTACATCAATAACAACTGGATAGGTTTCTGAAGGTTTCTGGAGATCCAAAAGACTCTGCAAGTGGGAACCAAGCCTAAAAGGTGCTTACTTAAATGCCTTGTTGCTATAATGTTTTTTTTAATTTTCAATATCAAGCTAATCACAAGCAATTAACTATTAATATGGCACTGAAGGATATCTGATACTAAGATAAATGAGAACCCAGTTATCAGCAACTGGCCTTAAAATTTTAAACAGCTGGTGTAGGGACACTAGGAACAATGAAGTTAAGGGAGACGCCAAAAGGACTTGTCTCTACAGTCCTTTAAAACAACAGAATCAATGTGAATGAGGCATAGTAATTAAAAATATGGCCAGCTGCTCAGTGGTCACCAGCACATGGTAGAACCCGGTTTCTAGTGGTTGAAGCTACTGCAGCTGGAGGAAGCAAGAATGCAGAACATGTGATGAGCTGAAGTTATGCTTTCAACTTACCCTAGCTAATAGCACAGTACTGCTTGCACCTTTTTTGGAGCTGATGAAATCCTCCTGTTGGGAGAATAACAGTGGCTTTGGGAAGAGCTGTATGTATTTGTGCTTTTTAGTCCATCTCTGTAGATTACATGGTTGGGTATATTTCCGCAACAGACTACTTAGCCTGTTGTGTGCTGCTTGGTGAGATGTTGACTGTTCTTGGATTTCTGATTTGTGCATCACTGACGATTGAAACAAGCTATGATGTCTGATTTCAAATGGCCAGTCAGAAGGTAGGATTGGGTAGTTGGAATTAAAAGCCATTACAATAGTGAAGTGAAACTGAAGAAATAAAATCCTAGAATGAGTTTCTGTTGACAAAAAGCTTGTTAGAAATTGTAGCACAGATTTCTGTGGGGCTGCTACTAGATGGGTACAAGCTACAAGCTACAAAATCTAGCTAGAGCTTGCTCTATCTTTGTATCAACTTTTTTACATACACTGTTAAATTGTTCTGTACTATTCCTACTTCAGCTTCTGCTGTTGGATTGTATTTTATCCATGACTTCTTGGTGATTGCTTCTAAACCAATCAGAGGTATCTATTTCCATCAGCTTTCAAAAAATCCAGGAAGAGAAGTCAGTATTGTATTAGGATTCTAAAAGGCCATTTTTTGGTCTTTGCCAAGGTTTTGCATCTATGTTCCTTTACTGTTCTAGCAAGGACTACTCTGAACCAGTAACAGAATAAAAAACTCATAGTCATGAAAAAGGGTTATAATGACTTAAACTTAGCATTCTATTATGTATAATGTATTATGCTTCAATCAGTTGTCTCTGTTCTCAAAGAAACAAACTTCTATTTTAATCTCTTATGCAAGTACATACAGTACAGCAAAATTAGAGGGCACACATGAAGAAAAGACAAAGTTATCCAATGTCAAGGAAATCTCTTGCATCTCCATAACATGAAGTCAACAACTGCAAAATATGTGGATAAGGCAATTAAAGCCTCACAGTAAGTAGGTTTTATGAGCCATTTGACTACTGAATACAATAGCTGGATGGCTGAAAAACTATTAAACCAGACAAAGGATCCATGACGCTGCTGTGAGCATCAAATTAACATAGAACAGCTCTCCAACATGATCCAGCAGTCAGCCGAGGAAAAAGTTGAGACTTTGTTGAGGGAGGGAGGGGCAGGGTGTCAGGAAGGTTTTTTGGGGGGTTATTAGATTCAGTTCTGAAAGTCTGAAAGTCATTGCTGTGATATTACGAATGATATATCTTCTGCCTCCATTTACATAACTACAAAATAGATGTAATATTATAAGACGACTTAACCCTTGAAGCTAATAAATCATTGGAGAACTTGAAAGGAAAGGGGCTGTGACTGTTCATCAGTGTTACAAGAACATCTTCACTAAACAGAACTCCAAAAAGCACTCTTGTGCAGGGAAGAGAGAAGTAGACTATTCTAAGGTTTCTAACTAAGGTTTGTAACCTGTCCTTTAAATCGGCTTCGGTACCCAATGACTGGAAGTTAGCT
Source organism: Platysternon megacephalum (assembly GCA_003942145.1). NCBI lineage: Eukaryota > Metazoa > Chordata > Testudines > Platysternidae > Platysternon > Platysternon megacephalum. The sequence continues at coordinate 880,131 of QXTE01000316.1, forward strand.
AATGTAACGCCAATATTTAAAAAGGGCTCTAGGGGTGATCCCGGCAATTACAGACCGGTAAGTCTAACGTCGGTACCGGGCAAATTAGTTGAAACAATAGTAAAGGACAAAATTGTCAGACACATAGAAAAACATAAACTCTTGAGCAAGAGTCAACATGGCTTCTGTAAAGGGAAATCGTGTCTTACTAATCTATTAGAGTTCTTTGAAGGGGTCAACAAACATGTGGACAAGGGGGATCCGGTGGACATAGTGTACTTAGATTTCCAGAAAGCCTTTGACAAGGTCCCTCACCAAAGGCTCCTACGTAAATTAAGCTGTCATGGGATAAAAGGGAAGGTCCTTTCATGGATTGAGAACTGGTTAAAGGACAGGGAACAAAGGGTAGGAATTAATGGTAAATTCTCAGAATGGAGAGAGGTAACTAGTGGTGTTCCCCAAGGGTCAGTCCTAGGACCAATCCTATTCAATTTATTCATAAATGATCTGGAGAAAGGGGTAAACAGTGAGGTGGCAAAGTTTGCAGATGATACTAAACTACTCAAGATAGTTAAGACCAAAGCAGATTGTGAAGAACTTCAAAAAGATCTCACAAAACTAAGTGATTGGGCAACAAAATGGCAAATGAAATTTAATGTGGATAAATGTAAAGTAATGCACATTGGAAAAAATAACCCCAACTATACATACAACATGATGGGGGCTAATTTAGCTACAACGAGTCAGGAAAAAGATCTTGGCGTCATTGTGGATAGTTCTCTAAAGATGTCCACGCAGTGTGCAGAGGCGGTCAAAAAAGCAAACAGGATGTTAGGAATCATTAAAAAGGGGATAGAGAATAAGACAGAGAATATATTATTGCCCTTATATAAATCCATGGTACGCCCACATCTCGAATACTGTGTACAGATGTGGTCTCCTCACCTCAAAAAGGATATTCTAGCACTAGAAAAGGTTCAGAAAAGGGCAACTAAAATGATTAGGGGTTTAGAGAGGGTCCCATACGAGGAGAGATTAGAGAGGCTGGGACTCTTCGGCTTGGAAAAGAGAAGACTAAGGGGGGACATGATAGAGGTATATAAAATCATGAGTGATGTTGAGAAAGTGGATAAGGAAAAGTTATTTACTTATTCCCATAATACAAGAACTAGGGGTCACCAAATGAAATTAATAGGCAGCAGGTTTAAAACAAATAAAAGGAAGTTCTTCTTCACGCAGCGCACAGTCAACTTGTGGAACTCCTTACCTGAGGAGGTTGTGAAGGCTAGGACTATAACAATGTTTAAAAGGGGACTGGATAAATTCATGGTGGCTAAGTCCATAAATGGCTATTAGCCAGGATGGGTAAGAATGGTGTCCCTAGCCTCTGTTCGTCAGAGGATGGAGATGGATGGCAGGAGAGAGATCACTTGATCATTGCCTGTTAGGTTCACTCCCTCTGGGGCACCTGGTATTGGCCACTGTCGGTAGACAGATACTGGGCTAGATGGACCTTTGGTCTGACCCGGTACGGCCTTTCTTATGTTCTTATGTTCTTATGTTATGTTCTAAAAGAAAAATGCAGAATAAAGGGTTAATTATCTTTTTGATGCAGCTACTGTTGATTCACAGTGATTACGGGGAATTGGCTTCAACACTTTTAACAGGGAGACTATGAAAAGTTGGACATGACAAACTTATTCTCTCAAACATTGGTGTGCGCAGGGCTGGCGCAACCCGGCGCTAACATTTGGGGGGCGCCGGCGCCCCGGTCGTTGGCGGGATTTCGGGGGCGGGAGCTTTTGATACAGTCTCCCACAGTATTCTTGCCAGCAAGTTAAAGAAGTATGGGCTGGATGAATGGACGGTAAGGTGGATAGAAAACTGGCTAGATGGTCGGGCTCAACGGGTAGTGATCAATGGTTCCTTGTCTAGTTGGCAGCCGGTATCAAGTGGAGTGCCCCAAGGGTCGGTGCTGGGGCCGGTTTTATTCAATATCTTCATTAACGATCTGGAAGATGGTGTGGACTGCACCCTTAGCAAGTTTGCAGATGACACTAAACTGGGAGGAGTGGTTGATACGCTGGAGGGTAGGGATAGGATACAGAGGGACCTAGACAAATTAGAGGATTGGGCCAAAAGAAATATGATGAGGTTCAACAAGGACAAGTGCAGAGTCCTGCATTTAGGACGAAAGAATCCCATGCACTGCTATAGACTAGGGACCGAATGGCTGGGCAGCAGTTCTGCAGAAAAGGACCTAGGGGTTACGGTGGACGAAAAGCTGAATATGAGTCAACAGTGTGCCCTTGTTGCCAAGAAGGCTAATGGCATTTTGGGTTGTATAAGTAGGGGCATTTCCAGCAGATCGAGGGATGTGATCATTCCCCTCTACTCAGCACTGGTGAGGCCTCATTTGGAGTACTGTGTCCAGTTTTGGGCCCCACACTACAAGAAGGATGTGGATAAATTGGAGAGAGTCCAGCGGAGGGCAACAAAAATGATTAGGGGGCTGGAGCACATGACTTACGAGGAGAGGCTGAGGGAACTGGGATTGTTTAGTCTGCAGAAGAGAAGAATGAGGGGCGATTTGATAGCTGCTTTCAACTACCTGAAAGGGGGTTCCAAAGAGGATGGATCTAGACTGTTCTCAGTGATAGAAGATGACAGAACAAGGAGTAATGGTCTCAAGTTGCAGAGGGGGAGGTTTAGGTTGGACATTAGGAAAAACTTTTTCACTAGTAGGGTGGTGAAGAACTGGAATGGGTTACCTAGGGAGGTAGTGGAATCTCCTTCCTTAGAGGTTTTTAAGGTCAGGCTTGACAAAGCCCTGGCTGGGCTGATTTAGTTGGGTTTGGTCCTGCTTTGAGCAGGGGGTTGGACTAGATGACCTCCTGAGGTCCCTTCCAACCCTGAGATTCTATGATTCTATGATTCTATGATTCTATGATAGGGTGGCGAAAAAGCTGGCGGCGGTCCTGGGTGTGCTGATGTGTACAGGCTCAAATAATGGATTTTGGGGTGGGTGGGAACTACCATGCTTTGATCCTAAACCTAAGGGACTCCTCTTCTGTGTGGGTGCGGATCTTAAGGGTTCCCCATCACCCTGTGGTTTTTTCCTGCATATTCACAGCTTAGCGGCTTGTTTTTGACCATAGCCTCGAAGGTGTAAAGACAGCCCTCCTGACAAGGAAAAGGGCTGAGAATTCTCTGTTAAATAGAAAGGAAAACCTGATCTTTGGTTACTGTCTCACAGAGAATGGCTGTGGGGAATTACAATGTACACCGAGGAGAGAATATGCACAAGCCATGGGTGTCAATCACAAAGGAGTCACAGTATGAAACTTGTTGTTTCCTGGATGTATTTCTTTTATCAGGCCTTCTCTTAACTCATTGTCACACTTGTAATACCATGCTGTATTTGATCAAGTGCGTGCGGTAAGCCTCTGGGTCCAACATTATCTCAGAGTTTTCAGCTGCAAATAGTGGTGGTAGACAGAGAAAGTAGGTGGTTGGAGTAGAAGAGGTCCTACAGTAGCAGTTGCTTATGGAGACAATAACTCAGAGCTCACTCCCTGTAAATACTAGTGAAGAGAAGGCACACAGCTAGCTTTTTCTTCAGTATAGCTAGTGGAGGTCAGCCCTGTACCTCTCCAGCTGCCATTTCTCAACTGAGTTACTATCAGCCTGGGTCTCAACTTCAGTGTATTGAACACTGAATTATATATTATAAGGTAAAAAACACATATAGCCTGAGGCTCAAAGACTAGCGTTTAGAATGTAAACTGTACTCTCCTTGCCATTGAGGGACTGTCGAAATGTACATTTCCCCAGGCCTCTTGACAACTGTATTACAATGTCAGGAGCCATGAAATTGACAAGAAAGCCGGCAGCTAGAGCCCAGCTGCCCCCCAGTACCCTGGAGAGCTGGGCGGCTGGAGCTTGCTCCCAGCTGGGAGCTGGGGAGTGGGGGAAATAGACTCCGCTCCCAGCTGGAAGCTGGAGCCAGAAGCCTGGGTGGCCAGACCCAGCTAGGAGCTGATCAGCCTTGTCAATTTCTCAGCTCAGGGAGCCATGAAATTGACAAGGCTGCCCCGCTCCTGGTGGGGAGGGGGCGGGTGTGTGTGTGTAAAGCTGGGGCAGCTGGACCACACTCCCCTGGGGCAAGAAGCCCCAGGTGGCTTCCCCCATTCCCTGCAGGGAACAGAGAGTGGAGGGGCAGCCCTCCAGGAGCCTGTGAGCCTGTGGGGCAGCCGGGCTCCTGGGAGGGAGCTGCCAGCGAAGCTAGGAGACTGGGCTCTCAGCTCCCCACACTGCCCCTCTGAGGTTGGTGGAAGCGCTCCTGGTGAGGACGCTCACCACCGACCCAAGGAGGGTAGTGGTAATTAGCACAGTAGTAATTACTGTGGTGGCTGTAAGTCGACCTAAGATAGGTTGACTTACATTTCTAGTGTAGACATACCCTAAGTCCCAATCCACTTACTTGCAACCAGCTCCACAGCTGCTATCTTAGCTTGCTACAGGTGCTTCCCTGAAACTTCTGAGTCAGGTCCTCTCTGACCTGTGGTAGTGGTTCACTTTCCTGTGTTTTACTATTATGGAGCCCTTTACTGGCTGGATGTTGAACTGGGGGCTAACTACCGACTGAACAGCTTATATGTTGACTACAATATGTCGTGGGTGTAGTGTAGACAATATGTACATATGCTCAATTGCATTTGGGTTGTCTGGTGCTCTGTCACACATAAATCTAAGTCAGCCCCTGTTGGGCATCTCTTGTTTCTGTCAGTTATGTTAGAAAATAATTAACTGGGAAAGTATAGTACTTATTAAATTAACTGAATGACATATAAAGGAGCCTGGTGAAAATGGTGCACTATTTCTGTCGGGCAGGGGAGATGAGACTAGAACCTCCAACTTCAGACATGATAGGCCTGAGGCTGTTGCTGGAAGAAGAAGAAAATAGATGGTCACCTAGTACAGTGACAGAGCTAATGGGAGGCAGTGATCACCCCCCTGAGGGCCTTTAGGGGGATGTGTGGTGCTTTTTCAAGATCATAGGTATAATTCAGGGGTCGGCAACCTTTCAGAAGTGGTGTGCCGAATCTTCATTTATTCACTCAAATTTAAGGTTTCGCGTGCCAGTAATACATGTTAACGTTTTAGAAGGTCTCTTTCTATAAGTCTATAATATATAACTAACCTATTGTTGTATGTAAAGTAAATAAGGTTTTTAAAATGTTTAAGAAGTTTCATTTAAAATTAAATTAAAATGCAGAGCCCCCCGGACTGGCAATGTGAGTGCCACTGAAAATCGGCATGCGTGCCATAGATTGCCTACCCCTGGTATAACTGAAGGCAGCAGCACCAGTTACCTATCACACCCTGATTCTGTCACTGCTCAAAACCTGGCTCTGCTACTGATCTACACAAACAGCATTCCTTTTGTGAAGACTACTTAACTAGTCATTGTGCTGCTGTTGCTTGATGTTAATCTCCAGTGAAGAGTTTAAATTATTCTCTCTCTTGTGAATGTTTCTGGAGCTCAATGACTTCACTTAGCTCAGGTAGTTGTAATCTAATACATTGAGGTTAGGATGTACTGCGCCACAGAAGAACCTTGACTCAGGCAGCAAATACTAGACTGGAACTGAAGTTCTGAGTTTCAGCTAACCTCTTATTGGGTAACTCCATTTCCAATTTAACTCTGTCACTGTGAGCACCTATGGTGTTAGGTCTCCTCCCTTTTCACCAGGAATAGAAGGCGCAGGTTGTTCACTTTAAGGAGTAAAAGCTGGAGCTGGATATCCCAGTAATGAAATAATGGGTAGAGAGGGTATGCCTGTGGAGTAGGCCAGTGGCTCTCAACCTTTCCAGACTATTGTACCCCTTTCAGGAGTCTGATTTGTCTTGTGTACTCCCAAGTTTCACTTCATTTCAAAACTACTTGCTTACAAAATGAGACATAAACATACAAAAGTGTCACAGCACACTATTAGTGAGAAATGGCTTACTTTCTCATTTTTACCATATAATTATAAAATAAATCGATTGGAATATAAATATTCTACTTACATTTCAGTGTATAGTATATAGAGCAGTATAAACAAGTCATTGTCTGTATGAAATTTTAGTTTGTACTGACTTTGCTAGTGCTTTTTACGTAGCCAGTTGTCAAACTAGGCAAATATCTAGATGACTTGATGTACTCCGTGGAAGACCTCTCTGTACCCCTAGGGTACATGTAACCCTGGTTGAAGCCTCGACAAGGTGGAGCTAATCATAGCATTGGTATGGCATTTTGTCAGAGCAGGATGCAGATGGAAGACAAAATGGATTGACTCTTAGCTTTTTGCATCCAAGTTGAGAACTTTCTAATCCTAAGGGATAGCTCTGTGTATATTACTCAGAGGAATCACACTGAACTGGAAGAGCAGTGTGCAAAACATTAATAATGACAAAATCAAGTGCTGATGGTGTCAAAAACATGGGAGCTGGGAAAGGAGTAGCTAACTTCTCAATTAATTTCCATATCAGTTTTTATCAGCTTAACTGCTTTGAATTTATTCAGAGACTATTATTCATGGTAATAGACATCTCCAGTATTTCTCGAGTTGGTCTTTTTCATAAACAATAAAAACTCACAATCAAGAGATCAGAGCAATTCCCTAGTTAATTACTGTTATAAAAAAATGAAGACAAAGGGGAGAGAACAAAACTGTGGTCTATTTCCTTCAAAATGCAAAGCACGTGGCTTGCTCCTCAATTAAGGAAAGTGCATACCTATAGTGTCCTCCAGACTGGTGAAATTTGCATGTTCTACTGCAGAGAACATCCTGACTAATGCATTGTGTGCAAGGATTTTATTTGCTTGTTGAACACAACCATGTAACCCTAGTTAAGGATCCATTACTGTCAGTCAGAGTTGACTATGTTTGAAAATAAATCTATGCACCACATAAAAGTTGAAATAAAAACCATTTAAATGTAAAATCTGTTAGCCTCAGAAAGTGGGTTGGCTCATCAACGAAAATGGTATTACTTGAGGCAGGGAGCTTGTTAGCCCACCAGTCTGATACAAGGCACTTAGCACCCTGCTAGTTGAAGTATATAAATTAAGCTTTAAGCATTCATTTTTCCTCTTTGTATGTGCCTTTTGACAACTTTCTTCAACCCTGACTTGCAGGCATGCATGCTCCCTGGTGTGATTGCTAGGTCTCTCCCCATAAAAGCAATTTTTCCTGTGCTAAAACCAGATTAAGAACAGCTGGCTTAACATATGCAACAGATTTTTTTTCAAGTTTTATCAAGTGATAGACAAATACAACAGAATGACAAACCAATAGGGAGAAATAGCTTTCAAGGTCCAGAGGAAGGAGGAAAGATGAAGCTGAACTTGATGGGCAGGATGGTTGCTTTGGATCTGTAATGAAGTCTTTGATCTTGACACTTCTAAACTCACAAAATGTGATGAAGTGAATTACCATGTACTTACATACAGCTAAAAAAACCAGAAAGGTAATTCTGAAAGCTTAACCCTGTTAAACCAACAAACCTCAGCTGTGAGACTAATAAATAAGAATTTTTATGAGAACTTTTTAAACTCTCAGTAGGTTGTGCTGAGTAGGGGCCATGTTTGTTAAGCAAGCAATAATGGCCTAATGACTTTTTTCTCAGCCCCAAAATCCAGATGTCATGAGAAACATGTTGTGGGGTTGTTCTGGATGTATCATTTCAGTGGTTGTATTTTCCAGTCACAGTACTGGAACTGGAGAAGTCCATGGGGTGCATTTTGTTAGGCCAATTCATATCCCTCTTTGGCCCTGTTGTGGGGCAGTTGCTCCATACAGGCAGAAATAGGGATAAAGCAGTCTTGGAGAGGCTGTGCAGAATCCAGCCAATTAGAAGAGGGCTTATTGAGCCTGCCAATAGGGAGAAGGCTTAGTGGAGCAGCCAATCAGGGCCAGCCTGACCCATATAAGAAGGGCTGCTGAGCAGCAGCACACTGCTAGTTTCTCTGTGGAGAACAAGGGAGGAGGGCTGGCTGCCTGCCTGCCTGCCTTGTTGGAGGGTTCAGAGAGACAGCACCACAGATAGAGTAGTGTTGGGCGTGGTCAGGGGAGCAAGAGGAAGCTCCAGACTGAGGCCCTTATACAAGGGCAGAGAAGGTGCTGGAGATGTGGGGAAGTGGCCCAGGGAAACAGATGGTGGAGTAGGAGGAGGGGCAGTATGTGGCTGTAGCTATAGGTCCCTGGGTTGGCACCCAGAATAGTGGGGGGGCCTTGGTTGCCCCCCTCCCCACTAACCACTGAGGGGAGTGGCCAATGCAAGGATTGCAGTTTGCCTCTGAGGCAAGTGGGTGGACTGAGGACTGTTGGGTGAAAGAAATGGGTAGAGAACCAAGTGGGGCACAGCCAGAGGACCGTGTCCAGGAGAGGATGCCATGGTTCAGGGAGTGATGTGGGTTCTGGAGGTGAGAATGATGATGGGTGAGATGCCATTAGATGAGGGTGCGCTGGTGAAATGAGAGCTAATTCCCAGGATGGCCAGCAGGATGTGCTGAGGTGGTGAGTCCTGCCCTGTCACATGCCCATTTCTATGAAAGCCAATATCTAAAATGGACTTAACTTGTGTTTTTATTCAGACCCTTTAAAACTTAGTTATTCTAGCTTTTTGAAAGATTGAACTTAATTTTCAGCCAATAAAGGGGAAATTACTAAAACACCCTACTCAAATCTGTATTCCAGTGAGCCCTAAACACCATTTGGCTCATGGTTTCTTTCAATTAATGTTTGTAAGGTGGGCACTAAGTAGAAATAAGATTTCATACAAGGAAATCTTTACCCTAACAAGGCAAGACAAAGATACTTGCAAGGGATCAAATTTTATTTAATACAAAGCCAACACATTTTAACCAAGAGGATGAATAGCCTATGAAGAACTACAAGCTGGCCAAAACAAACAAAGAAGTAGCTTCTGTGTTGCTATATCTTATCTCTTGGTGACTCTCCTTTATAAAAGCAAAAACCCAAACCCTCAACATGGAAATGTGGGATTAAAAAAAAGAAATTAATTGTCATTTATACCATGAATAAAAGCAGGCTGGCATTGAGGATATCTTTCTAAAACTACTTAATCTGAAACTTCCAGGAGACATCGCTGAAATTAAGGTTTGGGTTTAAGTTTTGGATTAGCAGCAAAAGCTTTTCCTGGAAACAATCCAGCCACAGAAGGCTCATAACTTGGCTCGTGTAAAATGTTAAAGGGCTACTTATGCTGCTTGACTTGGGCTACTTAATGGCTAAGTTTTGGCAAATGTACTGAATACAGCAGACATTCCTAATAAGGCCAGGTCTTCACTATAAACTTACATTGGTATAACTAGGTGGCTCAGGGGTGTGAAAAATCCATGCAGTTATACTGACCTAACCCCTGGTGTAGACAGCGCTTCATCAACAGGAGGGCTTCTCGCATCAACCCCCGCTACCGCCTCTCTCAGAGGTGGAATGACTACGCCAACAAGAGAAGTTGTCCCATCGGCATAGTAGTGTCTCCACCAATGCAGCTGCGCCACTGTAGTGCTTCAGTGAAGTGTTTTAAGTGTAGATCTGCCCTTCCCCTCACTGACAACCTGGAAGAATTCATTCTGTTCTGTGGTGGGGGAAGTAGGGCCTGAAGCTGAAAAGGTGAGCTTTTCTACCACTACCACAGTGTAGAAACCTTTCTCCTAGGGGCCTGCCTCAATCCCGAACGCTCAGTCTGAGCCTGGGGGCTTGTGCTGTCTGTGTTTAGAGAATTTTATCTTAGCTGGGGAGGTGGAATGGGCATCAGCCTCCTGCTCTCATTCTTTTCTGTTTGTTTGACCAATGTTTTTAAACAATAAACCAAGATAGTTTTTTTTTTTTTAAATACCTTCTCCTTCATAACAAAAGGTCATTAGGTGCTGCTTTCACTCCAGCGTGGTGCTTCTTGGAAGCTTTGCTACACTCAACGTTCCATTGAAGAGGTTATCAAACACCAGAGCAGAAAAGGGGAGGGAAAGGTCATTATGACCTTTTCATCTTTGTAAATTATTGTGACCGAGCTGAACTTTATTTTGCCACTTAGCTACATAATTAGAACCACCTTTCTTTGACTGAAGCCCAAACACCCTGTTGGGATAGCAACAAACTTAAGTTTGTGTTTCACAGGGAAAGCTCTTTCCCTTGGGTCTTCAAAGGTCCTCATTAAAAAATGTCATTCTGCACATTAAAAATAGTAAAAGTGTCTCTTCTGTTCATAAAGAATAATCCATACAGAACTAGTTGAATAAAAAAATTAAAAAATTCAGAAAGGTGCTAGAATGTGTATTAGACTGGGTATGGTATGGGTATTCCATAAGTTACCAAGCTTAAGGCTTTGATTTGATTGGCACTGCAATGTAATCATGCAAGATGTCACTCTTGTGTAAGCAAAAGTGATGAAAAATGTGCTTACATGAAGCACTGGTTTTATAAACTATTTGCAGAATACTGACTAGGAAGGGAATATTAAAAGTTGATTTCTGAAAAGGCCAAGTTCAAGTTAATCATGTTTAGCTTAAAACACTAAAGCTTCTATGATGGAAATTCTCCTGTCTCCTGTAACCAGCAAATCATAATTTGAGCAAAGACATGTGTCAGTATATCTATATTTAGTGCTGCTTCCCAACACTAATGCTTTGAGAAATGGGAAGTGTCAGTTTTGTATGTTGTATTATAATGGGGACTGGGTGACCTAAATAAACACGGTTAGAGCTTACAAGTGTTCTCACACGACCCTGGCTTAAAACTGGTTTACACTTTTTTTTGGGGGGGGGACTTGTTAGCACCAATCGTGGATGATCCATTTTGTTTACCCTATGTATTAAAGTACAAACTGTGATGGGAGAAGCCAGTCCTAATACCTGTAGGTCACTTACACACTTATTAAAATATTACCACTCAGATTTTAACTGGCTAGGCATAAATGCACAGAGCTTCAGTAATTTATATGCTCAGTTGGATGTTAACATGGTCAAAGATGGGTCTAGGAGTCATAGAATTTAGTCCACAATGTTCAGCTTAAATGTCTGCAAATGGCTTGTCTAGTTTATCAAATGCAACTCTTCACAATATTCATTTACCTTTTAGTATAACAAGTTCAGTCCACCTCTACAACTAGAAAGAAAGGTTAAAACTCTTTCTGAACTTGTGGCCAAGTAGCTTAAACTGCACTTGACCTCCTATCAGTTAAAATGTATGGGGTAGATTGGTGGGATGTACTAACTGACTTGCTGGTAATTAACTCAGTCCAAGTTTCTCTCAAAATGATTTTTACAGAAACTGATTAGGATGAGCATAGTGGCAGTACTAAAATACCTACGGAGTGGAAAAAGGGTAGGGATACTCAAATTCTATAAAAACCTTTTTGGAGTGGGTATGGGCAAAATAAGGATACAACACACAGCTGGTCTACCATGCCTTGTCTGCTAACTTTGATTAGGGAGACCCCACAATGTCGGAATTTCCTTTGTTGGAAAAATGTTTATCAATAGCGCAATGGCTGACAGCAAATACTGGCCTAGACTCAGCTTTTTAAATGTGGGTTGAATTTCTAACTTGTGCTGTGAGAAGCTGTTGTGGCTGGCAAATAGGGGAGGAATTTGATGTGGATCACATTAGCTTGTGTCTTCAACCCTTCAGTTAAAAGATCACCCTCTCTTAACTGGCCCTCGTTCAGTAGTCATATCTTAATGTATAATCCAAAAGGGAAAGAAATTGGGTTTAATAGTGCTGCCCTAATTCTGAAGAAGCTCTTGATTTAAAGCTACAGGGAAAGCAACTAAATATTTAAGCTGCAGCTTACAAATGAAGCCAGTCTGTACTTGTAAACTAATTTTCCCTATACATAGTCATATGACTTTTGACAGATGAAATTCCATCTGAAACTGATAAAATACCATATTTGCCACATGATGTGCACTTATAGCCCATCTAGTTGATTTACATGTTTGATAGGCTTTGTATTCATAATGTAACTTCCCATCTGTCTCCAGGTGCACTAGTGATGGAACACATTTCTTAAATTTCAGCTAAAATCATTATAGGTGAAAGGCCTTAGTGCCTGCTGCTGCAGCCTGGGTAAGAGAGGCAATGTAAAACTTTCCAATTCTGAGATGCTCCAGTCCTGCACCAGTGATCCCAGGGTAGCCAGAGTGGATCTGGCTTTGAGCATGCCCCATGACCAGGGGACTCAAAGTACTAGTGTTGGTGCATCTTATGTCAGTGGGAAGAGTGTTAATAACCATACTTTGCTCTCCACAAGTTTCAGCTACAGTTGTGAGTTACCGTCTGTTCAGTAGTGGTTCAATTTGATATCAGTCCCTCCCATGATCTAAGAAGTGATGCCTGCAGATAAATATCTACTCAGAGGGATGGAGAGGAGTTAAAAGAGCTGCTGTTCCTATATAGAGCTAGGATAGTCAGTAGAAACCTTTAATATATCTCTATCATGACAAATAATTTTAAAAAGGTGGAGGGAGAGAACACAGGTGAGTTGTGTGCCCCGAGCCCAGGGGCTGAGTTTGAGGCATACAATTAGGCACAGTGACTAGAAAAGAACATAGACTTGCCATATGGATGTGAACAGTGTCAATTTAAGATTACAGTGTGAATTCCATCTTCGCTGAAATACAGCTGGCTTTACATGCATGAATGGCACAATATACTAATCTGAACCATAATTTAGTTGCATAAAATGTTACTGTTAAATCACCTTCAGCCTCTTGCTAGTGTGAGATTGGCTAGTTCCCTAGAGTATACTGCTTTCTCCTACTAGTTTCAAGTAACTGGGGCAGTTGGTCTCTGAGCTGAAGTTCAAAGGTTACTAACTTTAGTCCAATAGTTACTGTAACTTTGGTTTTCTCACTTGAGAATTTTAATGGGACCAGAAGAGCTGAATAGCAACAGAGGAGCTGGAGTGACAGGTGCTTGTTCCCACAAATTCTTCCTGAGCTGAATGCCTCCTTCAGTTTCTTACTGGGGGAATTTCTAGAAGGGCTATTCTGTGCCTCTAGCAGAGGTCATTTAATGGGTTGACAAAACTATATATCAATCAGTGTCCTTGAAAATGTTTCAAATGCTACTAATCATTAGAGACATTTCTTTGTTAAACATTACTATGAGAGCCATTGATGTGGGGCATGCAAGCCCCTAGGCTTTTTGAAACCTACTTATTTCAGTAATAGAAACTCCCACTGCATCTGAAAGTTGATTTAAGTTTCAGCTTTCTTAATCCTCACAGCAGCTGAGCTTTTTGTGTTTAATGAACAAGGTCCATAACAGGCCCACAAATGAACAAGCTATTACACAGAACTGCAAATATTGTTCAGACTTTATGCCCCTACATCTAGTTTCACTTGGAACCAGTTTATAACTCAGTCACTGACTGTGGTACGGGGGCTATGAAGAATGAGAAAGCTTTGCTAAGATTAACTCAATCAGAAAAAAGCAAAAACATAGATACTGTTGGGGAAGGCTGCAACTACCATAATCCGAATATAGAAAGTGACAATTACCCAGGCACAACTAGGTATATACCACATTTCATAGAAATAAGTCAGCTTCTTGGTTCTGTGTCATTGGTTAATGTTGAAACTGGCACAACTTGCCAACAGATATGAAAATTTTACTTTTATTTGTCTATCTCTAAGGACACAGGTTTCACTGGGCAATATCCTTCTGTTAGTGAATGAAAATTTGATGAATTGCCAAACTGACATAATGCCAATGGAACAGGTACATTGTTACCCTCTGGAGGGCCCACTTAAAAGGGGTATGGGTGATGTGGTCTCAAATCCATTCAGTCTTTGGGCCCTCTGCTCAAATTGCCAACAAATTAATAAATTGTGGTAGGTAATGAAACACTGTGTTGATAATTATAACTACAAAGTAGAGTGAGATCACCAACTCATGTCACTCAGGCAACCAAACAGCTAGATGGAAATGACTGATTCAGGGACTAAACTAGAACTAATGATATAAATGTAGAAACATTTCTATCCCATTACCAGTCCCCTAAAACTTGAACTCTGCAGTTGTATCTGCTTTGGTAATAGTTTAAATAAATCACTAAGAGTTGACTAGGCAAAACACAAGCAACGTGAACCCCAGGGGAGAGCTGTAAACAGCAGCCTTTTAAACATACTCTATATCTACCTTTTTATTGGCTAAATATAAAATAAAGAGGTGAGACTTCTTAATCACTATGCATCAGTGAAATGTGGATTTTTTTTTTTAATTCTGAGGGAGAGGAGGTAGTGGAAATCCACTTCTACAAAACACCCATCTTATGTGTATAGAAACTCATGATTCTGGCTATTTTTCAGGATGGATTTTGGTATGTGTCTAATAAGAGTGAAACAGTAAAATGGTCATTAACAGTGGTTAAAGTAAACCTGTTTAAGTGTTGCCTGGGTTTTCTCACTTGCTTCTCATTACCTGCCCTGCTTCTTAATATCCTCAGGGCTTGTGTACACAGGGAAATTTACCAGTTTAAATACACATATATAATTATAATTACAACAGTGTTACTCCCCATATGTACACACTTATTCCAGAATACACATCTGCAAATAAAATGTTAAACCACTGTAACTGGTGAGTTTTCCTGCTGCTGGCCACCTTCCTTGGACCAAAAGGTCCAAAACCACGAGTTAAATCAACGATAAGCAAATTAATATCTTAAAGTGTGTGTGCATGTGGGGGGGGGAGGGGAGTGGCAGAGGCAGAGAAACAGTAAACATCAAGATTTCAAAGTTACTTTGCACACTTGTTTACCAATGCATGTTAAAGGGTTTTAACGTATATTGGGAAAACTAACAACTGTATATTCTGTACTGTAAACTTTCTGTACGGTAATAAGCTTAACATCTACTTCAATGCTAAGGTAAAAGTATAAAAGTGGGGGGAAGTGGAACCAGCTTTCCTGAAGGGGTGGATCATGTTCCAGTTGTCCAAGTAATTTTTTCAAGTAATTTTGGAGTGAGGAACCTGGCCAGCACTGACTCTTACAGGGGGAGACACCTGGCAGTGCTTTGACCTCACAATAGCTGAATTCTGGGGTGTATTGAGGACTGTGTTGGAATTGCAAGCTATCACTTTAAAACTGCTAGTGGGGCCAGGGCAGAGGCAGAGGCAGGTTTCCTGGTCCTGCTAGCAGGCTAGGGGACTCTGTAGGGAAGTGTGCAATCAGAGGAAAAGCCAGCCTCTAACATGAGTCATGTCTTTCTACCATAGGGAGCAGCCTTCTTTGTGTCTATTTTTGGGTTCTGAATTCTAAAAAATAAAGTAGTGCCTCCTTGCAACCTTCCAGCAAGAAAAAACAACGAGTTTATCTAATTCCTCTGTGTGTATGCTGTAAACATAACAGATTCTGAAGGTAAAACTTTATGTTCACGTCAAGTAAATATACAACCCTGAACCCATTTTCATGACTTGTAACTGCCTCAGTTTGGAAGGTTTGAGCTAACATTGCATCCTCTATCTATGGCATCACATAAATTATGGAGAACTTTATGATTAAAAATGACAGAATAAAAAAATTGAATAATTTTGTGTTTTATTGTACATATGTAATCTTACAGTATTTAACAAATGGTGTGGTGTCCTATTACTTAAATTCCTGTTGGGTATCAGACATTCTTCAAGTTTAGTGCCCAGCAAATGAAAAAGTCAACTGGCAAACTGTTAGCTGACTAACTTGTGGAGGCTGTGTATGTATGAATTGGAATTTGGCAAAAGCAGACTGTTAATGTGTTAAAAAGGTAGTTCAAAATAATAGCTATTGGTGTTCACTTAGGCTAAATTATTATAGTGCAGCATCAGGAATCAGAACCATTTCTGAATGGCTCTACTGCTGTATTATGACAAGCTAGTCAAATGTGCATTACATATAGCAAAGTATTTCAATTCTTCCACTGCTGCTTTCAGAATTCACAGGAGAATGGAATGTCAGACACAATTCAGCACTCAGACTTTCCCTGTCTGGTATTATGTGACACCATTTATCTGGGTGTTTTGAATAAAGCCTGTGTCTAAGGTTTTGAAAGATTCCCTGCAAAGCAATCACTGTAGACATTTGTATCAGATGGTCATTAACTTCCTTTATTTACTGTTGGCAAAAGGGATAGCGACTCTGAACATAATGTAGGGCATGAAAATGAGTTTCAAACTGCATCTCTAAAACCTTAAATTCTGAATTCTCGCTCATTGTTCCTGTGCCATAACAGATTTACTACTGCTGATTTATGGGCATTTGAAGTTAGATTAGTAAACTTTTATCTGTGCAAATGTAAAGTAAGAATCAGAGTTGATATAAAACTTAAGTTATGTATATTTCTGCTCTTCTAACTTGGATCTGCCTAAAACTTGACTTACCTGTATAATAGATAGGGTATGGTACAGAAGACTTCGTATCTCTCGAAAAAAGGAAACTTTTGAGGTTCAAGTAGTGTGGGTTTTAAATGCAAAAGTCTGAACTATCAGTTCTCTCTGCTGACAGGATGGAGAGATTTCAGTATCAAGCTCTCTAGTCTCAAATTGGCTTTCCACAAAATGTAACAGAGCACTTTTAATCTTCAAGGATGAGTGTAACGCTATTTATTTTTCCTGAGTAGTGGGTTGTGAGCCTTTGTAGTGTGGGCAAGTGAGTATTTTCTAGCACTAACTTAAATTTGCCTTAAATATGTGCCCATCTAAAACTGTGTATTAACAGAATCAGTTGACATTTTAAAAATCTTTCCTCATATTAAGAGAGGGTTATTTTGAACAGTACATGAAAATGAAGGAATGGCTCCCTTGAAGTAAAGCAATCTCATTTTTAGGTTCTAAACTTGAATAATCTTTACTTGATTCCTTGGTTTTCATTACTTCCATCTAAATATCTCAAAGCATTTTACAAACAGTGAATGAATTAAACCTCACATGTCTCCGGTAGTTAAGGAGAAGGCCATCGTAAGCCAGAGGGAAACTGAGGGTAAGAGATTCTGTGACTTGCCCAGAATCAAACAGCAAGTCTATAGCAGAGTTGGGAACAAATCCCAAGTTTTGTAACAACCAATATTATCTTTACTCAGAAACCTCAGGCTGAAGCCTGGGAAAGACAACTGCTAAGAACTGCATTACCAGTGTCTAATTCCCAGATGGAATACAACCATGTAATTGATAGGTGAAAGTTCTTTCAGCATAGCCTGCATTCCATATTGACCTTAAAATGACTGATTGGAAATAAAATGAAAGTGGTACCTAAAACGTTAAAGGTTATTTCTCTTGCACAGTGCAGTAAACCGTCATGTCACATCCTTTATGTGGAACACACTGTAATTTAAACGGACACATCCAAGAGTGTAATCTTTCCCTGTTGATCACACAAGGTAATAGGTATTGACACTAAACTTAAGTAAACAGTGGGAAAAGGGGGCTCTGAAAGACTGTACATGAAAAGAACCCTTTCATACAACTGGCTTGCCAAAGGTAGGAATTGCTAGTAACTGTAGGTGTTAACACAATTATTTTGGTTTGTAATCAATTGGTTCATTCCAGGAACTCTCTATTAAATGTGTACTTGAAAGAATCAACACATCTGCATCATTAAATGTTATAAATTAATCTTTACCATCCCTTGGGTAACAGATCCAATGAGAAATTAAGCCCTCTGGGGTAATCTGTCAATTTACAATCATTTTGGACACTTTAAATTGATAATCTAACAAATGGATTATTCCATATGCAGTCAATTTTCAGAGGTCAGAGGTAGTTCTCATCTTTTTTTAACAAATGATTCCACTGTAACCCGAAGGCAAAATGAAACTAAAGCGAGATTATAGCTCTATTTTTAAGAGAGAAACCAAAATGAATGAATGGAAGTCTTATACTACATTCATTTCACCCCTTGAGTGTATGCTGACATGGTGGGACTCTCAAACAAAAGGTCCATCACTCAGGAGTTTGACAGGCATGCCACATTCTAGATGGTGTCACAGCCAAAAAGAGAAGCTTTGCCATATGCTTTTTAGTTCTCAGGCAGGCCTTGTCACAATGCTACA
The DNA here is from genome assembly GCA_003942145.1 of Platysternon megacephalum. Lineage (NCBI taxonomy): Eukaryota > Metazoa > Chordata > Testudines > Platysternidae > Platysternon > Platysternon megacephalum. Next base: position 898,213 of record QXTE01000316.1, read on the forward strand.
GTCGTAACTGCAAAATGTAACAACCCATATTTGTAAGGTACTGCCTATGCTAACTGATAGCTTTTGTTAAAAATAGGGGATACAATACAAGAAATGGGAATTAAAACAATAACTTCACCTGGACTAGTGTTGTACTTACAGATGTATTTATTTGCAACAGCTCTAGCCCATGTTAAGATTATTGAATAATCCTAATATGACACATAAGTAAATGAGGTGAGCCTGCAAGGAGGGGAGGAAGACAAAGTCCTTGAAAGTGAAGAAGAAACTCTTACTTGACGTGGAAGTTGGAGGAATTAGGAAATGAGTAACAGGGTAAAGAGAGGAAGATGAATTCAGCAGCTACTTTCTGGAAGGACTGAAAGAAAGATCTAGAGAGGGAGACTGCAGTAATAACAATATAGAGTTATATACAGGGTTAGCAACATGAAAATGAAGAGCCATACAATACACAAACAAGCAGACAGAAAGATAGGTGTTAGTTACCTTCTGCGTCAAAGGCATATCTCTGAGGTATGTCACTTCCTGGTGACCTGCCTTAACTCCAAGATCTTAAGAGCAGAACTTTCAGTATAGATACATAACTTCTTAAATATTATCCATACATACATTTCACAATGATTACGACAACTGGCTCTCGGTAGAGACCTCGCATGCTACTGTTAGGCAAAAAGATTCTTTTCCCCAAGAATCAGGCAAGCACAGACAATACTGAAGGGGGTTTATTCGCGGTACTGGGAAGACTGATAAACAGCTTCCAAAATATGGTGCTACAGTGGCCAGTTATATACATTCTTTTATTAATTTATTTGCATTTATTTGTCCATACAGAGACAGACATTGTTACAAGTCAAGAGAGAACCCTGAACAAAGATAAAAATAGAAACAATACGTACATATAGAGGTCATCCTGATTGCATCAAGCATTTCTGGCTACCTTGCGGGGGAAAGAGGCGGTGTGGGGGAACGGGGGGTAGGGATGAGTACTTACAGATAGCCGGTGGGCTGTGAAGGGAGGGTTTGTTCTGTTCTAAGAGCTGAGTTACTGGGCGGGCATTTGACCATATACGCTTATTAATTGTTTACAGTTGTAGTGCCCTTGGGCTCCTGAGGCATTCCTGCTTGATCTGTGGTTTCTAGCTTAGCTGCTAGCTAAATTTTAACTTTTGCCTGACAATTCCCTTCTGTTGACATATATCGATCATCGAAAGCAATCCAAAAACCATCTAAAATCTAGTTAAAATCAAGGCACATATCACAAACAATGACCCTCTATCCCTTGCAAATGCAGCCACAGACAAGGCGGCCAAAAAGGCTGCCATAATGCCCCAGACCAATTTTCAAGTAGCAGCTACCCAAATTTCTGACTTGAAACAAGTTTCTTTACCTGAATTGCAAAAACAATGTCCTAAAAAGGAAAAATGGACATGGATTAAAAATGCTTGCATTATGCAGATATCTAACCAAGGGGATCTCTGTAAAATCTTATGCACCCCACTGCCTTCTGCCAGTTGGCACCAATGGGTTCCTGGGTCACAGCATGCCCAATCTATAATGTGGAAGCAAAGAAATGTATAGTATCAAACAATCAGGTTATTTGTGTTGGTCTCTGGGTATTCCATAAGCTGAGAACTGTTTAATAGCTTGTAGCGAACAATATACTAACTTATCAGCTCTGTTCTACTCCTGTTGCTTGTATAGCAATACACTAAAAATTGATGTTGGCAATTGGAAAGCTGTAAAATGATTGGATGATATTCCTTCAAATCTGAGTGAGATCAATGACTGGCAAATGAAGAACTACTTAATGATATTCTGTTTCCACTTACAATAAGATAGCAGTAAGTCAAGAGGATCAGACTGAAAAACTAGAGATGGGCAAAGCTATTCCCAGCAAAGAATAAACCTTTTCACGTCCTGGATCTGTCGTGAATTTTTAGTAACTTTGCAAACTCCGAATGGAGTGTAACTAATTACAATATGTTGGTAAATCCAATATCATATAAGTATAGTGAGTGTCAAATATGCTGTATTTTGAGTTAGGTTAATTGAAGGCAAATTGCCAGAGATGGCTATTTGTCATATTCGTGAAAATGTTCAAGTTAAGATGACTAGAGTTTTCTGGGTTAACTGTAGTTTTCGGGGATTGAACTATAGCATTACTAAAAGAAATGTTAAGAGATAAGCTGCTTCTGATGTATTGGGATGGTTGCAGAGCATAATACAGGTCATACATCAATGCTATACTTTGCAAAGAGGAACACTGTTAAATAGCAGAAGTAACTATAGGGGATAGACCTTATTATTGATTGGAAAAAAATTATTACTAAATCTTAATCTTAATTCAGGTTATTATAAATTTGCATTTGTGAGATGTTTAAAATTCCATACATGATGCTTAGAGATTATGATGACCCACATGCTTGTCTTGGTTGTTTATTTATGATATGAAACATTCATTCTAATTAAGGAAGTTGCTTAGAAATCTGTTTTCTGTAAACCAGTGACTGGCACCAAGTGTCAGAAGTTGATGCCTCTGTAGCTGTAGAACCATATTTTCGGTCTCTAAATGGGTTATACATTGTGGTATGCAGTTTATTAACTTGTATTTAGCTTTACCCTTCTGTACTACCTTTTAATAGTACATTTTGAAAGATGTGTATGCATTCCTGTGATTAGTATTTTAAAGACTCAGAACTGCAAATTGTAAAATGACTACAAATGGTATGCTATAAATCTAGAAACAATTTGATAAACAACCAACAAGACTGTTTCCTCAAAAAGAACATTTCTCCCTCAAACAAGACACGATGGGTATAAACATGTATCTCAACAAAACTTACCTTAGAATTTTGGTCTCTTAAGAAGACCTGGTTGTACAAAAATGTGAGGATGTTGATGGTTTAGAATAGCCCCAAAAGGGGTGAGTCTTGGGATATGTTACAAGAGCCATAAAGTAAGCCTTAAAGGTTGCCTTCTTTGTCCACCCTCTGTACAAAGAGAAAATGTTTTAAACTCAGACTTACAGTAACACCTTTGCTGAAACCTATTACTCTTGGAAATAGTCTAAAATCTTTATATATTAAGAATACTTACTGCAAGAAAACATTCCCCAACAATAACTTTAATAGCATATTGAAATACTTCAGACTGAGTCACCGCAGACCTTGCCAGCACATGATTGCAGAGACCCAGAGGATCCATGGACTGCTGTACTGGGAGACAGGGTAGGAAGTAGCCCAGGGGAAATAGACATCAGTCCTATCAGAGGACCAGGAGATCCATCAGTGTGTTTTGGTGGGATTCCCCACTGACCCAGTGGTGCCCCCCTCTCCCCACTGTTAGGGCCCTGGCTGGGACCCAGTGGAGTGGGTGTGCCCAGGTCCCCTTACCCCCTGCTGCCAACCCCACACCAGGGTGGCAGATTTCCCTCACCTTAGGCCTAGAGGCTTGTGATTGTTTAACATTCACCAGAGTTAAAACACTAGACTATTGAGACTATTTGTTTGTTTGCTGCTCCGCCCTGCCTCAGGGCTGAGCAACCCAGACTGTTTGCTTGCTGCTTTGCCCTGCTTGAGGCCCTGAGACCCTGGGAAGGTAGCCTAAAGGACCCTGACTGCTAGGTCATGCTGCACTGAGAGGAAGAGCAGCCGGAAAGAACTCTGACTACTAGATCACACTGCCCTGGGAGGAAGGGTCACCCCAAAGGACTCTGACCACTAAGCTTCGCTCTCCCATTTTGTGGGTTAGGCCATCAGAGATCCTCTAGCAGTTGGGCTGTAAGCTGCATGTTAACAGCCACCCCACAACAATGCCTTTTTACACTAGTGTGAGATGCAATATAGGCATACTAGAAAACTCATGGTATTCAAGCCATGTTCTAAAAAGTGCGGTGCCTGGGTCAGTTCAGCTAAACTCTAAAACTAAGACACTCTCAAAGTACATCTGCACTGCACATGCTTTACAGTGGTGAGTAAAGACTTGCCTTAACCCTGTGGGTATGTACCCTACACAGCTCTGTACATGCCCAAGCAGTGCCTCTCACATCCACGCTGCTGTGTTTAGCTGTGTAGTGTCCTGCTGCTTCCCAGCTGTGGGGGAAAGGCTCCAGCAGTGGGGAAAGGCTCTTGCAGCTGCCTGCTGCCGGTGCCTTTCGTCATCACAGGGAGGCGCTGGAGCCTTTCACTGACATGTGTAGCTACACACCACAGTGTGGACATAGCCTTCTTTTCACTGTAGTGTATAGCTACATACCGGTGATGTGCAGTACAGATGTAGCCTTCAACTTCAAGGCCTTAGGACGAATAGGCTTTTAAGCACCTTGATGGGGTGTACTTACCCCACACCAGCCCCAAAAGGGTTAACTGTGCTTTGTATGCTGAGGAAGTCCCGCCCCTCCAACTCTGCTGGGTATGCTCAGCCTGGAGGCAGAGTATAAAAGGAAGCAGCCCAACTCCCTCTGAGCAGGCTGCTGAAAGGGGAGGACGCAGACTGCAGGCTCCGACTACAAAGCCACAGCACGCAGAGTTCCCGACGGACTCCAGGCTGCCTGACGAGCCCGGAGAAGAGACCGCGCTGGCAGGAGTTATGCCACTTGAGGACCCCAGAGACCCGGGGGAACTGTGGAGCATCGCTGAGGAGAAAGGGTGGGAAGCAGTCCAGGGGCCTTAGACTCTTCTCCAGTGAGTGAACTGGGGAACCAGTTAGTGTTTTGGGAGGATCCCCGCTGACTTGGTGGTGAGTACCACCATCACCACCAGGGCCCTGGGCTGGGACTTGGAGGAGCAGGCAGGGCCCGAGTCCCCCTACCCTGGGTGCCACCACCCACCCCAGTGGTGCCCCACTTCCCCAACGGGCCATAGGCCACACAATCTCACAGAGGTGGGCTACTTTATTGACTCTGGCCATTGGGCACGCTGCCCTGAGAGGCAGGGCTGTTGATTGACTCTGGCCACCATTTGATAGTCAGGGTCAGAAATGAGGGCTCTAACCAGCTGCTATACAGTTTTTTCCATTCTTTTCACCATACGTGACCCAGCACCTCTGACAGGGTGTACCTACCCCACGACAGCATCCATGAACAATCTTTGTTTGAAAATTATTATGGGTATAACTTCACTGAGCTGCTGCTTCATATAACAGACCAGTTAGTCCTTAAGTTAAACATGAATTTATCACTTGGGCCTCCAAGTCCAGGGTAACTATGTAAGTGCAGTACTTAGCACTGAAAGGATGGAAAACATAAAAGCTAGCTTGATGCATAATTCATTATATTAACAGATTGTAATATAATATTTGGTATCTACAGCCTACAAGATTGACTGAAACACAAACTAAAACCTCAACTTAGTTAAGAGACAGACAGTAAATTCACTTGTGGAGCATTTTTCTGAAGCTGAGCATATTACAAGCAAGCAATAAGCATTTTTGCCAAGATAGTTACAGTCACACAGAAATTGAGACTAATAATGCTGTTTGACTTGCTGCCGTAGAATACTTTTGTAGGTTAGTAATCAAAATAACAATGCTGTGTTTCTATACATGGCTATAGTTCACAAACATGACTGGTTGCGCTTAATTTAAATTGTGTTTAATCTGTCTCATTGCACAGAAACATAACTGTAGCCAAATGCTGTTGAGTGAACTACAGTGTTCTGGGTTTTAATAGAACTGAAAAAAACAACCCCACTATCACCATATATGTCCACATAATGCCATCTCCCCCATTATGTACACTGTCACTGCGAAGTCTATTCAACAGTGAGGCAAACACATCAGCCTTCTTTATACATTATTTAAGTTACTGAGGTATGGGCCTGATTATCATGAATATGGCCTCAGTTCTTAAACTGTACCCAAATTACAAGTCTGGCACTAATGATATTAATAATTACTTTCTTCTGGGAAGCAAGTATAATTTCAGTTTGTAATGAGTTTTACAATTGAGAGCATTTAAACGTGGAGGTAAAAAGCAGACAGTAATTTTCATGATGTGGATTATCATTGAAAATTGAATCAGCATTTAGAAAGTCCATTTGTAACCTTGCTCCTTTGATAAACAAAGTTAGGGTAAAACACACTTAAAATACCCCAAAAAGGCTCTTAATCTTGATCTTTTTACCTAGCTTTTTGGACTCTGCATCAAGTATAATTGGTTTATCATTGAAATAGGTTAAGTCTCATATTTTGGGGAAACATGAACTCAGAGCCAATTCAAAATGTTAGACTGAAAAATGTGAGGCGAAAAGATCAGTCAACAGGTGGATCATTGACAAGAGCACTGAAATTTCATCAACAAATGCGTTTTACTCAGCTGGAGGTGACCATATCTGCTAGTCACCGTTCTGAGTCACTACTTGTCCTCTCTGAGGTAGCTCATAAGAGTGATGAGTACTGAAATGAATAGGTACAACCCGTCCACTAGCTTTTTTCCTAAGGGTCAGATTAATTATACCCTGCTTTGGCTATGGTATAGCCAAAAGGAAGCTGGAAGGAAGCCTGCTGCATCTACTCTGGGTAAGGCTAATTGTAAGCTGACCCCAGTTCCACCATGCTTTAGAATAGCCTTATGACAACTTCAAAGTAAGTGAGCTGATAATGGTCCCAAAGGGATGGTCCTGCCCATGATAACCTACTATGCTGAGCCCACAGATGGGTGGGGCTACATACATCATAGCTGGGGGGCCCTTATCACTGGAATACCCCAGTAAAGAGATAAAATTGTTTAGTCTGTTTTTCTGTCACCAGATATTACCATCAAATAAATGACATAGTTGAAGAATGGGAGACTAGCTTCTTAGCTGCAACCTTGCAAGTCTACATCTGGAGTAGTGACCAAGCGATGAAAGCATGCAGGGCATTATCCACCCCCTGAGGATAAATGACTTCAAACATTTGAGTGCAGAACCATTTTAAAAATTTGAGGTGTGATTCTGAGTTCTGATTCTTGAGGTCTGATTCAACTACCTGAAAGGGGGTTCCAAAGAGGATGGATCTAGACTGTTCTCAGTGATAGACGATGACAGAACAAGGAGTAATGGTCTCAAGTTGCAGAGGGGGGGGTTTAGCTTGGACATTAGGAAAAACTTTTTCACTAGTAGGGTGGTGAAGAGCTGGAATGGGTTACCTAGGGAGGTACTGGAATCTCCTTCCTTAGAGGTTTTTAAGGTCAGGCTTGACAAAGCCCTGGCTGGGCTGATTTAGTTGGGTTTGGTCCTGCTTTGAGCAGGGGGTTGGACTAGATGACCTCCTGAGGTCCCTTCCAACCCTGAGATTCTATGATTCTATGATTCTATGAATATTTGAAACGGAAGTTTCTCTCAACCTGATTTTTTTCGAATATGACATAATCTTCAATTGCTAAATAGAGGAGTCATTTTACTAACAAAATAAAAAACAAACCTCAAACAGCCTTGGTTACTAAAGCTGTTAAACTGAGGGACTGGATGGTTGCTACAACACTTAAGTCACATTTTAACCCTTTGAAAAGGGTCATGGGGTACTGAATATTTACTTGAAATTAGTACTTAGAAAGGTAAACGTTGTATTGGACATGCAGGAAGAAAGAAGGACGGAGGGGATGTAGATTAACTAGGCTGTGATTGTAACTTTATCTGGGAACTCTTCAGCAATACCTAGTACTGTGCAGGCCATCCTTCATTTGTAATCTGTTCTACCTGTTGGAGGGCTGTCATCAGACCCTCCAACCCCTCCTCAGATGGTCCCAACCTGTTGCTGGGACCCTCCCCTGATATGAGTGGTAAGGGGCTGGAGAAAGGGGATTTTCCCATCACTGAACTAGACATTAGGAGCCCCAACCCCATTGCCCAGCTTCTTTTAAAGGATGCCTTCCCCTAAGTCTACTTTCCATTCTGATTTACCAGTGAACCAGACCATCTAGGGAACTAGTCCCTGCACTGGACACCTGCAAAGTTGAGAACTTGAACCATACTTTCTGACTTAACCTCTGAATACTTGGGTTGCTGTGGGAAGATGGGAGGGGGAGATCCACTTTCTCCCAGTCAATTAAGTAGTAAGGGAAAAATTCCTTCCCAGTCAAAGGTGACAAACACAATGCCCACAAAACCCAGTCCTATGCTAATGACAGTGGTGTGAGCGGGGGAACTATTTGTTTCCTGTGTAACAGTGTTCCACCCATAGGGAAACTGCATACATGTTGTCCCCCAGAGGTGTAGGAACCAATGGGCTTTTGTTGAGCTCCTCTGGCAAGGCTATCAGCTTAGGTGATGTCTACCCCATCTCCTAGCTACCTCTATCTTCTGAAGGAGGAATAGGAAGTGGGGACACTCTGTAGGGGCAACAAGGGTCTTCCATCTGTGGGTCCAGACAACGATTTCTTTGAGGCTGCACTAATGAGTTGGTTTACAGTTCCCTCTGTGAGATGGCACTTGTATGCACAAGTCCCTGGCTTGTGCAATTGTAATGAAGGAGTTTTAAAGTATTTAAAAGATAGTCAAGCTTTTGATTTTCAGTGGAGAATGGGATGATGAGCAGGTAGGGAGAGGAAGATCAGTGTGTCCGGGATTGCTGTTCCTTGTTCTTTAGACAAAAAGTTCCTTTAAAATACAAGGCTGGAAGACTTAAAGAAAACAAACTCAAATTGCAGATGGGATTTCTAAATTGTTCGTAAGTAACTGGGAACTGCAGGCTGATATTTAACTACTCTGTAGGTAGCAAGCAATTTCCATTTGTAACATCTCAGCATAAAGCATTTAAGATGTGCATTGATTCCATTTTTATTTTATATGGAAAGCAACAAAGCACTCCAACTAGTAAACTGCATGCACATAAATCAAAAGTAGTATACAAAATTATTTAAAAAGACGACAGTTCAAAGAGAGCTCTCCTGAAAACACTGCACCCATGGCCTTTCCTACGGCTAATGCATTGACTGGTACCTATTACATGGCTTTTCATCTAGCCAAGATATTAAATTCTAACTTTGTCTGAAAATCTTCAATCATTCTGAAAGGGAGAGTTTAAGATGCCAGAAATTGTTCTTAACGCAAATAACACTGAACTGCTAGTTGATACTGACTAAAAGCATAACTGAGCATACCCAGAGAGCAAAACCTGCATGTTCTACCGGTGCTGTTCATTAGTTTAAAAACTCTAAAAATTACTGAAACACTTAAGGAGAAACAATAGCATGAGTCTGGCTGCAGGCTCAGAGTTAGTTTGACTGTAGTCCTAGTGAAAGGGGTAGGGATTAAGTGGCCCAGAAGCCTTTTGTGTATATACTACCACATCAAGAGCCTCCTAGCGTTGGATGCAGCTTACACTGGCAAAATTGTGTTTTTGTCATAGTGGTTTATTTCAGCCCCCCGCCGGAGAGAAATAAGCTACATGCTGGTAGAAGCACAACTTTGATGGACAAACTACTTCTAGACTAGGGGCTTCTGTTGGGATCTCACCACTGACTGACGTAGGCTGACGCAAGTTTATAATGCAGACCTGGCCTTAGGTCATCATTGGAATGGGGTTAGGGTGACCAGATAGCAACTGTGAAAAAACGGGACAGGGGGTGGGGGGTAATAGGCGCCTATATAAGAAAAAGTGCCAAAAAACGGGACTGTCCCTTTAAAAACGGGACATCTGGTCACCCTAAATGGGGTCAGCCTGGACAATGGCAGGCAAGTTTCCTACACTTCTCTGAAAATGACCCTCAGAGCTCAACTGTACAGAGACCACCACTGGCAGCATAAGGGTAGTTAAATACCTACACCCCGCATATAATCATTGACTTCTCAGATAAGTTGCCATTTAATGTATATTGTGGCTTTGTATGCAGTGTTGTTGTAGTCATGGTCCCAGGATATTAGAGAGGCAAGGTGGATAAGGTAATATAACTTGTGTTGGTCCAATAAAAGATATTACCTCAACCACCTTGCCTCTCTATTGTGGCTTTTGTGATATATCCATTTACCGATGTAAATTGAACTGAAATAATTTCCATAGGCACCAAGCAATCATCAGAATATGACATGACTTGAACTCTGGTGTGATAATGTTCATGTAGATGACACATGTTAGCTAACATGTTTAAAAAAAACCTTTTACTCAAGTGTAGATTTGAACCTAACTGGTCAAGTCATATAATGCATTACTAGTTGACTGAGCCAGCCACCCTTCCCATGTGTGTGTGTGTGTGTCTGGATTGTGGAATTAATCACTTTAAATCAAAGACTACGCAACATATCCTACACAATAATATTTTGTGCCACTTTCTGTGAAATTTTGCTTAAATTACAAGTTACTATTTTCTCCTTGGTCACTCCCCATTTCAGTCTTGACACAAATATTTGAGGATCATATCATACTGACTTGAACCTTCATATTGCAAGTTCTATGTATTTTGTACTAGTATTTCAAGAAAACCAATAGTAAATTGTCAAGGAATCTCTGCAGAAATAAGGCAGCTGGTAAGGGTGTCAGTAAATATCTGCAGGCTGATCTTTAGGGAAATTAATAGTGGGGAAAATTAAATAGTTTGTAATATACCCATGTAACTATGTAGAACATGTCACATTACACAGAAGGCATATGCTCTCTATTAAAACTGTACCATTAAAATTTCTTACAAACCCCTAACTGACTTCTAGAGAAATTTAAATTATATAGATAATCTCTACAAAAATTCCAGGGTACTTCATTCGTACAGGTAGTTTCTGTCTAGCTCACTTATATTTCCAGGACCTGCCTACTAGCAAAAGCTGCAAAATATTATTACACACCCAGCTGATTGCTCTAAAGCTCTTTAAGAAAAATACTAAGGTACATTAAAATGAAAGTTCATGTTAAAATGAAATGAATAAAATATTTATTGTCAAAATTGCGTGTTAGGGAAATAGTATGGTGTAGATGAGGATGCATACTTTTTAGTGTAAGAAGTCCTATTAAGGGGAGAGAAGGAAAAGTATAGCCTGATCCTGAGGAAGAAGCAGCCCATGAATCAGATGCGAACAGTGCCTTCTTTAAGAAGCTGGTACTGTGGGGTAGATTTAGACTGTGTTGTGTTCTTGATAATCGTTAAAAGCAGCTACTTTTATCAGGCAGCAGATTACGCTGTGGAAGGCAGTTGCTTTTTAAAAAGTACTTCACAAGCTTCTGGCCGTCTAGGTGTTTCTAGCATTCAGCTAGTATGGGATATCTGAATGTGCAACATACTGATAATGCGGCCAGTAATCAATTAAATATTTTTTGAATATAACTAAGGTGACCAAAGACAAAAGGTGCGACACCAAGGAAACAAAAATAGAGGGAAGAGATGGTATTAAATACATGCTTTTGACAAAAATGTTACTACTGCATATCTATGTCTAATCAGAATGAGAAAAGTGTAAAGCAAAAACATATATCGTCTTGCTGGTGAATGCCTGCAATATTGGAAGACTTGAAGAGATGAATAACAATAGCATTTGTTCTGGTCCGATGATGGACATGAACTATAGTTTGGTTTGGCCAGCCAGGCTCTGTATTCATGTTCTGTTGCCCTCCAAATCCTGTTTCTCTATTCTAAATACAATATTTGGCCTTACTGACAATCACAGAAATGTTACACACAAGAACTGCAAGTTATCTAAAGGTTCATGACTAGTGCTTCATGCTGTACTGTAGCTGCTTAAGACTTGATGGCAATAAGAGGTTGAACGCTGATGGTTGCGCTACAAAAGTATGGGTCCTTATCACTTGAGTTACAGGAGAATTTCCATTAGCTGGCAGTCACATGGATTTTGACTAAATACTGGCATTGCTTCTGGGTCAGTGTAAATAAACAAGCCTCTACATAGTGCTCAGCCCAGCTACCATCATAGCAGATTGTAAACTGTTGTCGCTGTTCTGTTCTATCTGTAAGAATAAGATAGCTGTAGGAATTGACATCCAAGTAGCTTCTGTCTATTAACTCCAACTCAGTCACCTCCCATATCTTCACCTTGTTTCTCCTGGTGTTGCTCTTCTAGTGGCATCTCACTTGTAGAGTATTGCAATTATGGCAGAGGGAGCAAGAGAAAAAATAAAAGGGGCACACAAATAACCAATCAGTATTAAGGCAACAGGATCAGATGATGTAGGGGCATAAGAACTTCTACAACTTGTGGAACAATATTAGTGTCCATGTTATCCATTGTACATTCACCTTGGTTGAAAAGTCCAGCTTGTGCTTAAAACTCAAACTTGCGAATTAACTGATGGGAATTCTGTAGCAGCCAAGAATAGACTTTGAGACCTTGGACAATAATTGCACTCTGTGCCTCAGCTTCATCAATTGCCACATTGGGTTAATACTAAACAAATGATAATGAATTACTCTTCAAATCATTCCAGTCAAATATAGTAGTTCAGAATGTAGTAGTTCATCACTGATAAACACATAAGGACAGTTCAGAACAAGACTATGTAAACTTGGGCTCAGAGTAGTGGATTGAAACTGAATGTATGGAAGGATATAACCATAACACAGGGCATATATAAAAAGCCAGGGAACCATTATGCAGTGAAAGTCCCACCCAAATAATGTGAAGTCAATTCACACATGCCTCCAACACATTTTGTTATGATCTACGGAATATTTTTATCCAATTTGTATGCACTATCATTTATGAATCTGAGGTTAGGAATATTGACTGTGGAACAATTACAACTGTGTAGATCATAACCTTTTCAATGATTCCTCACATGACCCAGAGCAGTGGGAGGGCCAGGGCCCCCCCTGTGATGTTACACCCCATATTCTTCATAGAAATATTGTTATGATATGAATATGGCATAACTAAGATATGTTTTAGGCAAGATGGGTCATATGAGGAATCATTGAAAAGGTTATGATCTACTGAATATTTTTATCCAATTTGTATGCACTATCATTTATGAATCTGAGGTTAGAAATATTGACTATGGAACAATTACAACTGTGTGTGTATTTGGGGAACGCCCACCAGACCGTAGGCAATCAGGCTCAATGGGCCATTAGGAAGAACAATAAGACTTGGAAGATACTAATCTCTCATCTTCCTGAGAAGCTCCCGGGGTTGCTGTTTTGACACTACACAGTCAGGTGATTGTGTCACCTGGTACTAGACCCCATCTTGGGCTTTCAGTGTAAGTCAATCATGACTCTTCCTTCTTGGATGGGGAGGCAATCGAGAAGATTGCTAAAAACACCTGAAGGGAAAGGCAGGGGCTGAGACAGGGGTCCAGTCTGTAAGGAGAAATAATTGGAACTCCAAGCGACAGAAACTCTGCAACCTGCCTAAAACAACATTTAGGGTGAGAAATTACATTTTGTTACCTGTTTCTTGTATTAAGCTTAGTTTGTGTTTTTGTTTTATTTGCTCAGTGATCTGCTTTGTTCTGTTTGCGCAGTGGTGAGTCCACCTTGTCACAAGGATATATGCTTAAACCCTCTAAGTAACAAAGCATAAACAATCAGAAAATTGCTGCAGTTCTAACAGTAAAATGTTCACTTTCAGAAAAAAAAATCGAGTCACTTAGTTAAGTTTTTTTTTAGACTCTTGCTATTTTTTCCAATGTCATTTGAGCCTGTTCTTCTTATGACTAGGGTTTTTCCTACTTCTCATGCCATGTTCAAATTGATGGTTTGTTGTAATAGAATAATACTGTATTTCCTTGGAGAAAATACATTTAATGTCTTTCTAGAAGGACAATGAGTATTGATTCAAAGCAGCACCATTATGTAAATATTTTCCTCTAAAACTGTAATGGAATTGACTGGACACACGCTAATCGTATTGGGTTGTGACCTTCCCACCTCTCACCCTAATTTAGAACTAAGTCATAACATTGTCTTTTTGGCTTGAATTTTCATCTTACAAAATATAAGTCTGGGTTAGCTGTTTCTATGGGTAAAAATCTCAAATTTTTGTATCATGTAAACATTGCTTTAATTGATTTAAGCGGATATAAGCAATTAACACATGGGTAGCACTTCATGGGTATATCTTCACATCTTTGTAAAAACATGGGTGAAAAAGAAGGCATGTGTGTGATTGCTGTAAAGCAATTTATCACCCATTTGATTATACTAATTCTAATCAGGCAAAGTGATTCCCTGGAGAATATTGTGCAGAGAGGGTCTCCTAATTCATAATGATGTCTTAGGTATAATTTAAAGAAATCGGGTTAAATTAAGCAAAGGAAGACTACAGCTCACAATAAGGAAATGTTTAATAGCAACACGGTCTATCGGACTGTGGAATAGTTTCCCAGAGCAAATAAAGCAAATAGTCCAGTTTAATTGAGTACACTTGAGATCGAGACACGCACGGATCTATGTAAAGTCCAATTCTGCATTGTCCATGTTGGACTTCATTTTCATCTCAAACTTCAGACTCTGACTAGACTCCATTGACTACGATTTTTTGTTCGCCAGCTTTGTTGCTGTCTTCTATCTTCCCATACCGTCACATTGTTTTCTTTTCTCCCCTCTTGTTGACTTTGCATTTTCTCTCTTGCCTTCCGCTTACCTATCTCCATTATACTTTAATTCTCTGCTCAACTGTTTCTGCTTATGAGAAGGTGTTGCTTGTCTACTCACGGCCAAGAAGCAGTTCAGTACCAACCTTAATATTGCAAACATCCAAGGTTGCTAGATAGTGGAGAAACATCTCATCTGTAATTTTCTTCTATTTTGACTATAAACTATAGGAAGCACACGGAGACTATCTGAACAGTATTGATGGCAATTAGCTCTGTTAATTAAGATAAGAATTACCATGATGACTAACCACTGACAATGTGATACTCATAGCTGACCTTTCCATCATAGCTTTTTGTACCTCAGTCCTGAAAGTTAGATAACTCAGCTGTGTGCATGTGCTGTAGCAGAAAGAGCAGTTGGAACATGCCTCGTCACATAAATAGAAATCTTACAATTCAATATCTTAGCTCTGTGGAGGATATTTGTCAGGATGCTAATTGCTGCTTTAAGACACTGACTACTTGCATCACTGACCCTGTGCATGTGCATTAAGTGATTTACAGCCAAAAAATCCCATAAACAGAGCTCCCGAAACTTCTGCACCAATGCAGTGCCAAGTGATGGGGCAAGAGAAGGAGAATTCAGTGGCAAACACTTAAGGATGTGGTCTTTCTGGGTCAGTGAAACGGGAAGGTTGCATAGCCACAGAACCCGCTGCTTGTTACAGAAACTGAGGTGCTGGATTGGTCAGGCATTCATTGGTGACAGGGAATTTAACTTAGCGTACTTGGATGACATTAGTGTGTGCAGAGGGTGGGGTGAGAGGGAAGGGAGACAGTTGCCACAGTTTCACTGTGAGACATGTTTATTGGTGCTGTTCCAGATAACCAGTTACATTTCTGTATTATAGACGCACAGTGATCATAAGTCTCTGTTATCCAATGATCATAGAACTTCTCTACAGACACTAAAACAGGTGTTTGTTTTGGAGGGACAGTCCTAATTTGAAGATCAGCATTTTTTTTAAAAAAGATCAATCAGTTCACTGAGTAAGCAGAAGTAAAGATGAGCCAGCTGTCCAAATGATTTGGGTTTGAATGCTTAAACAAATACAATGGTTAATTAGAGGAACTGGATTGGAAGGCTGAGAAGGAAAGGATCACATAATATATAATATGCTACTTGACCTCAGCTGGGTTGGGCATCACTAGCATCTGTCTAAGTTTCTATTGCATATCGTAATTAACACCACCAATCACCATTGAGTGTGAAAATTAAGAAATTAAAAATAGTAGCACCCTTTCATACCACCCAAGGGAAAAAGTTGTGGTCTGATTTTACCTTCTAAGAGCAGTTCTATCATCTCCATTAGCTAAACACAAAAGTGAAGCATTTAATAATGGAAACTTAGCATATAAAAATGTTCAATAATTGGGAATGTAGTAGGGACATTATTTAAAATCACGATCAGTCGTGTTCACCAGCTTTTAATGTGCAGATACTGGATTATAGAAATAAAGCAAACAGCATTACACTAAACATGCCAAATATTCAGAGGCTATAAAGTTCAGCAACAGAAGGTGAACGCCTGAAGACTCACAATTACTTCCTGTGCACTTAACTCTGTCACTGACCCCATGTTACCGAGAGCTTGTTTCCTCCCCACATTACACATTAACTCAAGCCAGACCTACTGGGTGGTCCTTTACAGAACATTGCATTCTGAGTTCACTCAGTACTGTCTGGGGGCAGTATTTTTACAAATATTTTGTCACTGCAGTTTTAGAAGACTGTGTTTAGCCCTCAGATCAAGTGGGAGAGCAGTTCAGAGGTGTCAGCCCTTGACCTCAGCTTGTGTCTTTTCTCAGTGCATGTCTTGAAGAACAAAGTTTCATAGGTCTAGATAAATTCCTGTTGAGTAAATAATTTGAACTAATAGCTTTGGACACTTCTCATGGGCATAGAACATAGTAATTAAAACATATCTGCTTGTATTTGTTTGCACTTGTCAAGCTGTTCAATGTGATGAGGCTGTTAAGGCCACCTAGTGGTAGGACCTGCAGTAATTCACTGGCACAGCTACCTTGTTTGCAACTTAGTCCTTTTTGGGGAAATGTATCTTGAAGTTTTGGCTTGAGTCGGTTGGAATAGATTGAGTTATGCAGTGGCTCATGTTATGCAATTCTGAACATTGAGATCTCAGACACTGAATGAAGCAGAGCTCTATCCTGCTCCCTGGTTCTGGGCGATCACTGAACACCACATTGCTCCCCTTGCTAGCAACTGATCAGAGCAGCACAAACATGCTACTTTATTTTTTCCAGTGAGGAGAGAAACTCTTAGTTGACAGCCTATTCTGCCCATATACAAGTTCACTAAGCAACATTAGGCAATAACACTTTTTAAAATGCCTGAATATAAGGAGCCAGAATGTGACCCAGGGTAAACAGGTGCAACTCGCTTGAGCTGAATGAAACTTCCTTCTTAAAGCATGGATGAAATTGGCCTATTATATTACCATGAAGGATGAACACTTCTTGGGGAAAAACAAAGCAGGTGAGAAAATGATACCAAGGTGGATAAAAATGCACTACAGCTGCATACTGTTCACCATGACGCAAACCACAAGTACTTAAATCAGCTGACTAAATGCAACTTGAATTCCCTAAATGGTTTCACATTCTTTCACATGTCAACTGTGTGCCATTCATTGTGAAGCTCTTTTGAGAATTTTAAGTTCCATAAAGAGGCTTAGGGTCAGTTACTGATGAGTGAGAAGTAATGAGGCATATAGACTTCCAACTAACATAGCTTTGTCATTTCATTTGAATGTCTGAGGCTGTTTACCAGCACAGTCTATATCCAGCACCATGGAACTTTGAAAATGACTGAGGACCCAGGCCCTGGTACCTACTTTACTTTCTCTTTCAATTAAGTCAGATGATGCGGTGTTTTTAATAGCCCATTTATGTTACATCACATCATTGTCTGAAAAGTGCTCTGTAGCAAGGAAATTCATCATAGCCAATTATTCTATAAAGGACTCTTAAATTGCAAGAGGTTGTATTAACTATGTCAGGAGCTCCGAGCTTGGATTCAGATGTTCAAAAGTTGTGTACCTACATGCTACTTGGGCTGCAGAGTTCTACAGAAACTCAAAGCTGCTTAATTGTATTAAATCTATGGGGCAGGAAATCTGCCTAAGGACAGATGGTGATTTTGAATCTCCTGCACAGGAGACAGCCAGTGCAATTGACTAGAACAGGGATCGGCAACCTTTGGCACGCGGCCCGCCAGGGTAAGTCCCCTGGCGGGCCGGGCCGGTTTGCTGCAACATTAGTCATGTTGCTGCGACATTAGTCATGATAAACAGGAAGAGGAGAATAGGTAGAAAATTGAAGGATGCACTTATTTGTCAGACTCATTGGGGAGGCAAACATATTACAAAACATATCTCATAGCCTCTTGCAGGACTGGCAAGTTTTAAAAAGAAAAAAAAAAGAAAAAAAAATACTAGCCAGAAGCTTGACCCAAAATGCCGCTTGAGCTTAAGTGAGCTACTCCAGCCAGATTTCAAAACTTTGAGGTTCTAGTTAAGACTAGAAGAAGGAAATGCTCTATCATGACAAGCTATTTTTGCTTTGCTTTCAGACTTATTGGGAGTAACAAGTGATAGTAAATCTAACAACCCTTTGAGTTCGAACCAGATTTGTAGACCCACATAGGTGGGGATAGTTTTTAAGCATCTTCCAACCTTTGGTGTCACTGACTGACTCGTTGTGCACTCACTAGTAGACTTTTTGGCACTTAAATCAGGGAGGACAAGATCTCGGCCCTAACTCTGTCTTCTCATGTGTATAGGTCTAAAGCAAGTTTAGAGGGAAACAGGCATGAATAAGAAGTTACGACTGTACAGTAGCTCTCCATAGCTTACTACTTTCTCTTTGTCAACCTGTCTTTTTGCCTAACACTAAATTAGCGAGAAAAAACAAACAAACAAACAAACCCTGTTACTTACATTAAATCCAGATTTGGGATGCAAGCTCTAAACAAGACTTAACTGGTTAGGCCCTCTTGCAGAGATTTAAATATATGCATGTTTCTTGTTTATTGCACCCTGACTAATAAGACCTTCCCTGGCTGTCATGGTTGCCATGACACTTACCGTGACCTGCTATACTGTAGGCTGAAATAAGCAGCTAGTTTACAAACATGAGTTAAGTGACAGCACACTTTACCAAATGAGTCCCTGGCAGCTCTCAGGTGCTGTAAATAGATCTGTCTGGGGAAATGGCTTGGAATAGAGGAACTAACTGTTTTGCTAAAAGGAAACAAAGGGAAACTCCGCAACAGTCAAGCTATTTCTTAAAAAAATAAATCTTGCTACTGCGGGAGAAAGGTAACATCCTGGGTGTGCAGCCACTCTTTGTACATGATCTCAAATCTCAGAAGAATTTCTCTTCAGTATAAATGTCAAGTTTTAAATCAGGTCCACATAGCCTACAGAGGATATGTGCTTCCAAACTGAATACACCATGTCAGTGTGTGAGAACATCAGGTAACAAAACAAGCCTAAATGTTCAAAGCTCCTCTATTTAAGGGGAAAAAGTACACATTGTTTAATTTCTTTAGGTACTGAGTTACTTAGATCTTTAAAAAGACATAGAAATTTAATAGGTTAGCAGCTTACTTTGACCACTGTTGCAATTTATAATTGAAGCATGTACCATCTATTGAAGAGAAATGTGACTTACTGGAAGAATACAGTACCCAGGGATACATGGAAAGGAAGCAGGCATGCCTTAAAACCCTACCTTTTTGTTGACTATCATGTACTAATGCTAAAATTTCTACCCAGTATGTGATGAGGAACTTACATAGAATCCTGCATCCAAAGCACTACAAACATTTTAACTCAACAAATCATTGAGAAACATCCTTTTTATGCATAAGGAAAACTGATCAAGTTCTTTGTCCAAGATAACACATCAAGTCAGTGGCATAGCAGTAGAAATACATCCTAGGAGTCTACACTTCCCAATCTCTTGAGGTAGCAGATTTGTGTTTTTTCAGGTGAGTTTATTAAATATAAGTTCCGATCAATTTGGAGTTCAAAAAGGCAGGTTCCTCCATACTTCCCAACCCATGCAGAATCTCTCATTGATCCGAACCACCAGAAAAATACATTGTACAGCAGTGCCCCCACTTACTTCCAAAAGATAGATCCCATTTACCAAAATAAAAAACAAAAAAATAAAATCTCAAACATCCAAATGCAGTCTCCAATGCAATAAAACCATTTCAACATTTAAAATTCCAGTGTCCTTACAGAGGTTGCATTTTGTTTCTGATAATGTCAGCAATGAAAGCAGAAACATTCACAAAACGCTTTTTCTATTTATAACATATCCTTTGATCACTGTCTGATATAAAAGCACTGTAACCCATTTCCTCATAGGAAAGGAGAAATTTGGTGGACTGGTGGCTCTCTTTACTCTTAGAATTTTGCTAAATGTACCTATGTGGAAGTGCTCTATTGCTTTTGTTAGAGCTTGTTATAGACCCTCAAGGGTATCACGGGAGACTGACTAGATACTATTTGTCTACTTAATTAAATGTTGTAATAGTGGATTGGGACCCAAAAATTTACCATGTATGTCTTTAAGTAAAACCATGGCCAAACTGAAGTGTAGGGGCCCTGTTAATTATTCTGAAACCAAAGAACTTTATTTTCATTTATTTATACCTTTGGATCTGGCCAGGGTTTTATTCATTGTAAATAATTTAAGCCTAAATAGTTTAATTCTATTTGAATCTGTTCCGGTATATCATTTGTGTTGTAAGTAATTTCCCTTCTGATTAGCTTCTCTTTTATGACCTTTAATGCACCTGTGTTGGATGTAGGGTGAAAAATGACCACATGCTGTAATGCTTTTTTGTCTTGGAGATGTGCCTGTACTTGGTCTAGAAATCTGAAACTGGAGTTTTATTTGCTTTGTACAAGAGAGAGCAGAGGAGGATAGGGGAGGGGACAGATACAAAAGAAGGAGGTAGGGACAAAGACATAGAGCTTGTTTTGTGAACGTATCATGTATCTATTGAATTTGAAAAGTTTGAGTGGCTGGGACTGTACTTGCTTTTCAGTTCCAAACTGTGATGTTAGCAGTGGAGTTAACTATCCCAGACAGGACAATTAGCACTAAGAGTATGATTTGAACAGGAGAACTATTTTGAACTCCTTAGAGTAAAAATTTCAAGTCTCAATTTTCATCTTTAAAGAAGAGTAAGAGCTTAAATGAACAGAAAATTAATTCCGGGGGAAACCAGCATGCCTGTGGTTTCCTTTTCTAATGTTTTTAAAGCTACGTTTCATATATTTACTTACAGTGCAGTGCGCTAGCAATTTCACCCTAGCTCTATGTGTTTAATATCAATATAGTGTATTGACTAAAGGATTGGCATCGTCATACAGCTTGGCAGGACCTACAATACGTGAGATACCAAAGTATTCTCCACTAACCCCACCTGGAACACAGTATATCATTTTCTGTTCCCAATCCATACTGGTAAGTTTAAAATTGCATACCTATCCCAGCATTGCCTTTTAAAACACCTGTCAAATTGCACTCTAACTTGCTCATCCAAATAACAATGAAGCGTTAGGCAAATATTCGATGTTCTGTTCATTTAAGCATGTATTTCAATTTCAATTTCTTCCTGCATATTGAAACTAGCGACTGACCTACAAGGCCCCTTAGTTTCATTGAAGAAAAAAAAAATAATTGTTTGACTTGTTGGCTGGTGAAACCAGTGAATGCATCCTTCAAAACTCAGTTACGTATTCTTCCTGCATATTCCTCATACCAAAGCAGTTGCCCCAACTAATAATGCTTCAAATGGAAACTTTATATAGCATTTACAGATATCGCTTTTGTCTTCCCCATTTTTAAGCTTTATTGATTCATCTTTAAAACTTGGTCTCCTGGGTAAATATATCTGCAGACAAGTTGGTGGCTAGGCATCCTGCTGCTGTCAGTCAAAAGTTTCTCCCAAGATATATTTTTCAAGTATTAAAAATTAGGTGTGCCCAAGCCAATATCCAGTATTCAAACACTCTTAAAACATCGAGGTTTGGCTCTAACTTTTGCTGGCCATCAACTTTGCAACTGGCCCTTTACATCTCTGTTAAGTTGCAGGAAAAAGCCCAGGGTCCAAATGGCCCCAGACTAGCTGGGTCTCAAATTTAGCATCTGAACCTCTGGATACACATACACTGACAATAAAGCAAAGTGAGACAGCAAGAACTTGGTCTGGAAATACGGCTTCCTAATATCAAAGAACTCAGTCACTTTATGTACTGGGGAAATTATTGTAGGAAATTCAGTGATGGAGGGAGTGGTGTGTGATCAGCTTATGGAAAGTGAGTTGCTGATATGGGAAAACCCAGGACTTAGTACACGATATGGACATGTTGTTATGTTACTCAGAACAGGACTTCAGGAAGCTGACATGTGTCTGAGGCAGTTAAGCCATACTTCAAATGCTGTGGAATGTCCAAACAAACTTTGAATGCATTCTGTCAGGCTTTCATGGGTGTTGATTTTTGTTCCTTGAGGCCTCTGAGGCGGGGAGGCTACAAGGTCACACCTGTTACTTTATGCTAGTTGTATGATTTATGCCTCTGTGGTCTCAGGGGTCACACTACGGAGATGCTAGATACCAAAAGGAGTAAAGAGAATCTTTCAATTTGAGATACAAACAGGTGTTAGCACCCTTAATGCCAACTGCAACATTTTAGCAAAGAACTATGCTAACAAAGAGTAGATAGAAGAAAAAGTAAGGTAATACAGATTGCAACACAAGTAACTAACTTACTGTTTGGCTTCTGTTCCACATGGAAGAACACTGAATATTTGGACAAAACATCAGCTTGGCCAAGTTAGTTGAGTCAGTGCCGACATTGATAGATTCATGGAGAGAAATTACCTTCTTGTGGATGATTACAGAGTGAGAACTGGAGCACCTAATGTGGGAAGAACACTGCATTGCTAAATGAGGACTTGAGTTGAGAAATTAAGGTCAGAGCTGCTTTAAGACTTTGCTCCAACTTTGATTAAACATAGTTTTGGTTGGGCCCATAATAAAGGTAGGTGAAACTTCCTAGAATTTGGGGCTGTTGAGATAAAAGTACATGGTTTTGGAACATTTCTTCCTATGAAAATAAGGGATTTCAGATGGTGTGTGGACTTTTGAGGGTAATAGGGAGAGGGGCTGGGGAAGGATTTTTGCATCTGAAACATGCCTTTAGAAGAACTGCTAGGTGGTTTATTATATGAACGATAGCAATGTTGGTGTGAGAAGACCTAGCAGTGAAACTAGTGGAAGTACTGAACAAGACCAGTGCTAGGTTAGAACTTTCTTCCCTTGATAATGTGTTAAAATGAAAGAGGTCTTTCAGATAACCAGGAAGAAATCCTAGCATAAGTGGTTGTGAGCAGGAAGCAGCCCCAATAACAGACTTCACTGTCCTCACAATTTTCCCAGATAGGTTTCTGAATTGATTTGAATAAGCCCCAGATCAAGGCACTGAATAAGAAGCAAGAGGTACAAAGGTAACTTGATACTACTACTACTGGTTGCACCACTTAACCATTAAAATCTATCCAAAATCTGCTCCCAAATCCCATCCTTGTAGAAAAGTCTAAAATAGCTGATAGTAATTAGAATTTGAGAAGATGATAAAGCATGTTCTTCTGACTCAGACAAGGTGGTAGTTGAGTGTTCTTAAATGCTGGCCATCTTCCTGCTTCCGAATTAATAGGGAAACAACTGTAGCCCTCAACTCCCACAACACAAGAACCTAACTTGCTTTACAGGTCCAGAAGAGAGCCTGTCTTACATTTGTAGAGAGCACACCAAATAGAGCTGTGTGAACAACAGATTTTTTGATTTGCTGGCAATTCCAAAATATGAGAAAATTGTTTCAAGTATAACAACATTTCATTACAGCAACATCAGAATGTTTCATTTTGACTTGAACCATTAAATCTTTTTGTTGGATTTTAATAAAACAACATTTTGAAACCATCATTTCAAACCAAACTATTGAAACACTGATTCGAAAATTCAAAGATTTTTTTCAACCAAACTTATTCAGCAAAATGGACACAAATGTGCATAAAGCTTCAATGTTTTCAAATCTGCATTGTTTGCCAAAAAAAATTTCATCCAGCTCTAACACCAAATGCTGGGTCCTTGATTTATAAGAAGTGAGGGTCACTTTCAGAGTCCATAATGCACTGTCTTAACTTCAGTGCCTTATTATTTTCATTTAGAGGATGCTATAAAGTTGCAGCTGTTAAATCTATTGCCATATTTAGTAATGGTAATTTGGTAGAATAACTTAATGTTTCATCCCTGGCATCACATCTTCATTCTTTAAGGGACCAGTGAATGCTAACCTCATTAAGAATGGAGTTGAATAGTTAAATGCATAGCAATTTATTCTGTGATGGGAATACTGGATTTCGCTTAGTGATTACATTACATGTAGTAACAATCTTTTTGTTCCCCATAGAGGCACAGTGCAAATTTAACATTTCATGTTTCCCTGATGATGCTCAATGTGGTGCCTATATGGATTATCATGGTCATGCTATCTGGCTCCTCTTAGAAAAATGTTTGTGCCAAATGCCAAGTAGATAAACAAGGCCTTGAGAGGACTACTGGACCTTAAACATACTGTGGAAATACTTTTAGTATAGCTGTTTGGTTAGGTGTCCTGGTTAATTTTCAATTTAGCATTGGTTCAGTAGGCAAATACATTATCCCCTGATTATATGTTGTAATGTACTATTGTTGATGGTGTTTAAAATAGCTGCTGAATCATATAACTGACAGAATAGTCTTAAAGAATGTTCCATAGGTAATTGAATCGTAGTATAACTGAGGATTGCTTTTCTGATGCAGAATCACATTTCTAGTCTTTTGAGCCACTCTATAGAAATCTGTAAAATCTATAAAATAATATTAAGTGAAAAGGAACCTATTGGTTTCCTCCACCCCTACTACTCTTACTCTTCATGAGCAGTATAAAAGGTGGTTGTATATATGAGGGTGGAAGGAGTGATCCCTTATATAACTTAAATACAGTATTGTCTGCCCAGTAGTATACATCAATATAAATAGTTTACTCCTGAGGGCATTCTGTGTCAAAAAAATAAAAATTCTGTGCATAAAATTAAAAATTCTGTGCACAATATTTTAAAATTCTGCAAATTTTATTTGTCAAATAAATGTAGCGGCTCCAGCATGGCTTTGGGGAGCAGAGGCCACTGGTTGCACAGAGGTGGGAGATGACTGTGCAGCTGCCCCCGGGGACACAGATTCAGCGGTGAGGCTGCATCCAACCGTGACACAGCACAATGATCCGTCCTGCCCCAGAAATACCCCAGGGCCCTGCCTTTCTGTGCCAGGTGCTCCAAGTGTGGGTGGACAGGCTCAACCCAGCAGAATCCAAGTGTGGAAGGGCTTAGTGTGAGGGGATCCAGGTGTGGGGTCAGAGGTTTCTGTGTGGGGCAATCTGGGTATGGGTGACTCAGTGTGGTATGCAGGTGCGGTCTGGGTGTGGGGGGCTCAGTGGGGGCTTCCAGATGCCGGGGGAGTGGGGCCCAGTGGGGTGGGTATCCATGTGCATCTGGTTGGGGCTCAGTAGGGTGGGGATGTGGGTGGCTTGTCAGGGTGGTCCAGGTGCCGGGGGAGTGGGGATCATCATGGGGGGTTCTGGGTGTGTGTTGGGTGAAGCTCAGTGGGAGGGTCTGGGTATGAGGGACTCTGGATGCACGGGGGTTGGGTGGATGGGGGAGCAGCTCTCTGTACAGTGATCCCTCCCCCTGCAGCTGAGGAGTGATGGGTGCAGGAAGCGTAGGAGGAGGGGGAGTTTGCAGAGCTTCCTACAGCCAGGGGAGACATCTGGGTCTGGGTCTGACATGGCCCCGGATGCTGTGCAGGGGAAGAGGAAGTCCCGTCCCCCCCACCTGTGGCTAGCAGCCACCAGCCGGGTCTTCTCCAGTCCTGCCCCCTACCCCACAGTGATTTACCTCTCTGCCGGCTGCCCATGGCATCTGAAACAGACTGCTGGGAAGGGTCGGATGACCACTCTTGTGGCTTCCCTTTGCTTCCCCGTCAGAAAGTCAGTTTTCTGTGAGGAAACAAAAAGTCTGTGGGGGGCATAAATTCTGTGCATGCACAGTGGCACAGAATTCCCCCAGGAATAATAGTTCACATTTTGTTTTCTTTGGCTGAAAGTTGATTAAACTTGTGAATCTGATTAAATTTACAGCAAGTGAGCTTGCTCATTTGGTGGGTTTGGCAGACCTGTCCTAACTATTTTTTTTAAATGTAATTTTAGAGATCACTAGTTCTAAAAGGTCAAAAGTGAATCCAAACCTCAGTACCTCCAGTAGTAGAAGCTGAATAAAGTATAATGAGGATGAGAGGAGAAGGTGGTGTACTCAAATGTAGGACTGAGGGTGGTAAATTGAGTTTACCAACAAGCTGGTGAGCACCCTTAGGTGGGCAGGTATCACATCACATTGAAAAACAAAACTTGGCTCTTCCTCACAATTCTGTGCAATTTTGTTTGGAGCTTATGACAAGTGGTGATAGGAATATTTTCTGTGTCTTAAAGGCACTTGTTATGTTGAGTTGTGTGTGCTGAGACACAGTGCCTGTATTTCGCTAGTGGCCTCACATTACTGCAGTACTGTATATTTAAGCTTCTATTTAACTAAAGTTTCTAGTCTTCGTACTGTACCAAAAATATGCTAATTAAGGGTCCAATGTTACTCCCAGTGAAAAGAATGACAAAACTGCTTTGGAATCAGGTCCTCAAGTAGTCTGCCAATTAACCTGAAATATTGTGTGTTACTGTAGCATTTAAAAGCTCCAATCAAGATAAGACCCTCATGGTGCTAGCTACTTACAAATATATTGACAATCTAGTTAGAGAAGCATCTCACCCAGGGCCGGCTCCAGGCACCAGCTGAACAAGCAGGTGCTTGGGGCGGCCACGCGGGAGAGGGGCGGCACGTCCAGCTATTCGGCGGCAATTCGGCGGAGGGTCCCTCACTCCCGCTCGGAGCGAAGGACCTCCCGCCGAATTGCCGCCGCAGATCGCGACTTTTTTTTTTTTTTTTTTTTTTTGCTGCCTGGGGCAGCAAAAACCCTGGAGCCGGCGCTGATCTCACCTCTGCCCATAGCAGACATCCGGGCCCTGTTGAAGAAACTGGTGACTTGGTTTCTAGGTATCTCCTTAGTGTAATGGGTTTTATTTAGAATATACACCAGTCCTTGAACAGAGGCGGACAAATAGATCACAGGCTTGTTCAGAAATTTCTTCTTGTGTACCTGTGCCTGGTTGCCAGGGAAAAACTATGCCCTAGAATTGGCTCTAGAGAACCTAAATCAGACAAACTTTCCTGCAGTCTGCAACAGCTCCCCCAGATATCATGCATCAAAAAATTAACAATGCAACAGTTGTTCAAATACTCAGCAATACTCATGTGCTAAGAGAACACTAATATGTGTAACACTAGCATCCGTTGACTCCCATCAGAACAGAGAAATGTGGGCAGGTGGACAAAGGCAATGGTAATAAGATTATGATGTTAAATAAGTTAGCTGTTGGTACAACCTGATTTCAAAAAATTCAAAACTTGATTTTATAAAGCAATCAGGTTTTTCTGAAAGACACTGATCCTAGCAATTGGCTGGCTAGGTTCAGATAAGAAAGGCTCTATTTGTATCAATGGGGGTACGAACTGTGAGTGTCAACAAAAGGCCTACATTAACCATCCTTATTGTCTATCAAAACTTTCTGGTTACTGTGAAACTCTATACAGAATTTGGGATTACGGAGGGAGGTGATGTGGACTATCACAGTGGCTTAACCCCCTAATCAGATGCCTTATTAAGGGACTTAAGGAGTTTGGAGGGTGTCCCTGGGAGTCTTTATACTCTTTGAATAGTCAAACACTGCATTCCCACTGTTGAGAACCCAAATGTGTGTTAGATGCTATGCAGAAGAGGTCTGACTCAGAGCTTACAATACAAAACCAAAATGGGGATAGTTTTTTGGTTTTTTTTAAGGTAGGCGATAAAGTTCTAGAGCCTTGAAACCCCACCTAATCTGTTCAGAACTTCATGCCGTGCAGCGTAAACGTTGCTGACGCACATGGAGCTCTTGCACAGACCATGCTTTGTGGCAAGAAAGGTGAAAATTGAAGCTTTAAGATGGGAGTTCCAACTACTGTAGTCAGTTATTTGGGGGAATGTACTTGCAGAAAGAAAGCTATTCTCCAGAGATCATAGAGTGAGTTCGGAAATGGTCTTTTAAGCTAAGCTGCATTTGTAATGCCTAGGGAAATATTCTAACCTGGTGTTAATATTATTATGAAGATGTAGGCTAGATTTAAATACACTGCCCAAAGCCAGATGGGTGAGGGCCGAGGAAATCTCTCAATACTGCTCCATTTAACAAGGGAGTAGCTTTACAGTTAAAACTGACTTATTTATACTAATTAGGAACTTTTTTCAGTGTTGAAGGAAAGTGACTCTATGTTCTCAATTGTCACAATGGGAGAAAAAAAATCTGAACAGACTTGATGCTATGTGTTAGGCGAGTGATGCAGTGTGCTCTGTATATCACCCATTTCAACATCCAACAGTCAGTCACAAGACATAATTAGACTATGAATGGTGCGTAATGAGGTTGAATTAATCCAATTCATGTGATGAGTTGCCTTTGATTTTGAACATCAATGAGGAAACCAGGAGAGAGAGAGTTGGGAATTTCTTCTTGGGCTAAAGACAGAGGGAAGCCTGGGAAGCCAGGAGCTAGAACCAGAGGGTTCTGAGCCAGGAAGAGGCCTGGGAGGCTGGAGGAAGTGGAGCATGGGGCCAGAGGCAGGTTGTTGTGAGCCTGGAGAAAGCCAGTGAAGTCCAAAAGGGAGTAATGGTAAGGCTTAAGGGGCACTTGCATTGACAGGGACAGGGGTGCAGTGACAGGGAGGCCGCAGTGACAGGGAAGCACTGTATATACTCCCTTGGTGGTAGAGAGTGGCAAGGCCTGTGGAGGACAAGTAGGTTCCTGAAGGGCATGGAGGAAGCCTGGGAAGAGGATGCCTGGAAGGCACAGGATTGGAGCAAGTTTCTGTGGCTGGCCCTAACACAAGAGCAGGAACTGGACCTTTGGGGAGAAGCCCTGGGAGGTGCCAATTGTTACAAAGAACCCAGGAAAGGGCTGGCAAAAAGGCCTGATAAGGAAGGAGTCCAGGGAGGCAGCTGCAATGTATCTGACAGAACAGACCTTGCTTCACTCATCCTGGAGTCCCTGGACTGAAGCTGAGTGTGGAGGCTGGGCCTGAGTTCTCCTGCCAGCCACTGGAAAAGTGGTGTGAAGGGGCTGGAGGTGTGACAGAAGGTCTTGGATTTATTGGTTGAACTTCAGTTTGTTGGACTTGCTTTTCCATCACAAGGGGTGGAGCTAAAATGTGATCTGTCTGAAAGGCAAATCGCAAGAAGAGAGACTCCCACAGGATGGGAGCATCCATCAGCAAGGGGCACTGTAAGCAAAAGCTGCTATGCCACACCCAGCCACAATGGTGCCTACCGCCAGTAAATCCACTCTTACACACTGGCATGGTGTTAGCAGCTGTAATACTGCACAACTGTAAACTTCATACCCCAGTGAAACATAGTTAATACAGACCAACATTGTGTTATATTGCCCTCTGATATCTTGGCTAGAGTAAGAAAAAGTGCATTTTTCATCAGTTCATTCAGTTGAACAGGCTTAACAACTGGGTGGAAGAAAGCACAAATTTTCCTAGTCTAGACAAGACCCGAAAGAACTTAAGCCATTTTGATAACCTAGCTGTAACAGAGAAGGAAGTTAAAATTCTGTTAGTTCTGTGGCCTGTGTTATACCGGAAGTCCGATGAGATGATCACATTGGTCCCTTCTGGCTTTGGAATCTGTGAATCTTTAAAAATCATCATAGAGTTAATGAGCCGATGTTCAGGCTTTTAGCCAGGCTACTCTTATGGATGGCCTGACTGCTGAAGCACAACCACTTTGACAGGGAACAAAAGAATAAGAATAGCCCATCCCTTGACTGTCAGGATTACTGATTGCAAAACACTATTGTTATGCCTTTACCAGCTTTGAATAAACCTGTGGTTCAAAAGTATGTGTCAAAATTTTTTAGCTAAGCTTCCTCGTTAGTTGAATAATTGACTATTTTTCTCAGTCCTTTCAGGAATTCCCACAGGGATATGGTGATAAAGTTGGGTAAGAATTCAGATTACTGTTACATTCTGAGAAGCTCTGTCCTTAAACTCAATATATGAATTCAATTTGTTTCACTCTCAATTGGCTCACAGGCATTTAAGCTTTTGGTAACCCAGTACAATGGTTCTGAAGGCCTTACTAAAAACATCTGCAGTATTAGAGGATTATTGTTGCTATGGGTTAAGTAGTTTGCATGTAGCTGTCAGCTAACTTGAATAACTTCATTGACTTACATGGTCTTGTATTTTAGTGTGCTCTGCAGCAGTTTCAGTCATTAATCCAAAAAGCAACGTGGCTCAGTTGCCAATTTTTATTGCTTTTCTTTTAAAATACATGTGTGTAAGTGCACATGTATTAGTTGCAATGATTACTGGCTTGGGTGGAAATGGAGTATCTTGATATGAGTGTTGTGCTTTCTTTAAGGTTGTCAGATTTGTGAGTGTAAATGATAGGTTTGTGTAAATTTTTTGTTCATATATGCTGAATGCACTAAACATCTCTGACAAGTGCTGCTTTCAAGAAAAACACCTGTATTGGTATAGTTTAAAAGGTAAACTTTCTGATATAGGCCGGCATATTGATTTTAAGAATGGCTGTAATAGAATCAGCACAACTCCAGATTGAGTTTCACTGCATATTAAATAAGTTGAGTCAAAATGTGTTGGTTCGAGATAATGAAGAGGCAATAGTCAAGCTGACTTGTGATTGCCCTGATTTAACCACTACAATGCTGAGGATGTAATACATTGGCTTGAGCACCACTGCTCTCTACTGGATGGAATATATCACACTTGCTTCTGGATACTTGCTTTGTTGGACCTATACTCAGCTGTAACGTGCTATAGGTAGGTTTAGTTACAAACCCAAATTTGAGGCCAGGTTCAATGGAAGGTTCTGCAAGTTATGTGAAAACAGAGACTTTGAGAAAGTTATACCAGCTTATGCTTTTGGCAGGGAAAGTTAAGCAGACTTAGCAGTTGGTACTCAGTTTCTCCTTCAGTTTTTGGATGCATTCATTCTCAAAGAAAAACATGGGTGGGGGGATGGAAGGATGTAAAACCATAAAAGCTGAAACAGGTAAAGTTGGTGTGAACATCCAACCCAAAACCTCAAAGCGGTGCTGTAACACATATCCTATGCTCAGACTACTGCAGTTCTTATTTAATTCAGTTAGGGGACTGCATTTAATGCTGAAGGCCATGAGTTCTAACTTCTATCCCCAATGCCTCATGTGTTGTCTGCAACCAGGGATCATGATAAAGATATCTGTAATGCTATCTAACTCAACAATTTGTCATTTCAAAGGTTAAGGTCATTAATACCTCAATATTTTATTTCTGTTGAGATCCTAGGCAGAAGCTTTCTTTTTCTAGCTGAGTCCCCTTATGAAACTGAAATGAAATTTCCCCTGTGAAAGTCAATACTAGTGTTCAGGAAATCGGACAGTTCTATACAATCCAAAACTAATTTGTTATTGCTAAAAAAGAGCAATCTGAAGACTCTCAAAAGTACCAGAAATAGTACTCAACATATGCCATACTATCAAAAATGCCGTGACCATGTTTGCTTTTTATTACTGGAACTACAGTCTCTCTCAATTGGATGAAACATCATCCCTGAACCTGCCTGGTTCATGTAGCCTTAGTCTTCTTGGGCAATGCTGGTCAAAAAGACCCAGGACCTCCACCAGAAGTACAACCAGTTGGGCAGCCCACATGTTGCGAAAGCTCTGTTAGAGTCTCCAGACTCAGCCAGACACCAGCAGTGGATTGAGTGTGTTGAAGATTTGAACTTCACACACTCTCATTGCCGTGCCTGAGCCTTACTATGACATCTTGGAGCTGCTAATCCGATGGAATATCAGACCTCAAAAGTCTGGCCCAACTCCATAGTACAAAAGGACCAATACAAACACTAACTGAGAGATCCATCGTCAACTACATCAACTACGTCGGACAATGACCTCAATCCTCTCACAAGACCCTTTCGCCATCAGTACAGATGAAGTGAAGGAGGGTTTAGCCGCAATGAGGAAAGGGAAGGTGGCCAGCGGAGATGGTATCCCCCCCAAATTTCTTCATCAACTAGGCCCCAGGGGACTAATGGCTGGCAAAACTGTACACCAATACCATGGAATCTGGATTCATCCTAAAAGCCTGGCGGGAAGTGATAGTCATTGCTATACTCAAACTGGGCAAGCCAACTGATTTGAGTTGTAAGAGGGAGGTAAGGTATGAAGTGATGGTGAGATAATTTCAGAAAGGGTGTATAGCATCAGGTAAGTTTAGAGTTCAAATTGCACAAGTCACTAGTAACAGGTTCTTTGCTCATCAGCTACTTAAAATTTATAGGAAGTGAGATTGATAGTGACAGAAATAGAGACTTCTCTTAAATACAGATAAATCCAAGCATAAGGATAGTTATACATAAACAGATGTCTATAACAAGACACCCTCCCACCCATGGATCATCCATATTTAGAGCCTTAGGCTTTGGCTATACTGGACTTTCGTCGGTAAAACTTTTGTCGTTCAGAGGTGTGAAAAAAACATCCCCGAATGGCAAAAGTTTACCAACGAAAAGCGCCAGAGTGAACAGCACTTTGTCGGTGTGAGAGCTCTTCTGGCAAGAAAGCTACCGCCGCTCATTGTGGGTGGACGTTTTTTGTCAGTGGAAGAGTTCTCTCCTGCTGACAAAGAGGAGCTACATTGTGCACCTTTTAGTGACACAGCTGTAGTGGCACAGCTGTGTCGCTAAAAGATGCATAGTGTAGACATTGCTTTATCTGGTACCGGGGTTAAGGCTATCAGCCAATGTTGACATATAACCTTATGAAACCTGGTAACAGCAAAGAAAGAAGAAAAAGCAAGTG
This sequence comes from Platysternon megacephalum, assembly GCA_003942145.1. NCBI lineage: Eukaryota > Metazoa > Chordata > Testudines > Platysternidae > Platysternon > Platysternon megacephalum. The sequence goes on from QXTE01000316.1 coordinate 930,894, forward strand.
GAGATCACCACAAGAGGTCTTGGCCATACTAAGGCTTCTGCCATTTGCTCATCCCTGGTTCCCGATAAGGGGTTGCTCTGACCATATTTTCTACCTTTTTTCCTTACAGCGCCCACACATCACACCTTTGGTCTCTGCCCCCTGACCATATTTGTCATTCCAGGGGACCATAATTACAGGTTCTGTTACATTTCACAATGGCTTTGATACATAAATGAGGTTTGCTTCCTGGTTACAAGTACCAAAAATCCCAGAGAATATCCATTATTTCAAGCTACCCTTTTGTGGTTTACTATTTTATCACAAAATTCTTATTGCAAAATCTTATAACCCTAGGTCAGGGGTCGGCAACCTCTGGCACGCGGCTCGCCAGGGTAAGCACCCTGGCGAGCCGCGTGCCAGAGGTTGCCGACCCCTGCCCTAGGTCAAACATTTTAAGCTAACTATATAGGTCTTGTGTAAGGTGATTAGGCCTCCTGCTAACTAAACACTTATACTAACTGGTTAGGCCCCATATTTATTACAAAACCTACTTAACATTTTGTTTCCTTCATTTCTCCTGCTTGCCTCATTATTGCTTTGATTATAATGGTCTAAGGCATTTTAGCATGCTGCATTACCACATAATACATAGTTTAATCTTACATAACAACATTCCCTAAAATCAGATTGGGGTCATCAGGCGAATGCAATAGAATGAGGAGGCATGTAAAAAAAGGTCCCAAAGTGACTCTTCAGATGTGGGTATGACGCTGTATTAAAAACTAAGTTGACCATCTGCACCAATGTTACAGACTTGTGATAAATCATTTACAAAGTATGCCAAAGTATCATTGGAAAATTTATAATCTGCTAAGTATTATTATGCTGCTTAAATGTGTGTATCACCATTGTGTATGAAATTTTGCTGTAGGCTTATTACTCAACATATTGTGTTCCTGTATAACACCCACAAGACAGATTTACATGAAGACTAGCCAGCCATGTGTGGATGGGCCATTAAGGAGAATCAGCTCCTCCAGTGGGACCCTCTGCAGGACACCTCAGAGAGCATATGGACAATAGAAGCCCGATGACTTAGCAGGGCACATAAAACATGTGAGGCATAGCTCCATGTTTGAGCCAGGACTTTTCCATGCACGTGGATTGGGGGTATACATTGAAGATGGTGACATCACCTCCTTGCCTCATTGCTGCCCCACATCTCTGGACTCTGATTTCTAACAAAGGGAGCTTTGAACAATGGACTGTGGACCCCCAATATTTGGGATGAACCAGAGAGACTTATTGCAAACTAGCAGATTTAACATCACTGCTATTAGCCTGATCTACAGACTCTGAAATCACCTGGAACGTATATGATTCACTTTAGCTATTTAATAACTTTCTTCTTTCCTTTTTTTTTTTTAATTAAAAAATCTTTCATTAATTTAGTAAAGATTGACTACAGTGTGGTATTTGGTAAGATCCTGAAATATATATTGACCTGGGGTGAGTGTCTGGTTCTTTGGAACTGGAAGAACCTAATATATGTGATTACTGGTTTTAATAATCATTTCTCCCAGAAATCTAGTTTGTCTGGGTGGTGCATGAGAGGCTAGAGGGCCTGAAAGGGACTGTCTGTGACTTCATAATAACTAGTATAGTATAGTGGAAGCACACATTTGTTACTGGTTTGGTGAAATCTTATGATAGAGTGTACCACCAGTCTTGGGTATATGTCCTATATTCTGGCAGTCTGACTTGAGATTGGTGCTCTTAGCTGTGTCCCATACCAGGCAGCATGACAGAGGGATGAAGGCTACTTAAGTAAATGCATACTTACTGCCAAACAAAAGGGGCACCAGGAAGGCAATAAGTAAACCACTATGGCTAAATGGCAGGAGTGGGTGGGTGGGTGGTTGAGGTAATATCTTTTATTGGACCAACTTCTGTTGGTGAAACAGACATGCTTCTGAGCTTACATAGAGCTCTTCTTCAGTTCTGGGAAACAGAGTATCACAGCTAAATACAAGATGGAACAGATTGTTTAGCATAAGTAGTTAACACATATTTCAAGGGACCAGACTGAAGGGGTGTTAGGCCACTTCACCTTGAATAGTCCCTTGAAATGTGTTAACTACTTATGCTAAACAATCTGTTCCATCTTGTATTTAGCGGTGACTCTATGACTAGAGCTGAAGGAGAGTTCTGTGTAAGCTTGAAAGGTTGTTAGGTTGTTTTTCTCACCAACAGAAGTTGGCCCAATGAAAGATATTACCTCACACACCTTGTCTTTCTAATATCCTGGCACTGACATGGCTACAACAACACTGCATATAACAATGGAGGAATTGAGCAATTATTTGAGTGAAAAAGAAATCCTTAAGTTTAGAAATCTAATGCTAGTGAAGCCAATAAACAAAACAAATTATAGCAGTCAATAAGATGTGAATGATTGGGAAAAAGAGTCAATAGCTAAAAGGTATAGAACACATTTTTCAAGGATCTCAAGCAGGAAACCTATGGAAGTATTGGTGGGTCTGCTGGGTCACCAAGGGATAAAAGGAGCAATTGAAGATAAGGACGTGGCTCAGAAGCTAGTTGATTGCTTTGCATCTGTCTTCACCACAGAGTATGTGGGAGAAGTATCTACCCAACATGGTAATTAGGATTAGGCACTATCAGAGATGAAGGTGCCAGAAGTACCAGAATAAACTGATTAATCTAAAAAAAGCAATAAGTAACTAGGAACAGATGTTCTATATCCAAGAGTTCTGAAGGATTTTAGATATGAAGGTGCTGTCAAAAAATATGTTCTCTAATATTGAAAATAGCTGCTAAACTGGAGGATGGGAGAGTTGCAAATATCGTACCTGTATTTTGAATGGTTCTAGGAGTAATTGGTAACATTACAGCTGTACTCATTAAATTGTCTGAAAGATAATTTAAAAACAATAAATTTGGAAGATCACAACACGTAATAGGGTCTAAGCAACATGGCTTCTGCATAGGACAACTGGTTTGCTGCTAATCTTAGAATCCTTTGTGTCAAAGTAGTAGGTAAATGACAACTAGTTGACATAATTAAATATTCCAAAAGGCCTTTGACAAGGTTGCTCATAACAGGCTAAAGAAACCAAGGCCATGTGTACACCGCCACTTATACTGGCAAAACTTTGTCGCTCTAGGTGAGAGGCAAAGTATTTTCATGGATCAAAAACTGGATAAAAATGAGAAACAAGAAGAATATTTGGTGAACTTTCAAGATTGCAGAAGTTTGACAGCAAGTTGTCGAACTTTCTGTACTAGTGTTCAACATACTTGCTAATGATCTGGAAAAGGGGGCGAGCCATCAGCTAGCAAAATTGGCAGATGACAAATTTAGGAAGGTTCAAAGTGGGATTGGACACTTATGTGGATAAGAAGAACATCCAAAGTTAAAGCAGTCAATGCTAAGTATTAGGAGGAGGAAAACATCATGTGTTAGCAGTCTCAATTAGGATGAGATCTTCATGGTGACACTGTCCAACCTGTGCCTATTGTGGGGTCTCCTGCACCTCTCTGAAGCATCAGGTCTTGGCTACTGCTGGAGACCAGACATTCTGCTAGGTGGAGCATGTATTTGTTGCATCATGGCAATTCCCATGAGAATGAAAAATGTTTCTGTTAAACTCTGTGGAAGCTACAGAGGGTTTTGGGCTCTGGCCTCATCAAACAAAAGGAATCTAGTTATTTCTGCCATAGACAATGAAGAAACTCAGATGATTGTCAAAGCACAGGACTGAAGATTAAATGCTTTATAAACTATCTGTACAAAAACCCTAACATGAAGAATGCCTGACTTTAGAGTACTGATAACACTGTAAGGAATTACTGTGTGGAAATGTTGATTAAGTTTCTGAAGTTTGAACAGGTCATTGACTGAGAGAACTGACTCCATGTAGCTAAGCCTACTTACAGGCTAAATTTATTCCCATTTTTGTGGAGTTCAGTGGAAGTTGAATGTGCTTACAACAGGGCCAATTTTTGGTTCATAGTCTCTCTGGGTTCAGTAAGCATTTTGTCACGAACAGATATCTGAAACTGGTGTTCAGATAGTCACTCAAGGGCTTTGTTTGCCCTTAACAATCAGTGTACATATGCTTGGGTGGCAGTACTGCAAGCTTCCTCACACTATCTTGCCAATGTGCCTCTGACTTGAGGTGGAGGAGGATCTCTCTGGAGGTGAGAATATAATTCTATCTTCAATGGTCTATTCAATCTTGTGCTTGTTAGCCAATTGTAGTTATGGTTGAGAAGTATGACTGGTTATCATACTGCTAGACTGAAAGGAATGCCACAATTCAGATAGATTGTCAAGCATTCTGATAACAGTGATGACTGAAAGTTACTAGCTTAAAATGAAAGCTCAATCTAAAAGTGATAGGATCTGTAGCTCACTACCAAATACTTGAGCCATCTGTCCCCATGTTCTTCCTCTCTACTCTATTAGTTTTGTTCCTTCCTTGTTAAAGTTCTTTTTCAACACAAACATATGCAGACAGCTAAAAAAGTGACAAATTTTATAAGTGCTTGTATATAAGTGCTAGAAATCTAAATAATAAGATGGGTGAACTTGAGTGCCTGGTATTAAATGAGGATATTGATATAACAGGCATCACAGAAACGGATACCTGTTATGGTCCTGAAGGTGGAACGATGATAAGGAATGACAAAGTAGCTCATCCTGGTGGGGAAGTGGCATTATCTGTGAAAGACAGCATAGAGTCAAAGATAGTAAAAATCTTAAATGAATCAAATTGTACCACAGAATCTCTATAGTTAGAAATTCCATGCTTGAATGATAAAAATATAGCGGTAGGAATATACTACCAACCACCTGCTCAGGATGGTGATGGGTGATTATGAAATGCTCAGGGAGATTAGAGGCTATAAAAATATAAAACTCAACAATAATGGGGGATTTCAACTAACCCCATATTTACAGGATACGTCACCTCAGGATGTGAGACAGAAATAACATTTCTAGACACCATAAATGACTGCTTCTTGGAGCAACTAGTCCTGGAACCCGCAAGGGGTGAGGCAATTCTTGATTTATTTCTAAGTATAGCACAGGATCTGATCCAAAAGGTAAATGTAGCTGAACCGCTCAGTAATAGCAACCATAATATAATTAAATTAACACCCTTGGGGGTGGGGGGAAAGCAATACCAAAGAAACCTACCACAGTAGCATTTAACTTCAGAAAGGGGAAGTACACAAAATGAGGAAGCTAGTTAAATGGAAATTAAAAGGTGTAGTTACAAAAGTGAAATGCCTGCAAGCTGCATGGAAACTTTTTTAAAAACACCATAGAGACTCAAATTAAATGTTTTTTATTAATTTGGAGTACACAGAGTAAGAGGACCAAGAAAGTGCCACCATGGCTAAACAGAGTAAAAGAAGCAGTTAGAGGCAAAAATGCATCCTTTAAAAATTGGAAGTCAAATCCTAGTAAGGAAAACAGAAAGGAGCATAAATTCTGGCAAGTCAAGTGTAAAAGTGTAATTAGGCAGGCCAAATAAAGCATGTGGACAAGAGTGATCCAGTGGATATAGTGTACTTGGACTTTCAGAAAGCCTGTGAGAAGGCTCTTAAGCAAAGTAAGGCTATGTCTACACTACAGATCTTACAGCGGCATAATTAAACCACCCCCAATGAGCAGCAGTAGCTATGTTGGTGGGAGAGTGTTTCTTGCTGATATAGCGCTGTCCACACCGGTACTTTTGTTGGTGAAACTTGTGTTGGTTAGGGGTGTGTTTTTCCACACCCCAACTGACAAAAGTGCTAGTGTAGACATAGCCTAAGCAGTCATGAGGTATGAGGGAAGGTCCTCTCCTGGATCAGTAACTGGTTAAAAGATAGGAAACAAAAAATAGGAATAAATGGTCAGTTTTCAGAATGGAGAGAGGTAAATAGCAGTGTCCCTCAGGGATCTGTACTGGAACCAGTGCTGTTCCACATCCTCATAAATGATCTGAAAAAAGGGGTAAACAACTGGTTAGCAAAGTTTGTGGACAATACAAAATTACTCAAGATAGTTAAGTTCAAAGCAGTCTGAGGAAAGAGTTACAAAGGGATCTCACAAAACTGGGTAACTGGTCAACAAAATGGCAGATTAAATTCAATGCTGATAAATTCAAAATAATGCACATTGCAAAAAATATAATCCCACCTGACACTGGCCATTGTCAGAAGACAGGATACTGGGCTAGATGGACCATTGGTTTGACCCAATAGGGCGGGCAATCAGTTTTGTTCCTGTCCTCATCCTTCAAACTTCTATCTAGTGAAATAATTGATAGGCACATAAATCCCAGTGAACTGATGGGAAAACTTGACTTAGATAATTTTATATCCCCATCTTATTAAAAATAAAACAAAGGCAAAGTGACTATCTACTTTTCATAACCAGCAAAATGTGAAGCTGACATTCTTGGTTTAGAAATGCCTTCCAAAAAATGTACGAAATGAGATAAGGCTAGAGGAAATAGTAGAAGTAGATGAATGCACTAACTTTTCAAGACCTCACTTGAAATATTCCCCTCCTGATTTTTTTTTTATAACTGGTTTTGATAACTGGGCGAATGGCAGATAACACTGATTTTGTTGACTTAATGTACTCTTTCCACCCACCCACCCATTTGAAAATGTATTAGGTCTACTTGAAGATGAGGTATTATGTGGAGTTGTCTAGTGTTTGTTACCATAGAAACAGGGAAACAATGACCCCCTATCACCCACATTCAAATGACCACTCACAAAATATTTGCATTAATTTCTGTTAGTTTAATGATGCTACATAAAATTGGATTTCTTTGTTTTTGTGATGCTTTGAGGTCACAATCTAAAGGGTAAAAATCTAATAATAAATTTGAACAGGTATAACTTAGATGTAATAGCACTAGTGACATTTCTAGTCAATATGGTCTTGTTCATCATAATTATCTCTATCAAGAGTGTGTGGGTTACCAGTCTTCACGACGTATACACAGTTCTGTGCAGGTAAAATTGTTCTTACTACAGACACTGCTTAGGAGACTGATTGCCCGTGGACAGTAAGTGATTTCTTTCCCATGCTTTAATACTATTTCTTGTGATGTTGGACTATCAGCAGTCTTTTCTTGAAATACCACTCTAGCCATTGAATGCAATGTATTCTGTCCATCAGTGGTCTCTGCATTATCATCTACATTATCTCCTTCATGATGAGATTTCCACCAGCATGAAGTGGTAGTTGTATAATTCCATTTGGAATGGCCACACCTCCCTGGAGAGACATGGTGGTTGAGGTAATACCTTTTATTGGACCAACTTCTGGTCTGCGGTCTTTCTACTTTAATTTTAGCAGTACTAGTGATGAACCACCTCAGCTCATCATAATTTATACTGAATCCATGAAGGTGTAGTATGTCAATTAAATTGTGAGATCCAAACTCATGGTGTAGCTGTGAAGCAAAGTTTATCTGCATTGGTGTGATAATTTTGGAACTGTTAAATACTATGCACTCCACAATTGAGAGGCACTTCTTGTTAATATCTTCTGAAGGATGATACTTATTGTTGGCTGAATTATATGCCTCTTTATCAACCAAACTTCTGCACCAGTTGGGGCACAAAAGTGGATGACCTCTGTGTGACACTGCATCCCATAATCTTCACAGTGGAATTATTCTGATATGATTATGGCATATTATGATGCATTTTGTACACGATGGGTCATGTGAGGTGTCATAGGAAAAGTTATGATTTGCTGAATATGATTATCCTATTTGTATGCGTGTATCATTTTTTAATCTAACGTTAGGAATATTGACTATGTATTTGTATTTCAATCGTGCTTACTCTGGGTGATACCCACAACTAGCCTTTCTGATACTACAATAAAGAAGCCAGATAGTGCTGATGGCCCATTAGCAAAGACAATGGATCTTGGAAAAATGTAACCTTCCTGTGAACGTTCTGGCCAGCCTGTAACTAATGGCTGCTATTACACTGCAAGGGCATGTGACCAGACCACAAGTCTCTGGATTCCATCTTGGGATGTCAGTATTTTTCCACAAACCGGTCTGGGAACCAAGTTTTGAAACAAAGGGTTCCCGCCATATGCTAAAGCTATATAAGTCAGGGAGTGACATCATCTGTTCTTCACTCCCCACACAAGAGGACTCCTGAAAACACCTGAGGAACAAAGACTGAACTGGGGGAAGTGCTGGAAGTGTTTTTGTCAAGCTTCAGAGGATATCCTGTTTCCCTGTTACTGGAAATTTGCCTGCAAGCTTAGGTGATAACACAATGTCAAAAGTGTTGCAGTGCAACATTCATTCCCTAGCATCAGTATGTGGAAACTATTTTTCTCTGTTACTGGCATGTACTGTATCTTACCAAACAACAGGCCAAATAAATGTAACATACAGTTCATTATTGCTTATCCTTCAAAATTGATTTTTTTAATGGCTCAGCTAACTGGCAAGAATCCTTTAGCTGTTGCTTAATGTAGAAATTGAAGGCGTTAGTTCAGAACCATGTCCACTGGGAGGTGAGAAGAAATGATTTGCTCTAAGGAAAAACATACATCTTGAATCAAATTGATAAGCTCAGTAGTTATGAAATGACTAAAAATCCAGTTTTAAGAAATACACATCTGAGATTCTGATTGATTGGTAGGCAGGCTGCTCAAATGACAAAGTGGCTGTATATTGGTGGTTAATTTACTGCTAAATTAAGGGAAAGTATTAGAAAACACTTTTTTTTACGAAGTTCTGAACCTAGTAAGAAAGCAAGTTGTAAACAGATACTCAAGTTTTTGGCAAGGTTTCATAGACTCATTGTCACAAAAGATGCAATTGGGCTTGCTCAACATAGCAACTACCAGCAGAAGGCTCAAATGTCAATTGAGTGTTTTCATAAAAATCCAATGCATTGGCTGTAGAACTGTCATGGGCCTTGTCTATATAGATGTTTGGGGTTTTAGCCCCAGTACAGTGAACATGAAGTCATACATGTGGCTCTCTTATACCTTTTTAACACTTAAACCAGTCAGTTCCCAGGTATTTGCCACCTATTTGAATCTTGCCAGTTTTTGAAGTTAATTGCTGGGATGAAGAAGGGCTTCTGGCGGAGGCATTGCTAGCCCTTTGTGGGCCCTAAGAAGGAATATGTTTGCCCCCGCCCTCCCCCAAGACATACTACAAAAGCAAATGGGGGCAACCTTGAGCTGCTCAGGGCCCTAAGCAATTGCTTAGTCTGCTTAGGCCTAGCACTGGCTCTGGCTTCAGGCCACAGGATGGTATGGCAGGGTTTGAATTCCCTTGGGCTGACAGACCCACTGCTCTGCACTTAAAACAAACTCCCTCCTTCACCGCTGTTAGGTTCCTTTCTCCTACCAGAGGCTGGCAAGCTGAATGACATTGCAAGGTTAAACCCCAACAGCCCCACACTGGGAAATATGGCTGAATTCTCAGGAGGTGCTGAGAGATGCCCTGGAGACAGAGGTGGGTTGTAGCCACTCCCTTTGAGTAGAATGGAACAAGAGTGGGGAAGGAAGGTGGTGCTTTTGTAGGTAGAAAAAGGGTGCAGGTATTGAAACAGACTTGTTTCCAGTGCTGTAAAGGATGAACAGTGTAAATCTAGAACTGCCCAATTTAATACACAAATAGGCCTGAATTGAATACCGTATTGTCATTTTTGAAGAGACGTAATTGCTGTGAAGGTACTCAAAAAAAGCCATCAACGTACACACAAATTACACACTCCATGATAAAGTCAAACTCTGTATGTTAATATTAAAAGTCTGTCTTAACTACCCCTTTCTTTAGCCAAGAAATTCAATAAAGCTCCAATTCTAGGCTAATATGCCATCTACTTAATCTGAGAGTTTAGTCCAATTGCTGAATGTTTCTGCCATCCCCCTCGGACAAGTGGTGTAAAGGGAGATCTCTAATCAAGAGTATTCCTGTTAAATGCTTCCCCATCATCTCTCCCTCACCCCTCTTGTCTTTATAGCTATAATTAGGAACTGTGTTTAAGCCTCTGCCGGCTTGCCTAATTGAGAATGTGATCGGGTCCCTGGAGAGATGGCTCTCCCCAGGTGAGCTGAAGGAAAGAATTGCTCAGTTTAAAAGAGGAGAGCCAAACGAATATGATGTAGGTAAAAAGTGATGCAATTTCATCCTTCTGAAACAGTTACACCAGGGATGACTGTGACCCAATATATTAGTTAAAACAATCAGGCAGGGGAGTCAGATTTGGTTCTATTACTGTTCACAATGAACGAGCAAATCTTTTTCTGCCTGATCAGTGAAATGGAGATCTCTGTCGTTCTCTAGCATTGCAGGAATGCGGTGAGGCTCCATTGGTATTTGCCTTTTTCTCACACCTCCAAAGTAAAGAGAGAGCCAGAAAAGCTCTGAGTGAAAAACCCAGAAGAAGGAAAATGAGGGCTTTGTCTTCACTAGAAACACAGCAGTGGCCTAGCTGCAGTGCTGCAGCTGCTCTGTTGTAGCACTTCAGTGTAGACACTCAGTACAGAGGTTCTCCTGGCACCGCTGTAGTTAATCCACCTCCCTGAAAGGTGGTAGCTAGGTCAATGGAACAATTATTCCATAGTGCTGTCTACACTGGGGGTTTGGGTGGCTTAAATAGGTCACTAGGGGTGTGGATTTTTCACACCCAGGATCGATGTAGCAGGGTTGAGCTAACTTTTTAGTGTTGGCCTGGCCAAAGCACAGGCTACTCCTAGTACCTTAATGGTAAATCATTTTATCAACTCTCTTTAATTTGTGCACTGGGTAATGGCACCTTAGACTTTAAAATGGCAGGTGCTGTATTTTTAAAATAGTTTGGAGTTTAAGCAAAAGGGCTATTGTATCTGTCACCCCTGTGTGTTGGAAGGGGCAGAAGCTGGTGTAAATTAACGTAGAGAAGGTCGCAGAATTATTAATATGCAAATACTAATTTGGACTAATTTAATCAGGGCTATCAGTGAGGACCCATAAAAGGCAAAAATTGGCTTGAATTAGCCACTTGCAGCTATTATTCAGAGGTATAAAATAGGCCCCAGCATATGCCTTGTGCTGTCATCATTCTCATCAGAAGAAGTGATCTAAAATGAAGTCAGAGTAGCTATCTCTAAACATTCTACCTAGAACAACACCCATTTAGATAATGGCAAGAAATAAGCTATGTGTCCTTCCCAGCTATTGCAAGAATACTGTATTTTTCATCAGAGTAAAACTTAAAATCACTTGAGGAATTAATATCCTATTGCTGATAAAGGATGTATGATCTTAGCGTTGGCATCTTAGTGTTGGCAATTCAGAGGGACACTAAGAGAATGTAAATAAGAATGCCATGCCTCCAGAGAAAATTGCCGGAAGTTCAGCCATTTGACCTCAAATGCCACATGGTTAAACTTTTCCCCTAGTACCTCTATTTTACATAAAGGGATCCAAGATGAGGTGACTTGCATCCTTGAAAATACTATGCATGCAGAGCCCAGCAGGCTGCTTTGACAAGATATTTCACTGTGGTTACATAATTTTGGAGGTTTGAAGAATGACTTCTTTAAACCTCATCTGGGGATTAAAATTACTTCTTAACATGAGATCCACTCAGTGACATTATGGCCTTTTTGAGCAACTATTTGGCATATTGACACCAAAAAATGCCCAATTTTTTCATCCCACTCCTTGCTCCTTCCTGTTAGTTCACTTGCTACTTGTATATTTAGAATAGCATCCCTCTTGCAGTCTCAATTTACTTTAGGAAGGCATATGACCCCACACCAGCTCTACACTAGTTTTTGAAGCATTTCATAGTACATAATGCTAGGGGCTAAGAGGCCAGGCAATATCCGCATGGCTTAAGAAAACATTGGTGGACCAAGAAACACCTGTCCTTCAGGCTGTTAATGCATTGTTAATTGTGATGAGTGTTCAGCATAGTGTGTAGTTCCTTATATTATTGATGAGACAGATATCTGACAAAACATGTGCATAGTAATTGTGAAGTGAATGTCTGAATGAGTTTCTGAATGCAAGTGCTGGATTTTTATTTTTATATTTAAGAAATTAGGAATTTTGACTTGCACAAATCTAAAATACATCACGTAGTATAGTAGTTAATAATTGAACATAAAGTGTGCCAGAGAAATAATGGCAGGAGGGAAGGGGGAGGAGCAGAACAAGGGAAGGGAGCAGAAGATACACACAAAAAAGTAAAGTTGGACAAGTATTGTGAAACACATTGCCAGAATTTGCATGTTGTCACAACCCCAATGGCCTTCCCTCAGGTCCCCTGGGGAGGCAAATCAGCATTGTATGTTGCTAATGCTGTTGCAAGCATCACAAGGCATTATGGGAAGGGTTAAAGGTGTGAGTGTGGAGTGGAAGATTCCTTTGCAGGGTGCGAGAGGCCAAAGGGGGAGGGAGGAAGAGAGCAGAGAACGGGTTAACTTGACACTTCAGCTAGCTCAGTCCAAAGATAAGGCGCTAGCCCCAGTCCAAGGTCACGGAGCTTGACAAGCAGTCTGCAGCTGCGTTCCTATCTTACCCAACCCCAGTCAGTCATAAAAAAAGAAGAACTAAGCTGAGCAAAACTGCAAAAATTGCAAAAAAACAAACAAGACGGCAAAGGTGGAGAAAAGGGAAAACAAAGTCTTGCATCCCTGGAGCCGGTGTGTTTTGGGGAAAGCTGAGGAGGCCACAGAAAGCCCGTTTGGACTAGTACAAAGAGCACCAGGAACAAAGGTCCCTGAACAAGATGCCCCCAAGAGAACCCAGGATTAAAAAACCCTCCTAAGAGCTGAAGCAAGTTGGAGATCAACAGCGGACCCTGCACGACCTATGCACAGGACAGAACTCCCATCCACCTCTTCCCCCCCTTCTTCGTATGTTACACCCAGGCTTGGCCAGCCCTGGGTAGTGCGTGTGTGAGTATGAAAGTGGGTTAGGGCTTGGGGCACTAATGCTTTCTTCCTTCCTCTGAGTGACGTGGGGAACCCGCAGCACTCTCCGCTGTTATTTTTTTATTTTATTAATAAAGCTTTAAAACTCAGTCACTTGGTGTGCTCCATCATCTCCTCCCCTAACAATCCTGTGGCATCAGCCTGATCACCTGACGCCTCAGGCAGATTGGTAACAGAAATCTGTCACAATGTCTTACATTGCTTAAAGTTAACTGCTTTGCAACGTTTTGAAAGGACACACTGACTGGCAATGAAGCACACAGAAACATAACCTTCATGTAGGAAAACTTATTGTAGGGACCTATACAGTGGATTTCAGGCCTTAGCCAAAGTCATTGTTACAAGTTGCTTTTGGATCACATCTTTCCCCTGGCGCTAGCTTGACACAACTGGCTCCCTTCAAGTGCATTTGTGGCACGTGGTAGGAACATCCACACTTGAAACTAGGGATGTATGTCAAGCTTGGGTAGATGTACGCATGCTAGCTGTGACTGAGCTAAAAATAGACATGTCACTGTGTCGGGACGGGCTAGCCACCCTGGATACGATCCCGCTTGGACCTTAGGTCCTTACTTGGGCAGCTAGCCCTTCACGCCACTGCAGACACATTATTTTTGGGGCACTAGCTTGAGAAGAGTTAATGCAAGTACATCCACGTAAACTGGAAATTATATCTCCAGCTCAAGGTGTAGATGTATCCTCAGGCAGCAAAACAAACCTACATTAAAGTAAAGCTGAAAGAATATGTTCCATTAGTTAGCTTGGATTCTAAATCTTTTAACCCTCTTTGATTGCTCGCTTACTTGAATGGAGCTTGGATCCAACACGAAATCTGGAGGTGAGAAGCAACAATGAAACTTGGACTAGGAGACATTGTTTAGGCACCTTTATCATTCACATGGCTGCCCAACATAACTGAGTTTGCCAGGATAGAGCTCCGCTATGTTCCACTCAATTGAGTAAAGCAGGTGTGTCCTTAAATTAATAAATTAACAGCTATGACTGAAGGTATGTTTATCTAGCTTAATCCCATACTTATGCAATTGGTCATAGTCAATCAGTGCCCCAGGAGGGGAATCTGGACTGCTTCAGACATAACATGAGTACAAGAAATCTTTTGAGTAAATGATGCATTATTGAGCAATTTTGAGTAGCTCATGGACCCATTGTTTACAACAGTTTCTTGACCTCTTGTGAGTTAGCAATTCAACAGTGCTTGACATCTCTGCTGTTTGCTGTACTTTGTGACAAATTTCCTTTGCTGTATGGATGGTAGGATGTTAATATGTAAGGAAACATGGTCACATTTCCTAGTGAATGCCCCCTGCTGGCTCACTAGGGTGCTGTGAGGGGAATCCAAGCCTCTGCTGCTTCAGATCCCTGAGGTGTTCAGTTTCTTGGCCTCTCTGGTTCATTTCCTGGGCACTGACTCTGCCTTCTACTCCTTCTTGGAATGGCGCTCCACAGCCTACCTGCTCTAGGCACCCAGGATCAGTGCTGACTCCCAAGATACCCCAGTTACTTAAGCTCACCCTCCCCCAGAACTCCACCCCAAAGATGTGAAGTTTCTGCCTGCAGTTCAATTCTGAGGCATGCAGCAGTTGTGAAGCAGTTCCCATACAGAGAGATGCTTTGGCCAGAGTCCAACATATTTGTTCTTTTATACATCATCTCAAAGCACAGGAGAGTACGGGTCATACAAAACAGTGAACATGGCATATGTTTTACTTTCTATCCCATCCTTCCCTTGGGAGTCCTTAGGGAGCATCCATGTTCATAGAGGTTGAGGGAGGAAGGCTGTTCCATGACAAGTGGTCTCTCCCTCAGGGAGCCTCTTACCTGGCTTCTCTCCTGCATCACACTTCTCTTCCTATCTCAGTACCTCTGTTCCTGCATGGTTCACTACTTAACCCTCCCCCCGCCACCACCCCCACCCCCACCCCCAACCACCACACACTTACTTTTGCTGGAAGGGAGTAATATTATCGAATTTACTTGTAAGGGTCACAAATTCTATGTATGGCAGAAAGGATTTTAAAGCTTTTTGACAGTTCCTCTTCATAATGTTTCTGTAAAACACTCACTGTCTGTCAAGGAATGGTGTCCCTAGACTCTGTTTGTCAGAGGGTGGAGATGGATGGCAGGAGAGAGATCACTTGATCATTACCTGTTAGGTTCACTCCCTCTGGGGCACCTGGCATTGGCCACTGTCGGTAGACAGGATACTGGGCTAGATGGACTTTTGGTCTGATCCAGTACGGCCGTTCTTATGTTCTTCTTATGTTCTTAATTATCCATGGCACATGGTTTACAGCATTGTTTTCTGTGGTGAGAGATACATAGGTGCTGAGTTTTTCTTTTCCCCGGGGATGCTCCACCCCCATTCTGCCCCGAGGCCCTGCCCCCACTCCACCTCTTCTTGCCCTCCCTCCGCCCCCTTCCCCAAGGCCCTGCCCTCACTTTGCCCTCACTCTGGCTCTTCCTGCCCCCGCCCGCTCACTGCTCTTCACCCTCCCCCAATCCCCTTCCCCAGCCTCCAATCAGCTGTTTGGAGGCGCCCTGATCAGCTAATCTGGGGCACCATCAAACAGCTTACTGGGCATGTTGCCAAACAGCTGTGGCTGGTGGGTGCTGAGCACCCACTTTTTTTCCCCGTGGGTGCTCCAGCCCCGGCACACCCATGGAGTCAGCGCCTATGAACAGATACAGTCCTCCAGCTGGGCGAAGTAATCAAATCTAATACTATTAAGACGATTCAGTTAACAAACACCCAAGATAGTGGTCATTAACCATCACTAACTTTGCGTCAGTAGCAATTTCAGAAGTAGTTTTCCTCTCTTGTATGGGAAGGTACAGGAGAAATGAGTCCATTCTCTAGCCCTGTGTAGGAGTCCCCAGGCAGCATAGGTCGAGTGGCTACTTAGAAGAAGTTTTCTATAGGAACCTGATGAAAGACCTCACGTCTGTGGCTTTCAGCATGTACCTTAAAATGACACAAACTTCATTACCGACAATTTATGCCAAAAACAAGCTTCAACAGATAATTCACAGTGAAACGAAGAGTACTGATTACATGTGCTGATGGATTTTGTGTTTGGTCCCCATCAAATTAGCTATGGGCTATGGCAGCAGTAACCTGAGTGGTTACCTATTATTCAGTCCTGGCTTGATGAGAGAATTGCTAGCAATGATTCCTTTGGGCCATTTTGAGGCTGAAACAAGTGTCTGGATTGCAGTCATGGTCATGACTTCTGTGTGGGCGGATGTTCACTGGACACTGAACTGAGTTCCAGACTGCGTGGGCCCACCATCAGTCACAAGGAGAATGATGTTTAGTCACTGTCAACTTGTGCATTGTTCCCTGTGCTTCATAAATCAACCTTAAGATTTTCTTCAGATGGTTCAGACAGAAAGCATGAATATATTGCTGTCTTGAGTAATCCAAGTGCTGGTAAACACAGCTTAGCTTGTTTATATTAATTTATAGTGTTTACCTTCATATTTTGCCTTCATGTTAATCACATAAACCAACACACAAAGGAAACAATAATTAACTGATGGAAAGACATCTTGCTTGGTCTAGTCTGAAGTCTAATTTCTAAATGTTCTCACTTGAAATTGGTTGTCAAACTCAGAACAAGATTTTTCTGTGTTGGGGTCTTTGATGGCTATAATGACTGCAATTCTACTTGCACTGAAATGAAATTAAGCTTCTCCATGTATACTAATGGAAACAAGTTATGTTTTTTATATGAGAAACCTTCATATTTCTGATGAACAGTGTTGAAAGATCCTTAATGATTTCAATGGTTGAAATTTCTAGTGCTCTGAAGGGTAAAGAGAATACTATTTATTAAAAGCACCTCGCAATACTAGTTCTCTCTGTCAGTTTGTCATAAAGCAAAAGGCTCAGAGAAGAGCAACGAGGATCAGGATAGATGTACTTAAGGAATTCTAAACAAAACAAGGACTATTTTAGCCTACAAAAGGGGGGAAAAGTGAAAGACCTAAATGAGATATTTCAAATGTCTATATAAAGGATGTTCTGAAGACAGATCAGAGCCTGGTTTTGTTTGTTCTTCCATAATAAGTATGCCAAAGCGCACCAGATAAAACTAATGGTGGGCAAATTTAGAACAAACATACTTCTTGGCACAAAGTAGTCAGCCTGTGGAATTCACTTCTGGCCATCACAGAGTCAAATACTGTAGCAATAAACGTTATGGTCATGGCTGCTTGTTCTGATAAATGCAACAAAAGGCAAAGCCTCAGGGCATAAGCTGCTGCCTCAAGAATCAGGAAGGATTTTTTCCTTTTCCCACCTCAATGTAAAGAATTTGGATCATTGTTATGCTAAGATATTCATGTGAAGTGCAATCTGCTGGTCAACAGTGGCAAGATACTATATCTGACGTAGCTTTTGTCTGGTATATGAATTGCTGTGTTTCACGAGGAACATTTCCATGCCAGTGCAATACTTATGTAACACATCTCTGGAAGGACCGCAAGCTATCTGCTATTTTCTAATTAAGATACGGAAAAGTCATAAAATGGTGAACACCGAGTGTGTTGCAGTGACCTCTATTTTTTGTTTTTTTTCTTTACTTACAAAAAGTGGTTTAATATAATTCATACATTCCAAGGCCCGAAGGGACCATTGTGATCATCTAGTCAGCTCTCCTCTATAACACGGGCCATAGACCTTCTGCAAAATATTTTCTTTTTAACTAGAGGATCTCGCCCAAAAAAATGCTATCTTGATTTTTAAAATGGCCAGTGATGGAGAGTCCCCCAGGACCCTTCTCTCTTTTACTCTGTTCTATGTTTTTCCTTCCATTGCTTGCACAGAGAAACATTTGGAACAGTGAATACTTGTCCAAGAGCAGAGCACTATGTGAATCTTTTCCAGGGTTTTCATTATGTTAGTAGGTGGTGTGGTTAAGCAGTTGAAGTAGGGAACTGAATTTAAGCCTAAACATAGACTTCTTTCCCAGCATATGGTTTCTCCTCCTGCCCCGTCCCCGCTGCAACATTCCACCTTCATGGAGGTGACTGCTGCTAATAAATCAGGATTGTCTTTAGGAACCTGTTGAATCCTTAAATTCTATGCAGAGATCTATGGGATCCTGATTCTCAACATGCTGTCACTACTGGAAATTGGAAAGAGGGGAGGAAGCAAATTAGTCGTTTAAGTCTTTCAGGAAATAAACAAAACAAAACAGAACAAAAACGTAGCAAGGAATTTGGGAGTGAAGGCTAGTCCTAAAGTGTAAAATTAATATATATATTTAAATATATCAGAGGGGTAAGAAAGAACAATACTAAGTAGCTAGTTAATCACATGAATAACTTGGAGATGATTGAAATGCTTAGCTCTTTTTTAAAGTCTAATGAATAAAGTTTGTACAGTCATGTAATAACGGGAAGCTTGCAAATGTATATTACTTATTGACAAAGAGCAGATGAGGATATAATAGGAGAATTTGAAGTGATGCACATCAGTGAGTCAGCATATGAGAGGCATTACCTAATGAACTTTCTGGATAAAATACAATTTTTAAAATTGTGCTATAAAAGAACATAATATAAAAGAACCAATATGTAAGTTACTATGTTAAAATAATGATACCAGGCTACTTAAAACTATATAAAACATGAAAATATCAATTGACTTGGGAAAGGAAATGTCATTGAACAATTCTATACAAATTTCCCCAATATAGTCCAGTTGGAGGCTAGATGGTGTAAGTGAAAATGAACAAGAACATTTAACTTGCTAATGTTTTATGTAACTAGCTATTAAAGGAAAAGTGGGAACAATAAAGTATAAAAGCTATTCTAAAAAACGTTCTTTACTAAAATAGTAATTTTGTACATTATCTAGGAAAGTTCTTAAAACCAAATAAAATGAAGGACGGAACCATCTGCAGCGAATGCAGGTGTAGCAACAAAAAAGGTACAAGCGGGACAATGAACAAATGTGGATAGTCCTTCTTGTTAAATGAGCAGTTATTGGAATAGGTGAAAAATCATTTAGGTCTCTAGCCTGAGGAGAACGTAGGGAATAAGTGTAACTTATACAGTAAGGCAGCAACCAGCTATATGATCTGATGATGGTCTATAGATGTACAATATCTTGGCATGTGTCTTGTGTGTTGATCACAATTGTATTTAGTGGCCATGTATTAATGTTAAATATAGTCACTTGTTCTTTGGGTTCCAACATGTGGAAACATTGGTGGGATGGTCAGGTTCTCTTTCAGTGAAGCGTTACCCTATCTGCTTCGGAATTTAGAACAAACTTGTCTAGGCAGAGGGAAGAAAATGAAAGCAAGGAAATATGTATATTTATATGCCTTAAGGAAGGAAATCTTGAGCACCATCTGTATCTTAAATGGAAAGCAGCCTTCACATATAGGACTTTTTTTTCATTAGCCACTTCAAATTTTAACAAACGTGAAGATAGTAATCTTCTTAAGGAGAATTGTTAAGAAAGTAATCTCTAAATTGTTTCTATTGATGGAGGAAATAAAGATGCTTGTGATTTTTTTATTTGTTTGTTTTGTTTTGTCTAGGGTTAGACACAGTGAAAAGTTAGGCAAGAACTATAGCACTGATTGGACAGATAGTAAGATATCAGGACTATGATAGTAAGATTTCAGATATTGCTGTACCGGGACAGAGACACCATGACTTGCTTATTCCAGGGAAGACCATAATGATACAGTATGTACTTAAGAAAAGAACTTGGCCCTCTTAACACTGCAAGAATGTAGTTATATGTCAGTATAACTCTATTGAATGCAGTTACACTAGCATGAAACTGGGGTAACTTAGTGGTAAATGAGGCCTGCTCTTGACAGCTGAGCTTGTGCAGTCAAGGCACATCTAAGACCTGACACAGTGTGCCCTTGCATTTAGTTCAGGATGTACTGTAATGGGGCGGGGGAGTGGGGGATGAGGGAAGTGATATACTACTATATCTGCAAAAGTCAATGTGACCTGAGGTCCTGTTAGAAAGAATTAACACTCAATAGAGTATTGAAGCAGAATAACAATGGAAAAGCAAGTCAACAAACCAACCGTGACCTGTCAGATGATGTGATTCAAATGCTCCTTGGAGAGGTATGAAAGGGATAAGTTATTTGGCAATTAACATATGCAGTTAGAAATTAAAGTAATTCTAAAACATGGCTTCACTTAATGTAATTTCAGCTTCTAATTTTCAGTTAGATAAAGCTTCACAAGCGGTCACCACTACTGCCATAAGCTTTAAAAAAAAAACCTCTGCATACCTGCATGAATCTGAGGGCTTGTCTGGCCTGCTAATTAAGACAAAATGAACAGTAAGTGAGATGATTACTACATGCAAAAGTAATCTATGTTACAAATGGCAGCAGAATGAAGGCCAAAAAAAATCAAAAAAAGAAATCAATGGATCCTATGAGTTTAGTAAGAGACATGAAGATTTCCCAGGGGCTGTCTGGTTTGAGAGAAGCTGGAAGAGAAGACAAGGACTTAAGCTACTTGTTGGCATGCAACTCTAATCTGTTAAAGAAAACCAAGCAGCATATAAAACTGGAGGCAAAAAAGTCTTAAGAGTCAGTAACGAAGGGCTACACAAAGCCAAACCAGTTAGCATGCAGTACTTAGTTCAGTGCTATTAGAATGGATAGACAGTAAGCACTGGTTCAATTGTCAAATATCAAACCTAAATCACCCTAACCAAAAGCTTAGGGCCTTATTATGCTATGCATTGTAACTATATATAGTAAGTCCCTACACTGAAGAGATTACAACCTAAATAGTCAAGTAGGAAAAAGAGGGTATTTCTCCATTTTATAGAGCAAGTCACACAGCAATGAAGTGACTGGCCGAACATCACACAGCATATCTGTTGCAGAAGCCAACCCCAAACACAAATCCTACTTGAGTGTCTTAACCACAAACCAGTATGTGACTATATCACACACAATTATAATCTTCTTTCTAGCCTTTCAGCTTCTCCTCTTGTGTTTCCCCATCACTACCTGACAGCAACACAACTCAGTAAGATTAGTGCTGAGCAAATAATTGACTTTTCCGTTTGGTGGCCAAACTGAAAAAAATCAATAGTTCCGTTTCAACCCAAAACTGTTTTTTTTTCTTTGTTTTTTCTTGCTGCAATTAAAACACGAAATTTGTGAAGGTCAAACAAAGTGTTTCAAAGATTTTGAAATGACACATTGAAACAAAATGTTGTAACACTTCCAAAAAAATTTCCAGGAAAAAATGTAATCTCCAAACGTGGCCAAATTTACAAACAGTTTATGAATTTACTATTGACCAAATTTACTATTGCCCAGCTCTAACTCTCATACTGCTGTCAAAGTTATCCATTGACCAAGATAGAGTGGAGGGTGTAGGATCCAGAAACACTCTACCCATCTGCACTCACCTTTGCGGTTACATGGTAGATGTCTGTACAAAATGACCCATACAACACTAAACCCTCCAAAAGACTTATAAAAACCAAAAAGAAAATGGAATTGAAGCAAAAAAGCAGTTTATTTAGTACATCTGATTTAAACTGATCATAAGATAAATTGGATAGCCCGGTCTGGTTGATTAGAGAGAGGAAAAAAATCTTGATGTCTAAAAATGCAAGTTCTTCTTTTGAAATGTCACTTGTCAGTCAGCTTCTACTACTCTGTCCATAGATAAGGGTCTCCCTTGCTGACCTTGTCCATTAAGCCCCTCTGATCCTGGACAACCACTCCCACTTTCCAAATCAGTTTTCTCCACTTATCTACACACACACAAAATACAGTTTGGATCTCTGCATTCTGTAAGATGTCATTGTGGATACAAGGACCTTGAATAAAAAACAGCTGTGGTTCCAGTGCTTAACAACCTAGTACACTTGACAGAATATTTAGACTAGCTCTAGCCTGTTCTGAGTTAGGCCCTTTGGGAAGCTCTCTAAGCCTTTTTTTTTTTTTTTTAGTAATACACTATGAATTTTTAGATCAGTCCCCAAACTTTGTCTCATACTCTCCTTCTCTTTGAAAACAGAATTTTCCAAGGATAACTCTGAGACCCATGTGGGAAACAGTTAAGCTAAAGGTGTCCGTTCATAGGCCATTGGCTGAGGAACAACCATCACCCTGAGGGATAAGGGAGGTGAGGAAATAAAACACAAACTGCCATTAGGAAATAAAAATAAGTAAAAACTAGTGATTCAAAATGGCTGAGTTAACCAATCAGGATGTTACGGGTAAATAAAATCATTCTATGAAGAAAAGCATCTACAGCTATAGACCAACTCAACAGAGCATGAATGACTTATGAATATATATTGATACCTCGGGAAGCAAAACAAAGCCTTGCATGGCCCTGCCTATGCTCTGCCTCCAGACCTCCTCCTGCTTCCCCCCCGGCACAGACTGTGGGGGTGTAGGCTGGGGCTATTGCGGCCCGGCCTGCGGCCAGGGACTCTGGGTGGCTGGAGCCGGTGCTCATGCTGCCTGCCTGGCACTCCAGGGTTTGGGGGGGAGGGGGCACGCAGCCCACCCAGCGCTCTGGGGTTGGGGGTGCTTGGGAGGCTGGGGGACTGGTGGCCGCAGGGGGGAGCTGTCTCTGATCTCCAGCAAGGGGAGGTGACCGGGAGGTGTGGGGGCCTGGGCAGAAGGGATGGAGTGGGCCCAGTGTTCACCCACCGCCCATGCTCAGTGGCTTGCCTGAGGTCAAATAGGAAGTCTGTGTCAGAGCAGGGAATTGAACCTGGGTTTCCCAGTTTCTTAACTAGTGCACTAATCGCTGGACTACCTTTCTTTGCCAAAAACTAAGGCTGATTTTAGTAAGCTCCTCAGGATATTGCACTGTCAAAAGAGTGTGTGGGTACATCATGAGGCAGAGGGACAAAGTATGCAGGTAAGTAACCAAGATGTAACATCATGAAAACCAAGAATGCTTATGGTCAAGAATTCTGTGATTAAAAAAGTCACTGCCTTAAGAAAGAATAGCCAGGGGAAAAAAAGATGAAAGCTTTGATTACTACGGATCTGAACAACAACCACAAGTGCATTTGTCAGTTAATCCATCTTGAATGACTGAAACCTAAACAGTTGTTTGAGCATGCCAGGTCTGAACAAACATAGTGCTGGCTGGACAGATAGTAAGCTATGAGGACTGTGCCATAGATTAAGGAACTGTAAAAAGAGGGCATGGCTGAACTCTTGGCTTTACTAGTTAAAACTAAACAGCTCCCAATAACAAGGAAATGGAGGATAAAGACAAGAGCTCCAGAGTAAATGGAAGGAAAAAATGAAACAATATCGGAATGAGTTTCAGGACTCACTGGAGCAAAGAAAGTGTAAGCTAAAGGTAATTGCAGTGCTGGGAGGCTAAATCACACTATCAGGTGAGAACTGCAAATGAAACCAGGCCACTGGCAGCATGGTGTCTTTTTCCTGTGGTCTTCATAAATACAGAAAGATGAGGTGTGGAGGCAAACACTTTCACAAAAGTCAGGAGACGTGCTCTAGATTTGTGAGCCCAACACCAAGTCATGTAATGATCTCTAGAAAAGTAGGTCATCTGACACTTCCCTTGTTTCTTTGGCTTAACTGTGACTCTAACTGAAATATCTGAACTTAAATATCCTATTGCCAATAAAAATTCAATGAGCATATTCAGCCTTAGGATAGTAAGTAGCAAAACTGTCTGTAAATAGGACAAAGTAAATGTATTTCTGCTAGGTGAGATTCATGGAAAAAACTGTTAATATTACATTTAGTCTCCAGTCCATGTTAAAAATAAAGCTCCTCCAAATGCAAGTACCTAAACTCAAATATTTCCACCTCCTCATGATCAGTTAATCAGATGTTCTTTGAAAAATGTAGCGAAATGTATGTGTCAAAATGTTTTCTCCTTGTCCATGACAGTGTTGACATGTAAATTAACAAGGTCAGTTATTTCAGCTGTGAAGGCCAACTGAATTAAATCCTTCTATGAGCCATGTGAATAAAAAAATGCTTCAATACTTCTGTGCTTTTGCTGATCCTTCAAGGCACACAACCAACATCAGAGAAATGCCCTAAATTCTCATGAGAGAGATAAGGTAGGTGAGGTAATGTCTTTTATTGCACCAACTTCTGTTGGTGGAAGGTACAAGTTTTTGAGCTACACAGAGTTCTTCTTCAGGTCTGGAGAAGGAAATCAGAGTGTCTGAATGAAATAAAAGTTGGGACTGACTATTGAGCGTAAGGGGTAACTGTTGTAGGAGGCTACTTGAAATGGAGTGGGCAATAAGGGTTAAATTGTTATGCAAAAGTAGTTTGAAGTGGGCCATTAAGGGATAGTAGGGATAAATTGTTGTAATGATCCATGGAATAATCCATGAAACCAGTGTCCATGGTTTTAGTGTCTAGCAGCATTATGACTAAGTTCTCAGGCTTGCCTTTTGAATGTGTTGTGCAGGTTTCCTTTGAGGATGGGTACTGAAAGATCAGATATAGAGTGATCCCCTTCCAAAAAGTGTTTGCTCTTGGGTGGTATGGTGTTTGTCTCATCATTTTTCTATGTAATTTCCTTTGAGAGTATAGTGATTATCTGACTTCATCCACATACTTGTGTTTGGAGCATTTCATGAGATACACCACCTTCCAGCAACAGCTGTTGGTCCAATAAAGATTATACCTCCCCTATCTTGTCTCTCTCATAGCCTGAGACCAACATGGCTATAACCATGTGCAAAAAACTTGATTCTCTTAGTTATTTTCCTCATGGTGGCATCGCTGCAAATGATCCTGTAAACTTGATTTCTTGCTTTTTATATTTGTCATTTAATGGAGTGTGAAGTTAGTTCTGAATCTCACAAGATTAAGACAAACTTTCTTACATAAAAAAAACAAAATCAGCCTACTGTGCTTGTTAAAACCTCTGTTTCTCTGGGGGTATTTCATGCTGATTAAACTAATATCTTCAATCTGCACATGCATTAAATGCATAAAGGTGAAAAATGCTGCAGCTAAATCAACAGAGTCTGTAGTAAGTCGTTGGCATGAATTTTGGAAAACCAAATTAACAAATGGTTAAGATTTTTTGTTTTGTTTTGGCATCTGTTACAAGTTATATATATGAAACCTATATGAAACCCACAGACTGAGACATAAAACGTCTTTAGTAATAGTTTTCTCTCTTATTCTTGGCCAGCAGTGTAGGTGATAGTTTGTAGTGGATACCTCATTAGCTTTGTCTTAGTGTGTTGGGAATAGATACTGAAAATAATCACCAACTATAGCAGCTCAAAAAGGAAACTGAAAGATTGGCTGAAGAGAATCCCGGTAGCAGAGAACTGTTCCACATACATTTAATTGATTTATTACTTGAACAGAATGGATGAACTGGAGATACAATCTGTATGAAATTGCAGGAAGTCTTGACTGCAGCCCAGTTGCCACAAAAAACACAACCTGATTTTTAAGAACTTCAGTGAATACAAAAGAAATGAGTGATGTGGTTGGTAAAATACTCAGCATTATTTTTCATACAAAATAAGTCACTAAGAAGGATTCTGGTTTATTGAGAAAAGCTGATGATTGAGTTATTCTTGCCTCCGTCATAAACTTGCTATTCTCTCCTTGGGCAAGTCACTACCATTCTCTATGCCTCAGTTTACCCATCTGTCACACTTAATTACCAGTTGTGGTTTGCTAAAGTGTTTAGGGAAGTAGCCTTGTTTTGGCAAACCTCTTAAAGGTCTTTGGGTGAAAGCATCTTAATGGCAAACTATAGAAGAAACTTGTGTCTTTCCTGCACAGCCTGTGTAGTACTGAACAACAGAAAATAAAGATGGAAAGTAATTCCTGTCACACATTTTAAAAACAAATACTTGTTAGCCACTATGCTTGAACTGTTGAAATAATCTGTCAACAAACTACAGTCAGGGTGTAGATAACCAATGCCAATGTTTAAAGAACAATAATAAAGATAAGAGGCGGGATGGAAGAAAGTCATCAATGTCCCATCATTACTTTACGGGGGCCTACACTGACGTTTCCATAAACTTTCTCCACATGCACTGTGTCCCCCTTGCCACAGAAGGTCCCATACAGTGATGCTTCCACATACTGATGGAATGGCCTGTATTCATTACCCAGACTTCAATATCTCTCAGATTTTGCTTGAACTTAATGTTTATTTTAAGACACTTTTCCCAGCATGTCTGGAGTTGCCATAGCCACCAGGATGAGGTCACAGCTTTGTTCCTATTTCAGTTTGCACAAGCAATTCTTTTTATCATAAATGCATTTCCATTGTTTAAGATGGAGCAGGAGAATGCTGAGCTTTTCTTATCTAGCCATAAATAAGTCATTATTTCTATATCAACAGAGTATTCACATAAATTGCTGCAGCCAACATTTTCTCTTAGTATGGGGGAAAATATTCAGACATGCCGCTAATAACAAATTCCATTCATCCCTTGTCTCCATGCTAACACACTATCCCCAGGTGAATCAGTTATTGAATAGTGTTTAGTCAACAAGTTTAAATGCTTACTCATTGCTTGGAGAACCATCCATTCATGTCTATCAAAGGTGTAAGGCTTAATTTCATTCTAATTTTATAAATACTAAAATGGCATAAATCCTTTAGCGTCAATAAGTTATGGATTAGGCATTGTAATGGCATTCAAACGCTTGGGTTCTATGTCTGCTTTTCTCACTGTCTGGCTTTAATTTTAGAGAAATAATTTGTTCAAACCACAAAGTTTTCAACACATCCATAAATCCTTACCATCCTTAATCTATGGCTGGCCTGGACCACATTACACATTGCAAGTACAAAGAATTTTTTTAGGTCCTGTTAAGCTCCCTGACCTTCATGTTTTCAAGAAAAAAAAATACATTGCAACAGCTTAAATAAGAAGTGGGGAAATACTTTTTGCAGCCACAAAACAAAACAATCTATTTATGACCTTCTAGTACTCTGAAAAGGTCAGACTGATATAAACTAAATTGATTATAAAATTGCTTTTGGGCTGAGCCGTTGTGTGTCTGAAGCAAATTTTTACGCTCATATTATATCCCATTGAAACACTAGGGCTGTAATAGACATGCTGACAGACTATTTAGTATGGAGGCAATAGTGGGAGTGCACCATAAAATGTTGCTTTTGGCTATAAATTATACTAACACAATAAAAGTATCTTAATTAAACCACCATTAAAGGAATAAATCTATTAGAAGAATCAACTTCTTGAACAGTTGTGCTGCAGGTGGTCAAACAAATAGGCGAGCCTCCTTATATCACTGTGTAATAAAGAAGGCAGCTAGAAATGGAATTACTGTAATTACCTGAAGTGTACCCCTCGAACAAGGGAATTTTTCGCTAGTTACTGGCGACGCTCACAAGGACCTTTCTGCTTTATACTTGACTCAGTATGAAATCTTCTATTTCAATTAAAATCCAAGGGCTATTGGGAGAATACAATAGATAAGATGTCTTCATGTAACTTAATGGGATTATAAGTGACTTGGGAAATAAAGGCTGGTATTTACCATGGAAGAGATGGGATAAAGTTGGGTAAAGCATTCACAGTTGTGTATCGATTTTGCATTAACACTCCACTTTTACTGTGTATAAAGTGAAGGGCTCCAGTCAGGATGCACAAAGCTGGTTTGTCAAAAAGTGACTTAATTTCTGGTTGTGTTTGGTGGCTCAGCTAATTGGCCATACTTTAGGTAGCCAGTCTGCTGTGGCTTAGAATAACAGAACAATACTTGTTTTGAAAAGACAAAAAACAAGCACACACATGAAGTAGCAGTATTAAATCATGTTAATATGATCATGGTGCAAAATCTAGCTTATTTTTTAGCAAGGGAGGGTGGGGACAGGAGTGAAATCTTATCTACAGAAGAAAGCTGTACTGATAGACAAGGCCTGTAGACCATGTAGATGAGGCCTTTGTAGATTATTTGTCTGGGGGATTGTGGGAGTAACCGAGGTTCAGTGGTCCTGGAAAGAACCCCAAGGCAGGCCTTAATTACTGTTCCTTAAAGGAATAATAGTGTGGAATCAAATCTATTTCAGTATACGGCAGCTTCATTTCAAAGCTCTGCACTTGGGATATACCTTCCTCTGTTTGAATATGTGATAAACATGCTATATTGTACTTGCCCTGCATGCCACCTGAAATTAAGGGTAACAATTGATTTTGATGGGAAACAAAAAAAAAACAGATATTGACCTTGCTCTTCAGAAGTGAAAGCACCATAGTTGCTGCTTCTGTCCCACTGCCATAGACAATGACATTAATCTGATTGATGGAAAGTTTAGGATTAGATTCAAGTAGAGTCCTGCTTAAATCTTTCTTGTGCTCTACTATTGCAGTTTGCTCAAGGAATAGATGAGAGCACAGTAGATTCAGTCATGTAGTCTTACCCTGTTGAAGTAGCAGAAAGTAATGAGAGCTGATAGAGTAACATTAGCATTTTAAATGAGTGGTTACTAAGCTCTTACAAAGGGTATGTCTACCCTGGCAGAGCTACAGCACCAGGAGTTACAGCGCCACTCAGAGAGCACTGAAGGGAAATGGCTGTTGTGTGTTCACACTGTCAGCTGCCTGCGCAATAGCGTGTTCACACTTGCGGCACTTCCAGCGGTATTCGGAGCGGTGCACTCTGGGCAGCTATCCCACAGAGCATCTCTTCCTCTTCTGCCGCTAAGAGTTGTGAGAAGGCGGAGGGGGCCGCGAGGCATCCTTGGTCCTGTCCCAATGCCCTGTGATGCATTGCTTCGCATCCCAGGAATCCCTGTGCTTCTGTCTGCATTTGGCGCCATCTTTCAACCGTTTGTGTACTGCACGCTCTGACTCTTCTGTCTGCAGGAATGGATCCCAAACTGTAGACCAGTATGCTGCTCACTCTGACCAACATGTCACGAGTGGCAGTGGAGTTATTTCTTAAACTACAAAGGCAAGAGGAGTGCGACATTGATCTCGCCATGCGTAGTAGCTATGACACGAGATTGCTTGTGGCATTTACGGAGGTGCTGACCACAGTGGAACGCCGCTTTTGGGCTCAGGAAACAAGCACTGAGTGGTGGGATCACATTGTCATGCACGTCTGGGATGATGAGCAGTGGCTGCAGAACTTTCAGATGAGAAAAGTCACATTCATGGGACTGTGTGATAAGCTCTCCCCAGTCCTGTGGTACAAGGACACGAGAATGAGAGCTGACCTGTCCGTTGGAGAAGCATGTGGCGATTGCACTGTGGAAGCTGGCTGCTCCAGACTGCTACCAATCGGTCTCTAACCAGTTCAGAATGGGAAAGTTGACCATTGGACTCATGTTGACAGAAGTGTGCAGGGCCCTTAATCGCATCCTGCTCCAAAAGACCGTGACTCTGGGCAACGTGCGTGACATTGTGGATTACTTTGCACAAATGGGCTTCCCTAACTGCGGAGGGGTAATAGATGGCACGCATATTCCAATTCTGGCACCAAACTACCTAGCCACTGAGTACATTAATCGCAAGGGGTATTTCTCAATGGTTCTCCAGGCGCTTGTGGATCACCGTGGGCATTTCATGGACATTAACGCAGGCTGGTCCAGAAAGGTGCATGACACACGCATCTTTCGGAACACTGGCGTGTTCAGGAAGCTGCAAGCAGGGACTTTATTCCTGGACCAGAAGGTCACTGTAGGGGAACTCGAAATGCCCATTGTGATCCTGGGAAGCCCCCGCCTACCCCTTAATGTTGTGGCTTATGAAGCCATACATGGGGCAACTTGACATCAGCAAAAAGTGGTTCAACAACAGGCTGAGCAAGTGCAGAATGACTGTTGAGTGTGCTTTTGGCCGTTTAAAGGTCTGCTGGTGCTGCCTATATGGGAAGCTGGACCTGGCTGATTACAATATTCCTATGCTTATAGCCGCATGTTGTACGCTGCATAATATTTGTGAAGAGAAGGGTGAAAGCTTCACTCAGGACTGGACCACTGAGGCTAAGTGCCTGGAGGCTGAATTTGAACAGCCAGAGACTAGGGCTATTAAAGGGGCATAGTGCAGAGCCATAAGGATCAGGGATGCCTTGAGGCAGCAATTTTAAGCTGAAAGCCACTAACATTTGTTGCTATGCTTGGGAGTGCAGTGCTTGTAATGCTAGGAGGTGATTGTGATTGGTGCAGATGATGCAATATGAAGGTGTAAGATAATTCTGTTGCTTTGCAGGACTCTGATTTCTTTAAATTTATAGAATAAAAGATTGCTTTCAAACCAACACAATTATTTTATTAAAAAACAACAACTGGAGGCGAGAGAGAAACAAAAAAACCCCCAACACATCAGCACTGAGGGGGATGGAGAAGGGAAAGTCCCAGGAGGAGGTGGGGTCCTGGGATGGTTAAAGATTTGTGTGTGATCATATCCAACCTTCTCCTTTGGAGTACAGTGCAGTGGGTACTGTACTTCAGCAGGGCTAAACTGCAGAGGGATGGGTGTTGAGAGCAGTGGGTACTGGGAGTCCGCAGTGCTGGACTGTAACAGGGGAGGAGTGAAATGCCACAGGTACAGACTGGAGCTAGGAGGTTGATAAGAGGAGCCAAGAGGTTGGAAGTGTCTGGGGGGCGCATGGGAAAGAGATTTACGACAGCGACTGCAGGGGAGAGCAGGTGTGGAGCAGTGCTAGTATCGCCTGAAGGGTGTCCGCTTGGCGCTCCATAACGTTTAAGAGCCGCTCTGTGGCCTCATTCTGGCACGCCATGTTCTCCTTTCACTCTCTCTTCTCGCTGTCCGGCCACTCCTTCAGTTCCTGTTTTTCGGCTACAGAGTGCATCATAAACTCACTTAGAAAGTGTCTTTGGTTCTTCTTGGCTGCTTTCTAATTCTGCGCAGCCGTTCAGCCGGTGATAACTAAGAGGGAGGCTGAGCTGCCAAGGTCATCTCTGTGAAGCCAAAATGCAACATTTTACAGAAGCAGTATTGTTTGCAACACAGAGACCACTGGGTCAGTGATTTAAAATACAGCCACTATTCACATACCTGTCCTTAACTGGCTGACCCCAGGCAAGCACACATGAGTCACAAGACCCCCAAAATGGTGAGTAACCGCAGGGGCTGGGTAAATCAGTGTTCCCGGACCCTACTGTACACTGGGCACATGACTTTTGGGGAGAGCCAGCACTGTAGGGGGCGGTCTGATAATAATTCCTATCCCCACATTTTTCACAGGCTGTGATCATTGTAGAAGATATCTTGCTGCTGAGGGTGAGCAGGGAAGCAAGGGAGGGTCTTCTCCAAGACTGCGGCTTCCACCCTGGCCCTTATGTGGCTTGCTGGTGTGCAGTAATGGTTCCCCCCTGTGTCGGCACAGTGGCGTGGGAAAGTTACCCTTAATGGGGCAAGAAACAAAACAGCTCTGCCAAAGAACCTGCGGAGATCTCTGAGGCAGATTCCTGAGAAGTGAGGGAGTCAATCAATTCTCTGGTCTGCCACTCAAACTAGGCATGTGGTGGTACGTGCATCATACAGAGACAAGCCTGCTTTCTGCAACCCTCCTGCCCCCAACAACTCACCTCAGCGATTCCCAAAATCAAAGCCACTTACCAGGGGCCTCCTCTCCTGTTTTGTGCTTCACCAAGATAAAAGAGCTGTTGCTGGCTAGCCTCCTCTGGGGTAGAAAATTGCTCCTGGCTGCATGTATTTCTGACCTCTGAGTCGTCCTCTGCCTCTGGGTCCCCCACCCCCTCCACATCATCGTTCAAAATTTCCTCCTCCTCACTCGGTCCACTCTCGACTGGCACATGAGCCACTGAAGTATCCACAGTGGCCTTCGCACTGGAGGTGGGGTTGCCACCAAGTATCACGTCCAGTTCTTTGTAGAACCGGCAGCTCATGGGCGCAGCACTGGAGCAGCAGTTTGCCTCCAGCGCCTTGTGGTAGGTGTTCCGCAGCCCTTCACTTTGCCCCTGCACTGAAGGGTGTCCCGGTCATGGCCCCTTTCTGTCATGCATCGTGAAATCTGTCCATAGGTATCGCATAATTCCTATGCCTGGAGTGCAGCTGGGACTGGACAGCCTCCTCTCCCCAAATGCTGATGAGGTCCAGCAGCTCGGCATTGCTCCAAGCGGGGGATCGCCTGGTGCATGGAGCAGGCATGGCTACCTGGAAAGATGCGCTGAGACCACTGCACGTGTCACCGAGCAAACAGGAAGGGGACTTTCAAAATTCCAAAGGAATGTACGGGGTGGGGGTGAAGGCAGGGCAGTAGAGTTCAAACCGATGACCAGAGAGGCGAGAACAAGCATTGTGGGACACCTTCTGGAGACCAATCGCAGCACTGTAATCAACCACGGTGTCTACACTGGCACCACAGTGCTGTAGCCCCAGCGCAGAAAGCTCTACAACTCTTCTTGGTGGTTTTTTTACAGCGCTACAACTGCGCAGTTTCTGCTCACTAAGTGGCTTGGCAGTGTGTACACCTCGGGAGTTAAACCGCAGAAAGCTGCTTTACTGTGCAGAAACTTGCCAGTGTAGACAAGGCCAAAGACTTGTTTTTTGAGCGCCTATTCTTTCAATGACCGATTTTACACAGACAGGTGTCTGCTGAATTGCCTCTATCGGGTTCTTTTAAATTAAAGTTTTTCTCTTTCAAATGAGAGTTCTTTTAGCAGTAACTGAGGCTGGTTACCATTTTCATGAGGCAGTTTCAGGGTAGGGTGTATTATTTCTAATAAACATTTAGTCACTATGGTGTCTATCTTTATGAGAGATTATTATTATAAAGATTATTATTTTCTCTTAATCAGTTATGGAAATTTGTGTTATTTAATGGAGTAAACATGTAGTTGGATCTGAACTGGTAAAAATCCCTTTTTTCTTTGTTGCACTACTTGATATTCCAGCAGTGTTTCTTCTCTGACCATCTGATCTTTCCCGTGCTAAAGAAACTTTGATCTCATAATGTTCTGCAGTTTGCCGGCACTTTGTGTGTAATTACTTGTGTATTTTGAAGGATTTAAATATGTTTCAATTACTGGTGTGGGCTTGAATTCAGAAGACTCAAAAGAGGGTAAAGTGAGGTACAAAGATTTTAAAACTGATATTAGCTTCTACCACCAACTTAAAATCTCATTGGGACATTTACATTTTAACAATTGGAAAGTTCAAACCCTCTGACTTATTTGCAGTCCACATTTTCTAGTTTGTACATTAGACTTAAGTAATTAAAAACCTCCTACCAAAACAACTAATCATTATGAAGCTTTCTCAATATGATAATGTTTGGTACACCTCCATGGGATACCCACATGGTTTGGGAAGCCCAACTTGTCAAAGAATAGGACAGAAAGAAAATAACCCCAATATGACTGGGTAATGAGCATTACTTACCTGGTACAATCTTGATATTCTGTATTGAACCAGTACCCTAGCTTGGAGCTAATGTACTCTTTTTGCTATGGTAGCTGTTGTATTTCAATTGAAATGTTATGGGCTCCTCAGTTTGTGCCCATTAAAATTATAGAAATGGTCATCTTCAGAAGCTGTGGGTATTATAGAGATGGTAGGGGAAAAAAAGAAACAAACTGTTGGATTTCTTAGAACTGAAATTTTCTAGCCACATATATCCTAGCAAAACTTAATTACGAAATCATTCTGTCTTTCTAAAATATTTCCTGAATATACCTATTATGGTAGCAGCTAGGAATCCCCCAAAAAGGATAATGAGCCCATTGTGCTAGGCACTGTACAGATAGGTAACAATAGTCACTCACAATTTCCATTAGACACCATAAGCAACAGTTGAATAAAACAAAGAGTGGCATGACTTGGGAAGATGAAAGAACAACAAAACAACAACAACAAAAATTAAGCAGGAATCACTACTGGTATTTAACTATTCTAGATGCAATCAGATAAGATTGGTGGTTACTTTGTTTCCAGAAATTCTGTAGTATGGTTTCTCTCATTTTTTTGATGGCGGAAGTGAAGTCTGTATTGTTCTGTAAAGTTTGTGAAATGGATTAGGGTTTTTTTTTTTATTAAAGGTGCAATAGAAATGTCAATAATTGACGACTGCCAATAAATTACAGAACACATGTCATAACATAGTCTAAATGAGTAAAAGAAGAAACTCCTTAGTCAAAACTAAAACTGCTTATTATTTAAAAAAACCTCCTCTGTTATGAACTCCTAGTAACCACAAGCTGCTCCAATCTATGGAGTGATCTAGCTCAGGGGTTCTCAACCTTTTTTTTTCTGAGGCCCCCCAACAGGCCTCAGAAACTCCACAGCCCACCTGTGCCACAATAACTGGTTTTCTGCACATAAAAGCCAGGGCCGATATTAGGAGGAAGTAAGCAGGGCAATGCCTGGGGCCCCATGCCACATGCCCCTCCCCCCATGAAGCTACATTGTTCAGGCTTCTGCTTCAGCCCTGGGTGGCAGGGCTCAGGGCCCTGGGCTTCAGCCCCATGTGGTGGGGCTTCGGCTTTCTGCTCTGAGCCCTAGAGAGTCTAACACTGGTGCTGCTTGGTGGCCCCCTTGAAACCTGCTTGCGGCCCACCAGGGAGCCCTGGACCCCTCATTGAGAACCATTGTTCTTGCTTTTTATCAGATAAGACACTCAAAATATGTTGCTTGAAATTGGTAAGAAATTTTATTTAATTGAACTGACAAAAAGGCAATTTATTCCAGTGGATTAATTTGTAGGGTCAAAATGAATACTTAAAAATAATGTTATATGGTTACAAAATAGCTTCAACTATAGAAAACTGGTTTTATGTGAAGAGGAGGGGAAGAACTAATAAGTTAAGAAAGAGAGTTTGGGAAAATATAATAATATTACTTAATACATAAATAAAATTATAGGCTAGCCTATTCTTAAATGATTTTTAGATTTGATTGTTCTAGATTTGATTCTAATGGTTCTAGATTTGATTTTCACAAATATGGAGGAACGGTTGAGAATTTAAAGGTGGAAGGCAGCATGGATGAAAGGTCATGAAATGATAAGAATTCATGATTCTAAGAAACGGTAGGAGGGAAAACAGCAGATTAAAGACAATGGACTTCAAGAAGGCAGACATTAGCAAACTCAGAGAACTGATAGACTTGCTTCCCCAAGGATCTTACCTAAGGAAAAAAAAAGTTCAGTAGATGTGGCCGTTTTTTAAAAGAGACATTAAGGACACAAGAACAAACTTTCCGAATGCATAGGAAAGGTAGGAAGTATGGGAAAAGACCATCCTGGCTTATTCAGGAGATCTACAATGAAACCCGAAAAAGAGTCCTACAAAAAGTGGAAACTAGGTCAAATTACGAAGGGTGGATATAAAAAAAAACAACTAAGCACATAGGGACAACATTAGAAAGGCCAACAAGATTAAACTAGCTAGGGACATAAGGGATAACCAGAAAACATCTCATGAATACATTAGAAGCAATAGGAAGACTAAGGACAGAGTAGGCTTGTTGCTCAATGAGGAGAGAAATATAGCAATAGAAATTGAAGCAATGGCCAAAGTGTTAAATGCCTTTTTGTTTCAGTTTTCACCAAAAAGGTTAACAGTGATCAGACAACTAATATAGTGAACATCGGTGCAAATGGGATAGGATCTGAAGCTAAGATGGGGAAAGAACAAGTTAAGAATTACTTATACAAGTGAGATGTCTTCAAGTCAGCAAGGCCTGATGAAATAGAATACTTGAGGAACTTGCTGAAGACATCTCTGAGCCATTAGCAATTATCTGTGAGAACTTGTGGAGGATGAGAGTGATAGAAGACTGGAAAAGGGCAAACATAGTACCTATTTATAAAAAAGGGGAATAAGGATAACCTAGGGAATTATTGACCAGCCAGTTTAACTTTGGTACCAGGAAAGATAATGGAGCAAATAATCTAGTTTAGAGCACCTAGAAGATAACAAGGCATTACGTAATATTCAAAGTGGATTTGTCAAGAACAAATCATATGAAACCAAACTAATATGCTTCTTTGACAGTGTAACAAGCCTTGTGGATGGAGAGAGGGGAAGCAGTAGATGTGATATAACTCAACTTTAGTAAGGCTTTTGATACTTTCTCATATGACCTTCTCATAAACAAACTAGGGACATATAGCCTAGACAAACCTACTATAAGATGGATGGATAACTGATTGGAAAACCATACTCAGATAGTTGTTGTCAATTGTTCATTATCAAGCTGGAAGGGCATATTGAATGGGGTCCCACAGGGATTTCTCCTGGATCTGGTTCTATTCAATATCTTCATAAATAATTTGAATAATGGCATAGAGAGTACACTTATAAAGTCTGCAGATGATATCAAGCGGGAGGGTTGCAATCTCTTTTGGAGGACAGGATTAGAATTCAAAATGATCTTGACACACTGGAGAAATGGTCTGAAATAAATAGGATAAAATTCAATACGGACAAATGCAAAGTGCTTCACTTAGGAAAGAACAATAAACTGCACAAATACAAAATGGGAAATGACTGCCTAAGAAAGACTCCCAAAAATGATCTGGACATTATAGTGGATCACGAACTAAATATGGATCAACAATGTAATACTGTTGTACAAAAAGTGAATATCATTCTGGGATGTATTAGTAGGAGTGTTGTAATTAGTAATGAGAAGTAATTCTTCCACTCTACTCCACACTGATGAGGCCTCAACTGTAATACTCTGTCCAGTTGTGGGCATCACACTTCGGGAAAGAGGTGGACAAATTAGAGAAAGTCCATAGGAGAGCAACAAAAATGATTAAAGGTCTAGAAAACAAGACCTATGAGGAAAGATTGAAAAAATTAGGTTTGTTTAGTCTGGAGAAGAGAAGACTGAGAGGGGACATGACAACAGTCTTCAAGTATGTAAAAGGTTGTTGTAAAGAGAAGAGTGATAAATAGGTCTCTTTAACCACAGAGGATAGGACAAGAAGTAATGGATTTAAATTCCAGGAAGGGAGATTCAGGTTAGACATTAAGAAAAACTTCTTACTTATAAGAATTGCTAAGCTCTGGAACAAATTACCTAGAGAAATTGTGGAATCTCCATCATTGGAGGTTTATAAGAATATATTAGACAAACACCTGCCAGGGATGGTCTAGATAATATATAGTCCTGCCTCAGTGCAGGGAACTGGACTAGATGACCTAATCAAGGTCCCTTATCCTACATTTCTATGATTCTGTGAATTCATAGGAGCCCAATTACATTTCCAGTTGCATAGGGTAGGTCTTCATGATTTTCAGTTATGTCCATCTGAAGTTAAATTTCATACTTTGTGTGTAATGTCAGGAATAGCAGCATAGAGGGACTGTTAAACTGCTGCTTATGGGGGATGTAAATTACATACACTACTACTCTGCTTTGTTCATAATACAAAACCAGTTACAGGCTTTGAATAGGGAGGGGTTACATTTATAAAAAGAATCTGATAAAATATGGAGAAATGAGCAGAAACCATGAGAAGTTGTCACAGCACTAACCTAAACTGAATATAAATCTGTCAAGATCTCTGACACTAACACCACTTCAAACTTAACTTTAGAGATTTGGTTTTTCCCAAGACTGGGTTTACTGTATGAGTGTCTTTAACCTCTTGAGTATTTTTGACCTTTAAACACTGGATATTACTGTCACACAAGGGTAGCTAGTGAGTTTAAAAAAATGCCTACAACTAATATAGTTATGGGAGCTGCAAAACTTTAAAATGGAAAGTGGTAGAGGGTAGTAATTTTGGGTTGAGAACCACTTTATTAAAAATAAAAACCTGTGTAAAACTTTTCCCAATACTTTTTACAGTATTAATTTAAAATTACACAAGGCTATTCAATTGTTAAAGCATTTATACATTGATAAGAAGTTTGTTGTGACACTTAGCATGTAGGAATGCATCAGATTGTCTCCCAAGGGCAATAGTGGAAATGCAATTGTTTGGACTCATTAAACTGAACCTGCATACTTTGAAGAACATATTGTAATGAACAATTGTGCACTGGCAAAAAGGGGATGGAGTAACTGCATAAAAATAATACCTAGTTTCTTTTTAAGTACAGATTTTAATTGCTCTGTTACAAAACAGTTTCTTTACAATTACTAGCAGATTAATTTAGCATTTTTCTCACTTTCACTCTGGATGAAAAATGAAGAACCTTGCTCATTGATTATCACTACATTAGAAATATAATGCTAAGGAAATGGTGATAAGTTAATTTTAAAACCCGGTTGTAAAAAATATTTATTGTGCCAGTTAGGCTAATATAAATTAAATGACTTCTGCCAGCTACATGTGCATATTTAAAGATCATCATCAAGCTAGTAAAGGTTTTACTTAATTATTCCCAAAATAACTTTTTTTTTTAAAGCCTATTGGATATTTACACACCCTGTCTTCTGTTTGTTGTCTGTACACATAATAAAAGACCAAAGAGATGTAGATGGAAAACATTCCTCAAAAGAACTAAAATGACACAAGAATGGGGTTGGGTCTCATGCACAAATAGACTTTCTACTAAAATGGTGTAATAAAGCCAAGACTTGTGCAAGGACCCAGAAATGATGTAGAACGTGACAGGAA
This sequence comes from Platysternon megacephalum, assembly GCA_003942145.1. Classification (NCBI taxonomy): domain Eukaryota; kingdom Metazoa; phylum Chordata; order Testudines; family Platysternidae; genus Platysternon; species Platysternon megacephalum. The sequence goes on from QXTE01000316.1 coordinate 969,456, forward strand.
CATACATGTTATATTTCAGCTCTGATCCCCTCCATGCATTAATTAAAAAAAAGTTTCAGGGAAACTGGCTGGCCCAGTTCACACAAAGTGGATTTCAGCAAAAAGCACTCAAATTCCTTGTACAATATGTGAACATAGTTTTTATTACAAAATATTCACACTAAACTGCTTGATAAAGTTATTGATTCTCACTGTTTTAAGTCAAGAGAAAAAAATAACTTGTCCTGGCAAGTAGATCAATTTTCTAAAAAGAGGTTTATTGGTTTTTTTTTTAGTTTTGGTTAAGGTGCTAAATACTTGTCAAAAGAATTGTCAGATCAGTATCCTGTAAGGAGGGGATGATGCCCTTAAAGACAAACACTCTAATGGTTGAAGCAACAGGAAGTTGGAAAACAAATTAAACAATTACTTTTTAGGTAGTGCTTATCATCCATAGACTATGCAGCACTTCTAAGATGGATAAGCTCGACTCTATTATGCAGACTGAAAACATAAGCACAGTGAGGTTGTCTGATTGTCACAGGGTGACTGGCCCCTGTAAGAGGGACCAGGGGCCAAGGGCCAGTGCACCTGAACTGAATACCTGCTGCCCATTTGGGGCTTACAGGGAGACACCTGGGGCTTACAAAAACGGGAATCAGGCAGGGGGCTGCAGATAGTGAGAAGCTCTGGGAGGCTGCAGCAGATAGAAATCTGTTAACTGTGGACCTATCTCAGCCCAGACAGATAAGGGGAGGGATTACCCAAGGGATTGCTGAAAGGGGCACGAAGGAAGCAGCTGCTAGAAGAGCTGCTGTGAGCAGGAGTTAGGGCCGTCTTCACCCATACGCAAAGTACGCAGCTGCGTAGGGCACCAGGGAATTTGGGGCACCACATTACCTGGTGCCCTGCGCAGCTACGTGCTGCTCCAGCCCCTGCTCTGCCTCTTCCCCAGGGCCCCCACCCCTGCTCCACCCCAGCCCCGCCTCTTCCCACCCCTGCTCTGACCCTATTCTGCCCCCACTCCTCTGAGGACTGCTGCAGGGGACGGGCCTGCACTTACCGCATGGTAAGTGGAGTGACCCGGCCCCAGCCATGCTACTGGCAGTGCTGGGGGGCGGTTTTCCTCTGCCCCCCAAGGCTGGGAGCCGGGGGAGCAGAGCAGAGCGGGCTGGGGCTGGGGGGCGGTTCCCTCCTTTCCCCCCAGCCCTCTCCCCGCAGCGGCCTGGGGCCAGCCCCCCCATGGAGGCCTGGGGCCTCACACAGCCCCCCCACGGGGGGGCTGCATAGGGCACCAAAATGACTAGGGATGGCCCTGGCAGGAGTTACATAGGTCTCCTGCAAGATTGTTGACTGGGAGAAAGGGTTTGAGCCTGAAAGTCAGAGCCAGGGGGCTGAAGAAGGCAGAGGCCAGGGAGAGCAGACTCAACAGGAATAGAAAAGACTCCAGTCAGGAAGGTCTGAGGGTAGAGAGTTGCCCAGTCATAAGGGGGAGGGGAGAGAAGCCCAGGACTGAGCTTTGTTTTGTGATTTACACCAGTAAATTAGACCCCGAAAGAAGGAGATAGTTGGACAAAAATAGAGCTTGTGTGGAATTTAAGAAGCTCCATGAAGGGAGAAACAAAGGCAGGGGCACTGCAGGAATGGCACACCCTTACGCTGGCCCAACACCACACAATATAGCTGGGGCACAGCTGGTGACAAAACCAAAGTGGTTTTACTTAGAGTGGTGCCATAGCTATTGGATTATGGTTAAAATCAGTGATGTAAATGGAAGATGGTAAAATTCAGCCACACGCTCCTGGGCCAAATGTCGTGTTTTGAGTTCACACTAGTGCTGAATTCAGACCATGTGGACAACAAGTTAGTGAAAGCCTTTGTTACTGGATATAAAATAAGCCGTGTTATCCAGACTAACATAACTATTATTTTCAGCTAAACTGAAGGAGAAATACAACGGCGAATCATATCTATGCAAGGTGTGGTTAAAACAAACAAACCAAAACTACTGGGCAGGAAGTGAACAGTGAAGTGCGATAATCTGACCTAAAAGATCACTTAAAATGAAAAAAATATATAGTTTAATTATTACAAAAGACTTTTGAACTGGAAAACGAAGAAGACATACAAAAGATCTGTGAATGGTCATGATCTAGATGTACTATTCTACAGATGGTGCTATGCTGGTGTCACAAAAACTTTATCTTAAATTTTCTTTTTTATATAATACAAGTTAAACCATCCAAATGCAGTTAGAATAGAATTGAGACCTGAATCACAGTACTTGAAAAAAGCTCATATCAGAATAAAGTCTTAAATTAGCTGACTTGATAAAGTTAATATAATTTTAATACTGCAATGGCTCACTTTGTAATTTGCATTACTGTACATCTTTCTTTTCCCACTTTACTTGGCAACAGTCTTTATGATCAGCATTATGGTTTATATCAGGAAGCAAGATCCACCAAGTGTCATACTTAAGTCCTAGACCAACCTTCTCATTGCTTGCTCCGTGCTTTGGCATGCAGGATGCAGCATTAATCAAAGTTCTCCTGCCACACTACCACTTCTTCCTCTCCTTCCAGCCTAACATTGAAGATGCAGTCAAGGAGATTAAGAAAAAGGCTCAGGATATGTACCAAATCCATCAGGCCTACCTATAGAAAACAGTTTTTTTTCACACCCATCTATGGGAAAACATCCATTGCATTGGCCATTCCCCTGCTGCCTCGGTTGAAGGTAGCCAGCCAAACCAAGACCGGTACATCTGTCCTTTTGTAGTATGTTCTGTAGATTTCTCCCCTCCCCAGGTGAATTAAAAATTCATCCAGCAGGGGAACTGGTGGCTCTGCACATCCTTCTCCTGCTCTTTCTGCCCCTTCAGACTTGAATAAGCAATGAAGATTCGTAACTGTCACTATAAGCCATAGAAGGGAGTGAGGGAGCCAAGTAGCTGGAACTGGTAATGTTTTCAAAGGAGGGGAGTCAGTGAGGAGCAGGGTGGGTCTGGAAGGTGAAGTGCCAGAGAAGAACTGACGAGGGGTAGCTGTGAAACCTATGATAAGAAGCAAGTACTTGGGGCAGTAGTGTTAGCAGCTTTTTGGGGGGTGAAGAGAGGGATGCATTGAGCTCTTTGGGGGCAGGGATCATCATCTTATGTTAATTCAGCACCTACAACAATAGGAAGTAGACCTTCAAGGCACGTAGGCACTATCACAATATAAATAATAATTAAAAAATTGATAGTTGGAAGGGGGAAGGTAAGTATTGAGGGGAGGGACAAGGAATGGGAAAGAAGGGCAATTTTTACCCACACAAAATGTTTTTAATACTTCCCAAATCTGCACGCTGTGCTTCTATCAGGACTCCTTTTTTTCCTACCTAGCCTCTTTTCCTTAGACCACTTCAGAAGGATAAGCTTGAAGGAGGGTAAGGGAAATAGGGAGAGCAGCTTGTTCAGGACAAGATAATAGACCTGCCCCTGCCATCTTCATCCAGAGGGAAAGAGAGCAAAGATTGTGGCATTCAGGCAGATGGACGTTCCTCTAAATCTCAATGTCAAACTCTTGTTTTAACTGCATTGATTTTACCATGTAAAGTAATAAATTAATAAAGCTTCAATCTACTCTCTTTCTCAATTGAAAGGAATAGCTAGTGTGAGAGATGGTTATGATTTTCTCAGTAGGGCACGTTAATGTAGTTAGCATAAAGTATAGAAAAAATATAGCCACTTGCGAGGCTGAATGAGCCATATTCCATTGTCTGCAGATAGATATCTGAAGTTTTACCAGCCTAAATGACTATAAAGAACAAACAAACAAGGAGAAGGCTCGGGAAGAAAGGGGTGTCAAAAATGTGTGAGAATAGTCACAATGAGTAGCAACTTGCATTATAGATAACTGGAGAATCTAATCCCAACTGTAAAGCCAAGGCTTGAAATGGTCCAAAACAGCTTTCTAAAAAGTGTGCAGGAGAATTCTTTTGGGGTTTCCACAGAATGGCCTTTGGCTTCCTTTCCAATATCAATGCAGAAAGCCTTACAGTGCTAATGGAGAGACAATATGAGAGTCAAAAACTACAGGAGGATTCAACCTGAAATCTGTTCATGTCAGGATTCTTGCCCTTGCAAGTGCATTTTTTAAAAGTGTAGTGGACTCTTGAAGACATTTACATATTATGTTTGAAGGAGCTGTTACTGGAGACTAGCTTAGAAAGATGTAACCCTAACTCTGTGCAGGAAATGGAGTCTTCAAGTAATCGCTCAGAATCAGAGCAAGAGAAGGGAGTAGGTAGGAGAACAAATTGAATAAGAAATCAGGAAACAGATTCTGAGCATCAGGTTGGTCTCAGTGGCAGCTTTTCATGCTAGGAAAACTGGAAAAATGGTTAAGTTGTCCTTTAGTAACAAGAGCTGGACTGGTTTCCTTCATTCAAGAGAACTTTGGATTCAAACAGCCTAAAGTTATAACAAAAACTTAGGTTCACCCAGGAAAAAAGTCCCCTCCCCGCAAAAAATGTATTTGGAGCTAAGGAGGAAGCCCATTGAAGTTGATCAGACTGTTCAGTTCTGCTGTCTTCTACTTGATCTTTTTTCCAATCTCTTTGAAACATTAAAGCCCATTGTGGAACTAAGTGCTCAGTTAATGCACAGCATGCTGGAGTGCTGTAGATTTATATCCCAGCTCGCTGCATACTAAAGTTCTGTACAGGCACAGTCTAAGTGACTAGTTGCTAATTACCTTTCTATAACAGTTTGTTTTCTAGAGAACATGGGATTGAAGGGAAAATATATGGCATAATCAGTGGAACAGGGTTTACAGAGTACACTGCATGTTTTGACCACTTAAGAATTCAGCTAGAGAAGCCTGCAGAGCAGGGGTGAATGTAAGTCCAGTGACTTACCAGTACGCTGGGGCCAGCTCTGGCCCCTGGAAGGGGCGTGGCCCAGGGCGGAAGGGGCATGGCTGAGGGAGTCAGAGCCATCTCCAGCCCACCCTGTAAGTTAAGTGCCCCCCCCCCCCCACCGGGGTAGCAGCAGCACCCCGGGGCTCCAGGGGCTATTTAAAGGGCTTGGGGCTCCCCTGCTTCTGCCGTCCCAGCCCTGTAAATAGCTGCTGGAGCCCTGGAGTAGTGGCGGTGGGGCTCCGGCGGCTATTTAAAGGGCTGGGGCGGTAGAGGCAGCGGGAGCCCCAGACTTTTTAAATAGCCCCCAGAGTCCCGCAGCCCTACCCCAGGGCTCCAGCAGTGGGGCTCTGGTGGCAATTTAAAGGGCCCTGCTGGGAGCCCCAGGCCCTTTAAATTGCCCCCTGGGGAAGCCGGGCCATCCCGGTACGGCAAACTGGCTCTTGCCGGTATGCCGTACCGGGGCGTACTGGCAGGGCCAGCTCCAGGCACCAGCCGAGCAAGCTCGTGCTTGGGGTGGCAGATTCTACGGGGTGCCATTCCGCCCAATCCTAGGGTGGCACGGCCGCTTTTTTTTTTTTTTTCCTCTTTTGCCGCTCCGGCCGCGCCGCAGGTTTTTTTTTTTTTTTTTCCTTTTGCTTTGCCGTTCTGGCTGCCCCGATTTTTTTGTTGTTGTTGCTTGGAGCGGCAAAAAAGCCAGAGCCGGCCCTGCGTACCGTCTTACTTTCACCTCTGCTGCAGAGCCAATCTGGAATCAGAAGACTTTGAGAATCAACTGGGTTTTCCATTACATTTTGATCATGTTTAGTTAATAAATGAATGAANTAGCCCCCAGAGTCCCGCAGCCCTACCCCAGGGCTCCAGCAGTGGGGCTCTGGTGGCAAGTTAAAGGGCCCTGCTGGGAGCCCCAGGCCCTTTAAATTGCCCCCTGGGGAAGCCGGGCCGTCCCGGTACGGCAAACTGGCTCTTGCCGGTATGCCGTACCGGGGCGTACTGGCAGGGCCAGCTCCAGGCACCAGCCGAGCAAGCTCGTGCTTGGGGTGGCAGATTCTACGGGGTGCCATTCCGCCCAATCCTAGGGTGGCACGGCCACTTTTTTTTTTTTTTTCCTGTTTTGCCGCTCCGGCCGCGCCGCAGGTTTTTTTTTTTTTCCCCTTTTGCTTTGCCGTTCTGGCTGCCCCGATTTTTTTGTTGTTGTTGCTTGGAGCGGCAAAAAAGCCAGAGCCGGCCCTGCGTACCGGCTTACTTTCACCTCTGCTGCAGAGCCAATCTGGAATCAGAAGACTGAGAATCAACTGGGTTTTCCATTACATTTTGATCATGTTTAGTTAATAAATGAATGAAAACGAGACTATAAATATTGCAGCACTGTGGTTCAAACAATTACTGATAGTCTGCGGAGTGACTAAATAGTGAAGATAATATATCAAGATGGCCCAGTGTCACCAGTTTAGCATATGAATTCTTTGGTTGTCAGCCAAAAATGCTATCTTACAAAAGCAGCTCAGGATAGAAAATCATACTGCAGATGCGAGATCAAGACTGTTCCCAGGAAAGGCACAGCATCTGCCAGTTCTAAATAATAACTTCACTAGTTTGCCTTGCTTGTGTGAAAGATGTCCTTTTAAATAAAGGTGAATACCAATACCAATACTAGTGCCAGAATGTACATACAGCATGTGGTGGTTGAATCAGATTCATGTGATTATTTCCCTTCCTCCCCCCATTAAATTATTTTTTTTTACTAATGGCTAGTTCTTAATTTTATTAACTTAAAAACAAAAACAAAAGTAGACCTTCAATAGGAGAGGGAAGAGGGAATCTATCTTGCTTTACACTCTTTTCAGAATACAAGATGAGACAGGCCATAAATAAGTTGTTTGAACTGAAAATCTTATGAAAACTTTTGAGGTTTTTTTTTTAAAACTCACATGAGCCCAGCTGGTACTGAAACATGTGCTTCTTTGAGCAGCTTCACTTTCCTTGTTCAAAACTTAGTTGTATTATTTGGGTAACACTATAAAAACCATTGTCAGGGCTGTGTAAACTTTTGGAACTATGGTATGTTGTCTTCGCTTGTGTGGATTACCCTATAGACTGTAACTACAACTAAGAAAAGGACTTGGTCTGAAAGGCTAGTAGTAGCATAAATTAAGCTGTTTTTCCCCCCTATGCTTAGTGTTTAAAATAACTTCAAACATGATGTAGTATTAGTTGTTGACTATGGTATTATAGTGGAAGATGAAATAGAAATCTGAATGAGTAAACAATGTAGTAATGTTTCTGAGTGAATGTGGGAGAAACTGAATTTTGGAATTAACTGAGATTTCACTGGTGGATCTTGCAACATTAATCTTGCCTCAACACTAGCCTATGAATTTAAAAATTTAAAAAAAAAAAATACTGATCTGCTTGCATAGCTTACAACATCAACAAGCGTTCCCATTTTACTTCATAAGTTAGTTGTCATGCAGCAACAATAAATTCTTGGTCATCTGTTTATTAATCAAAACTCAGTTCTCCAGAGGCTGAAATGTTCTTACAGATGACAGAAGCTCTGGTTCCGGGGACCTTCCAAGTTCCACAGGAATGGAGCTGCAGAGCCTGTCTTACTCTTGGCCTGGAGCTATTTGTCGGACTCGGACTTACCTAGCATGCTGGCCCAATTTGTTGGACAGTTAACACCTTCTTGTTCCAAGCATTGGGTTGCTTTGACACCTGTAGGTAGGCACTTCAGCGGACCTTGTCACTTCCAGAGTAAATGAGCCAGAGCTTCCAAAGTTCACACTGGTTCCAAGTGTGGCTATTTGGCTTGCATCCATTCACTCCTTTAGCTTCACCAATAGGGCTTGAGCAGCTTGGCATCTGCTATAAATTCCTCACATGACAGCTGGCTCCATGCCTTGTTCCCCAAAGCTGTTGCACCAGCTTACTACTGTAAATTAGAGAGGCTTAACACTTCAGCATATATTGTTCACATAAGCAAATAGCTATAGAGTTAGCTACCTGTGTATGCATTTAAATGCACATCTGAAAGTATAAATGATTTCTCAGAAGTCCATGGCTAGTATTACAGCAGTCAAAATTGTTTGTTTTAATGTCTTTCTTGTAAAAACAGAAAATGCTATGGGAAAGGTAAGTTTTCAGCTATTTTTCTTTTTTTGTCATAACTCCCACATGCAATTTATTTCCAGGTTTAAGTAAGTACAAACCAGAAAATTTTGGCTAAAAGTCCAGTTTGAGTGCCACTGAAAATGTCTTTTTTTGACAATGTTGGAACTTTTTTTTTTAGCTAACTTGAATGTTCCTCAGTTTCTCTTAGATACAACACATTTCCTGACTAGCCCTACTCAGTACTATATTTAAAATGTTGACATTTGAAACCAGTGTAAGGCTACCGTAGGTGTCAAGTTTAACACTACATTTGAAGTCAAAAAGTTCTGCTCTTTTAAAACTCTAGAGAAAAGTGGTAACATATTCTGTTGCTGTAGAAGAACCATTTTAAACCTCTCAAAGCTCTAAAATACTGAAGGGACTTCGATCCAACTTCCAACACAACCAAATATCTGATTTTAGGCATAGATGAGCTGATCATTTCAGTTTAGTAAAAAAGTTGAGTGTTAAATGAGGAATAATGATGCCCATTGCTTCACACTCCTAACTTTAGTGTTGAATTTTTTAGTTTCAGTAAAAGAGCCAGTAGCAATCAACATGGTGTCTCTTTAGAAACAAACTAACATTAGAATAGTAAAGTTCCTTGCTGTCTTAAGGAGAATCCATTAAGTGTTAACTTACTGTCAGTTTAGTGTAAGAATAATATTTCTGGGGTATATTCGATATGTAAAATCAGTGCATTTCTTTTGGCACTGCTGGGAGTTGAACAAGGGGATATATATCGGAAAATACAACAGAGATTGAGTATGACAGTAAAGCTACAATGCAGATTTAGGAACATTTTGCAATACTGTAACTTTTAGTTTAGCTGCCTTGCCTTTTTAAATCTGGACTGATTTTTGAAATAAAAATTTAACTTTCATGCCCTGTTCAAACCAATATTTAAATATACTTTCAGTTAGGAAGTTTGGGGAGACTGATGTCTACTTTTAGATACCCTGACCAACAATATGACTACAATATTGTGCATAGTTCTTAAGCCTCTTTTTCATACTGGTAGATGCCTATAGAATTTGAAATCTCAAAAACACCAATGTGGTTTAACAATGCATGCAATGTATTTGTGCATATAAGAGCAGAACTTAACCCAGACAATAATACTGCAGTTAGAAGTAGTGCAGACCAATATATATATATCTATATCTATATATATCATATCTTTGGCAGGTCATTGCTTAAATGTGATTCAGTGAATAGTATTTCATGAAACTGTTTGTGTTCATGCTTGTATAAAGCTTACATTTAACCATTGACTAGGTATAAAACCATAGAAATGGGCCCATTGTTAATGTACTTATTTATATTTACAGAGCTTTCCAAATGTAGTATAATGTAACATGCTACAAACAGGAAGTGCACGCTATCAAAGTCCAGGTAATGGATGCTACTGAACCCGCCTTAGATGAGTATACTGAAGTACAGATACTAAGAAACATTGCCAAGATTATATATCCTTTAAGTGGTTGGAGTAGAAGGCAGGAAAACTTGACTCCAAACTCTAACTGTGGCCAACACACCGAACCACCTGTAATATTACTGCATCTACTAATTTAAATTGGATTTCATGTGATAATTGGATGGCACTAGGCTTTGTCATCTTAGAGGTTCTTCTATGGGATGGGGAAAAGGGCAAAGTATTGGAAACAATGAGACTAAAATAAGGCAGAGAAACCCATTTAGGCTACACAAGGAAGAGTAGCAGACAGCCAAAAGATACTGGAAGACCTCTGCCCACCCCCTTAAATGAGTCAAAATGCATTACCTTCCAGTCACATATGGAAATGGCTTCATTATATGCTGCCCTACGGATGTTTTTGCTGCTTTTAAGTAGTGAGGTCACTGATGTGCCTTAGGCAATAAAGTATAGACCAGGGGTAGGCAACCTATGGCACGTGTGCCGAAGACGGCACGCAAGCTGATTTTCAGTGGCACTCACACTGCCTGGGTCCTGGCCACCGGTCCGGGGGGGCTCTGCATGTTAATTTAATTTTAAATGAACCTTCTTAAACATTTTTAAAACCTTATTTACTTTACATACAACAATAGTTTAGTTATATATTATAGACTTATAGAAAGAGACCTTCTAAAAATGTTAAAATATATTACTAGCACGCGAAACCTTAAATTAGAGTGAATAAATGAAGACTCAGCACACCACTTCTGAAAGGTTGCCAACCCCTGGTATAGACTGTCAGATGCTAAGATGAAGGTTATCATTTTTAGTCCTTAGATAGAATTACCAAGTGCAGAATATTCCTAAAATGACTGCCAAGAAAAACAAAACAAAACACGCTCTTTACTTCCATTCTTCACAATGGAATCATGTATCAAATCAGAAAAAAAATCAGCTAAGATGGTTGCATATGTTCAGTTAACTAGCCCAGAAGAATTACTGGAATAATGAACAAATAGAAGAAAGTGGGAAAGCTTGCCATTTCTAAGAACAACTGAATAAACCAGGAATGTTGGCCCCTAGAAAAGCAAAACAATATACAACCTCTTAATAAATTTAGATGGCTGGCTCTTTGTATATGATAATTAAAAGTTAATACTCCAGCCAGTCTTAATAGTTTGTGAAGTTAATTATCCACTAATATTACAAACTTAAATTCATACAGGGAGAAATGTAGTACGGTGATACATTTTGTCATAGAGAAAAGACTGATCAAGATGAACTGATTTAAGCTTTTCCCTTTAGCAATACCAAGTGCACTGAGGCACTGATACACAAGTGATGGTAAGGAATGGGATGTAATGTCTTGGCTCAAACCAATAGTTTAAGTGACAAAGGTCAATGTGTAGGCCCTTCTTAATGATTAAAAACACCAACCGGCTTGTAGATTAAGAGTAGTTGACTAAATACAGTTCTAAAAGACGTTTTTGGTGTAAACCTGGTTAAAGTGATTTGGAGGAGGAAAAAAGATCCATTGACAATACGATCGTGCTACTATGGTCTCTAGAATTACAGTTTAAATTTGCATCTAAATGTTCTGCAGCAGTTTATTAGAAGAAAAAGAATCCAATAACCCACATTTTCTTGAAGCATGGAATAGGGAGGGAATCTACTTGACATAAATTTAGTAGTACACTAAAACCTGTGTTATCCGGCACTTTACCAACCGGAAAGCTCTAGAAACTTGCATTTCTGATATCTCCCAATACAAATCTTCAATAGGGTTGCCAAGAGTCCAGTTTTCAAACAGAATGCCTGGTCAAAAAGGGACCCTGGTGGCTCTGGTCAGCACCGTTCATTGGGCCATTAAAAGGCCGGTTGGTGCGGATCCATCAGGCTCCCTATCTGGCTCTGTGTGGCTCCCCGGAAGCAGCGACATGTCCCTGTTGCTCCTAGGCAGAGAAACTGCCATGGGAGCTCTGTGCGCTGCCCCCACCCCGCCCTGAGTACTGGCTCAGCAGCTCCCATTGGCTGGGAACTGCAGCTAGTGGGAGCTGCGGGGGCAGCACTGGTGGACGGAGGCAGTGCGCAGAGCCACCAGGCCACACCTCTGCCTAGGAGCAACAGGGACATGTCACCGCTTCTGGGGAGCTGTCTGAAGTGAGAGCCGCCTGGATCCGGCACCCCAAAACCCCTCCCGTGCCCCAACCCCCTGCCCTGAGCCCCCTCCTGCACCCAAACTCCCTTTCTCTATGGGTAAGTATAACTCTTAATTTTTGACTAATCGGCACCCCCCATTTCCCAACAGGCTGGATAACAAAGGTTTTCCTGTACAAATTGGGTTGCCTGTTGAATTAGTTCAACAGAAGGTAACTCCACCAGTCCAAGTCAACATAGGTTTGCACTGTATATTAATTAACTGTTAGCTCTGAATCATTAACTGGCTTTTAAAAAATTATTTGTTTCCTTCTGTGTGTGTAATGTGTTACCCCTTAACTATTGGTCTACTGCTTTGTAGCTTTAAAGGTATCCTACATGTAAAAAATGTAATTATGATAAGATTCATACAGACATGCTTACAGAACAATAGCAAGTGTTGGAAGCTCTTATTTTATTTACTTTTACTATGTTAAAAATTAATAAAAGTTTAATAGGTGAGAAGAAAGGTAAGGTTGCCTCAGAGACTGATTGAAAACATTGCTCAAGAGGGTAAGTTAGCTTTTCTAAGTAGAGCTTCTAATTGTTAATGAGAATTTGGCAAGGTAAGAACATGAAAGTGTGAAAATGTGTGTAACTGGAGATCAAAGAGCACCATGAATATGAGAGCAAATGTATTGCTTTAAGTTTCAGAGACGGCCCAGACAAATTCCTGGATCCAGGCACTTCATGAAAATCAGATCCAGATCCAGTCTTTGGCTTCAGCCCATCTCTAATTTGTTCAGGCAAACCATTACCTTACTCTGTGTTTCAGTTTTGTTTGCTGTTCATAACTGTTATGTATTATCAACTAGGGAACCTGTCTTTGTGAACCCGTAAGCAAATGTGTATGGAGACAGACTACGTTAATTATTCACCAGTAAAATCATCTAACCTGTGGTGGCTTGCACACTTTTTTCCTTAACTAGAAATGTGTGTGTATATAATAAAAAGCTCCCTAAATAGATATTCAACAGCTGAGCTCTACTTAGCTAAAAAACGATAGGGTCTATTCTGCATTCAGTGCACATATCTCCCATCAATTTTAATGGGTATTACATGTATGTGGGAAGAACATGCTGTTAATACATGGATCTCGAGATTGGGGTAGGGTTGCTACCAGTAAAAACAGAATGGGTCACTGCTACCCTGACATACACCTTGTGCAACTACAGTGACTTGACACAGTTGCAAGACAAAGCATAGTTTATCCCTATATCTCCCTGCTCTCTAACTAGAGCTAAGCAAATAACTGATTACTCTGTTTGGTGGAAGTTCTGAGGGGAAATTATTTTGGGTTGAACTCTATCAAAAAATTCTGAAAAACTTTGACTCAAGGAAGTGAACACAAATTTTGTTTGGGGTCAAGCAAAACGTTTTGTTCAACCACAAATGAATGTTCAGTTCAGTTTCTGAGCACTTTTTCACATAAAAGCAAAGGAAATGAAGGGCTACATTGATAAAGTGGAGGGCAGAAGAGGAGGTCGTGGTGGTGCCCACCTTATAACTTATATAAGCCCACTGATTAGGGATGCGGGAGCCCTGGGTTTAATTTCCCCTCTATCTGATGTAGAAAAGAATTTTGAACTTATATCTTCCAAGTTGCAGGAGAGTGATCTAGGCATTGAACTATGGGATATTCTGGTGTAGGGCTTTCCGTTTCTCCTGTTGAAACTGTTCCACTTAGTATAAAATACTTGAATAGTCACTGGACCCAAGAGCAAGAATGACTCTCAAGCCTGGAAACTAGAGCACTCATCTGGGAGGTGGGCTACCCAAGTTCATGTCCCTGCCAAATGACTATTCCACTATGCACACACAGTGGAACAACTGCACCGGGAGAGATTTTTAGTACAAAATCCAAACACAGATCTCAGTTAAGCACATGCCCTTATTCTTAGAAACAAATAGACAAACAAACTTAAATTCAGGTCCCAACTTAAAAAACTTGTATAAACCTATATAGCAAGCCTTGAAGCTTTGACAAAGTTCACAAAGCATTTAAATGAGGTTCTTGAACATTATAAGATAAGGATTTGCTTTTCCCAGAGACTTTGACTTTACTGAAATTACATCAATACCACCTGAAAAATCCAAGGATTTAATCTAGGTTCACATTTGTTCTCAGGGAAGAATTTGACGTAGAATACTTCATCATAGATCTTATGTTATCCTATGTACCTGGCTTGTCAGAACTGTAAAAGGGGATCCCTACCCTCACAAATCATCATTGGAATCTGCCACTAATGTGTTTGCAAAAAGATTACCCACTACTTACAGCTGGACTTAAATGATAGCTATTCCAACTTCTTTCACTGTGTGTAGCTATAGGTTAGAATTGGGAGGGAGAACACAAGATCTGGCTCTGCAAATTTGAAGGATCAAACCCTACCTCGCTCTCAACAACCTTTTATTTTGGATTAGTACCTTACCAATAAAAATATGGCATTATTCAAGTCCTTCCACAGCCTGAGGAAAGCACAGACTAAGAGTGCTACAGAAAGGAAACAGGTGGCTTTCGTCCACCCTCCTCTCAAAAATCCAAGCTCTTTAATATATACCATACTTTTTCAAACTTCAATGCAAGTACTTCAGATAAAAGAATGATATGACTGCCAGTGATACATGCCCACCTCGGGGATTGCGCTACATATATATACACAATTTTTATACAGCTGACTGGAATTGCAAAGTGGCTGGCTCGCATTCTCTTCAGAACAAGGTCAGCGTCCCCATGTCTGCCGGAAACCAGAGCTGGGTCCAGGTAAGAGCTGCATGGGCAGCTGTGGGGAGCCACAGACCCTCTACCTGCCCTGGGCATGGGACTCGGGGGGGTGGGGACACAGGGCGGGGACTGATTTTGGGCCCTCCCCACCCTGAGTAGGCTCCCTGGCCAGGCTCTAGCTTCTAGCTTGGTCAAGGGGCGGGGCTTTGGAGGGAAGAGGGGGGGCAGGGCCATGGAGGGATGGGGCCTCATGGCCCCCCTCACTTTTAAGAAAAGTCCATCGCGCCTGACTTGGAAAGCACCTTTTTCAAAGCAAGTGGAGAAGACAGAGGTGGTACTTGTGCTGTCACCAGTGTGTATCTAAAATAATAGCTGTGAGCTAGAGTCTACAGTCATTTAGTCCCTTATGTAACAAGTAAAAATTAAATATTTGAGCATGACACATGCACAAGGCTTATGAACAGCAACCTGGCCTCTCTCAATATTACAAGCAAATACTAAAGGTATGTCTTCACTGCACAGGGAAGTTTTGTCCTAGCCCTCCCCTCTCCTCCACCATCCACAAAGGAAAACCTCAATTTTTTAGTCCAAGTTAGTTAATCCAGCTAGGGGCATTGATTAGAGGCCAGAATCTGCTTCCATTTAGGCTGGAACCTGACACTGCCGCCCCCCCACCCCACCCCAGCCGCCGCCCCCACACACACACCATTTTTCAGTAAGAATGCAGGCAAAAAAACCACTGGAGTACTGATAATCCTCACTGCCATTACCCCAATTCTCCTAAAGGACAAACAAGTTATACTGCATTTAACACATTTAACTGGGTAAGAATCCTAGAGGGCCTGAGCACAAAAAAACATGGGATATACCCCCAAACACACACACACACACACAAACAGCTGAGTGTGGAAAGAGTAAAAACACAGTAACAGAAGTAGGGTTTTGCTGTGGGGACACTTACACGTGGCTAGTCCTTCCCTACCTTCACGTTTAAAACCATTGCCAGCTCTTACGTTGATACTTCAGGATTCTCTGGTACTGCTATAATTATTGATCCCAGGGTGAATTTTAAGTACCTCTGTAACTTGGATGAGGCATGAGTCAAAGCTCTTTCTGCCAGTACCTTGTTGACTGCACTTGATGAAATGCAAAGTTCCAACCCCATTTACTTTTCAAAAGGATTGGGTGTAATGTGAAAGGCTGCAGAGCAGTGTGTTTGAAATGGCTCAAATTGTTGGCAGGTGCCCAAACAAGGAGCAGGAGAAGGTGTGAATGTGTATGAGCATAGGGGATGAAACAAAGTGAATACAACACTTTGATCCAAACTAGCATTTTAAAATTGAGTTTGCTGCAATCTCCATTACAATAAGTGATATTCCCCAGTGCAGTGGTAAACATCCCCTGTTTCAATAAAACAGCTTGTGAAGTCTATGGTTCTTTGTGACCTACTGCTGAGTAAATGATGACTTTAGTGTTTGCCTGTGCAATCCTTGCAGTGTTGGTATCTTAACTCATTATTGCAATGTGCTTTGGGATACCTCAAGTATGAAAGGTGTTACTATATATCTACCCAAGTTAATTTTATCCCTTCTGCTATCAAATGGTGGTCTAGTTGAACCTACTGTACGCATAAATCTATTTTTATTATTGTAGATTTCTGCTTATTCTTTGGGAAAAAAAATCTTTGTCTTCTGTAGTCAAAATTGTGATCAAATTATTCGCTCGTAGCTGCGACACTTTTATCTCTAGACTTGTTTGTATTACACTATTTGCCAATAATCCGTTATTTATGTAAGTTAGAGATTTTCAGTTCTAAAATCTTTCAGATGCTCATAAATTAATAAAACAATTGCCTTTAAAGTTAGATAGCTTCTTGTTCCTCAGTTACATGCGAATTTTTGCAGCAAAAAGTCTTTGGGAGGTGAATATAATTTCCCCATATGATCGATTACAAACTCGTGCACAGGCATGATGACAGCTGAAGCTTAAACAAATATAAAGGTCATCTGATTTGTTGCCTTTCCCGTAGTTAAGGTAGAAAGCAGTTCAGCTTTGAAGACAATTGGTCCAGTGTTTAAGTCATGAAAATAAAAAGTTGGCATTTTTGTGGATGTGCATTAGAAAGTAGATTTCTTTCCCTATGGCAGAGCTGAACTACCAGACTACTTTAAAAATAAGGGGTCTGTGCAGAAGACGCTTCCTAAGTTCAAGCCTCCCAGGATGTATATGTAGATACTTGAGGTTTCCTGAATTTAGCAATCAACAGATAATTGGTTGCAGTTTGAAGATGTTTCAGTTTAGGACACATCAGTGAACATTCTGTTGCTGAACGGGCCCTGAAGATGCTTCAGTGTTATCAAATGAACTTAGTTTAAAGAACTTAGTTTAAGATCCTATCCTGTGTAAAAACACACACAACTAGCCAGGGTTCAGAGGAAATCTCCCCTATGGGTAGGTTATGAATGCCTGCTATGGGGTTCCTGGTACCCTTCTCCGAAGAGTCTTCTATTGTCTAGACAACATACAATACAGCAGTTCCTGAATTGCTAATAATTTCCCCACTTAGAATTAGCCTTAAAACACATTCTTAATTTCAGAAGTTAAAGAAGGAAGGATGCAAGCTAATTTTAGGTATGCCAGATAACAATCAAATTAACAACGTTCACTGTAGGACATTGATACAAATGCTACTGAAAAATAACTTGATGGAACTGCAGGCTTCAGGTTTGTCTTCAGGTAAATGTTGTTCACTCTTGCATAACGTTAGCAATTAACATACCTCATGCTGTAGTATGCTGTTATGGATTTAACCTTGTTTTTGCTAAAAGCAGAATTCTAGGTGAGGGTATGCCACTGATTTATATAATGGCAGAAAATTAGGTCTCCTTTTATCATTTTTGCTTGCTTTTTTTTTTTTGCCTGCTGTCAAATCATGGGGCTGGAACCCAGATTAAGGAAGCAACCAGGAATGCATGCAGATGTGTAAGTAAGTGAATCTGTAGTTACATTGGTGTGCTTTGAACTCAGTTAGATTCAAAGTATAGTGCCAAGTCGCTCACACCAGTTGAAGCAATGTAATATTTTAGTGATATGAAAGACAGTCTGCCTTGGTATTCAAGAAGCAGATGTTCTTAGTCAATGATATTGTCAGTGTACCTACTTGTGTGAAAGCTTGGTATGCATCAGCATATCATATACAGTGCTCAGTTGAGTAATTTCATTCATACAAGTAATATGTAGCTAAATAGATGAGTTACATGTCAAACATATATGCATAGAGAGCTAGAGGATTAAGGTCAAATTGTATGAGTGTTTTAATTTCAAAGTCTAAGCTGTTTGTTTATCTATTATTCTCATGAATTTTGCATAATAGGTGTACTAAGCCCAAGCAATTAGAATGAGATTTCACCAGCTCAACCCGGTAAATGTGTAGCTGAATGAAATACAACTTGAAGTGCCTCCTCAGAAAAGAGCTACTGAGTTAAGGAATGATCTAAGCAAAATCACTAGCTAGGTATAAGATCAGATAAGAATATAGTAATACCACTTAGAAAATAGCATTCCTCTTGCTGATCAGCAAGTGCTAAATGACAGTTTTGTAAGATCTTACAGACCTTTTATAGACTAAAGCAGCTTAGAATTTTGAAGTTAATATACATCTCTAAACACCTGTTTCACCCTGTAATTCTATTGCAGTACATTTTTGGTGGAAAAGAACAAAAGCAAATGAAAAGAATCTAAAGAACCAGTGAAGGATTTTGAAGAGTAGTGATGTGGTCTGATTGGGTAGCAAGATCATTTTAGTAGCTCTCAATTAGCTGGACTGGAGGAGAGTGGTATGCAATTTAAAGGCCAGAGGGGAGTTTACAGTAAACGTCCAGGAAATGACTAAGATATGGGTAATGGTTTTGCTTCTAAGGACAGAGGAATGGCTGGCTTTTTGATTTGTGCAGGAAAATGTAGAACTTTGGGGGAAAATACCATCAAGAAGATGAGTCGAAGTGACAGGGAGGATGATGACGTCAACAGCAGTGGTGAAGAAGCAGCTTTGGGATCTGCATCTTTTGTCCCCTTAACTATTCTTTGCTACAATGGATGTGCATCCCGTACAGTGGAACGTAGCCTGTTTTTATGAAGTGACCAACTGTCCTAAATTCAAAAGTTGGGAACTGCTCATTATAGTTCAAGGTTAAATTTACCATTAAAGGAATAATGCTGCAGTGGGACCAGAGACTGCCCAGAACTAGTCACTGCTACAGAAGTACCTTTACTTGCTGAACGCTGTTGAAACTGCTTTGGAGATCAAAGCCCAGTAAGCAGCATCTGTGTGTATACATACACAGTCTGTGCAAATGAGACCTGGATTAGATCCAAGATCTGCCACAAACTTTTGTTACTTATTCTCTGTGCCTCATTTCCCTATCTGTAAAATAGGGATAATAGTGCCTTTCTATCACACGTGGGCTTGTTTGTTTATATTGTCAGTCAAAGTTTAATGCCAGAAGGGACCACCACATCATGTAGTCTGATCTTTGGTATAGCTCAGACTACTAAATGCCACCCACACACCAAGCCCAACAATAAGAATTAGACCAAGTATTGCAGACCTGAGGATACTGAACTATTGTGTATCACAGGTGGGACAGAGGTACACTAATGCCCAAGCTTGTAAGCTTTTTTGGGGAAGTGTTGACCAACATATACTGGTTATATATATCTCTCTATATATATATGAAAGTGTGCATTAAGCACAAATATTATAGCAATTGGACAGCCTAAATTGGCCTATACCATCACTATAATCTTGTTCACTTATGCTAAGTATCCCATAACACCTTACATTAGCTGAAGTCCTGGTTGATCGCAGGATGACTATGAGTCGGCAATGTGACGTGGCTGTAAAGAAAGCTAATGCGGTCTTGGGATGCATTAGGCGAGACCTCATTTGGAGTACTGTGTGAAGTTCTGGTCTCCCATGTTTAAGAAGGATGAATTCAAACTGGAACGGGTACAAAGAAGGGCCACTAGGATGATCCGAGGAATGGAAGGACTGTCGTATGAAAGGAGACTTGAGGAGCTCGGTTTGTTTACCTTAACCAAAAGAAGGCTGAGGGGAGATATGATTGCTCTCTTTAAATATATCAGAGGGATAAATACAAAGGAGGGAGAGGAATTATTTCAGCTCAGTACTAATGTGGACACGAGAACAAATGGATATAAATTGGCCGTCGGGAAGTTTAGGCTTGAAATTAGACGAAGGTTTCTAACCATCAGAGGAGTGAAGTTCTGGAACAGCCTTCCGAGGGAAACAGTGGGGGCGAAAGACCTCTCTGGCTTTAAGATTAAGCTTGATAAGTTTATGGAGGGGATGGTTTGATGGGATAACGTGATCTTAGTCAATAGGTCAATAACGTGCCATCACTGGTAATTAGTACCAATGGTCAATGATGGGATATTAAAAGTTACTACAGAGAACTTTTTCCTGAGTGTCTGGCTGGAGAGTCTTGCCCGCATGCTCGGGGTTCAGCTGATCGCCATATTTGGGGTCGGGAAGGAATTTTCCTCCAGGGTAGATTGGCAGAGGCCCTGGAGGTTTTTCGCCTTCCTCCGCAGCATGGGGCAGGGGTCGCTTGCTGGAGGATTCTCTGCAACTTGAAGTCTTTAAATCATGATTTGGGGACTTCAACAGCTGAGTCAAGGGAGAGAATTATTCCAGGAGTGGGTGGGTCGGCTTTTGTGGCCTGCATCATGCGGGAGGTCAGACTAGATGATCATAATGGTCCCTTCTGACCTTAAAGTCTATGAGTCTAAGTAAGCTTTGGCTTAAACAGATAAGAAAGCTGTCAGTATCAGGACATGTGATTATTTTACCACGGCAACAGAAAAGGAGTTACTCTCAAAAGCCTATACTAGAATGTCCCAAAGGAAAAGACATATGATTGTTTTACTCTATGCTAGGAAATACCTTCATGCCCTTTGGTACCTGGAATGCATGTTTTCAGAACATAGAGAGAAGGGATACACCATGAGAAAAACAAGTAGAAAGCTGATTAGTTAAGTTTACTTTCCGATGACGTACATAGTACCTATTACTTGTAAACAGCTAAGATATTAAAATATGGATTTTAGTGGTGTAATTTTGGGAGCATACTTTCTGTGTAAGGTGACTGTAACAACGCTGCATGAGATGGCTTCCCAGGAACTGGTATTGTATTGAACCTTTTTCCCGTACTATTATTGGGTTATAGCAATAAACCTGACTGACATTGGTTATTTGGTCTCTTGAGTATATTTCATAATGAACCAAAGTGTGGTCAAGCAATTCACTATACAATTTATCAACATCAGATGCTTTCTGCTATGTGTTGGTGTAGTGTCTAGCACAATGTACCCCTCATCTCTTCAGGGATCTCTCAGTGCTACCGAGTGATGACACTATTTCTAATGTATGGTTTGGGATATTTTTATTGGGTTTTTTTTATACTGAAGTAGACAGTAGATCAATTTAAACTTTATATATGTTTGATTTGTGTCTTGGCTAAATAGCAAACAAACCTAGCTTCTGACTAGAGGTGACGCTTTATACCTTAAAAGTTCAAAGTTCTTGTTTTTAATTGATACGGTATTTAAATCAATATGATGTAATCTCATGTTGGATTTCTCCATAACTTTTAAAAAGAATTCCCAACCTCTTTTGGAAAGACTTAATTCCCTTAAGAAATCACTTTGTCTATTCCAGAAGGTAACCTGTGCTAAATGGATAGTGTGCAGCAATAGTATTTTCCATAAAATCCAAAGGTGTCAGCCTCTTTCCATATGTTGGCTGTTGATTTGCAAGATCTGCACAAACTTCAAAGGTATCTTTTTCCTCAATGTAAAAAACCCAACTCGCTAGTCCTACATCACTACAAAGCAGATGTGGTGCCTTGGGGCAGCAGCACCTGCTTTTGGAATTTGACAATGTTGCTTTCTCCTTGGCCTCACTTCTGGTCTGCCTCAACTTTGTGGCAGCTCCAACATCAAGTGTGTCTGATCCCTTTTACCTTTCAGCACTGGAGATGTTCAATTTATATCTTTCCACTTTCCCTGTTCTCAGATTGTCTTGCTATCTTTCATGATCCTGATCACTTAACTGACCTGGTCTCTGATTCCCTGTTCTTCAATAAGCTGTCAGGCATGCTCAATTTCTCTAAGCTTTGCACTGTGACTTATGCCCATGGTATATCAGAAGGTATGAATATCTCTACTAATGCCACAGTGTTAGATTTCACATAACAGCAAATAGAAGTAGTAAACATACAAACTTCTCAATTACCTGATAAAATGCAAACCTTTTTGAATGTGGGAAGCAGAAAATTGTCCCGGTACAATGTCAACTGCGTAATTACATTCTGACTAATAAACTAACCTTATATTTCCAAAAAGATGGAGTGTTCTGTATGCCATGTCCTGAGCTAGTGTATTACATTGCTAGGTACTGTGAAATGCATGTTTGTTTTCACTGCAGAGTTAACCAATCTATGGATTCCATTCAGTAATGGGTGAAGTGATTCCTTTCTACAGAGGTCTACATGCTTTGTGGCTAGTCTCATGCAGGTGCACAAACATAGGAAGTCAGAGGGCCCCATGAGATTTAGTTCCCCAATCTACCCTTGTACCACCTGACTTTGGGCCAGGCACAATCGTATCCTTGTGCATTGAGTGCAAGAACTGGGAATGTCTAATGCCAGTGGTAGGACTTGAAAACCAAAGAAGACTGCTGAATGAGGGTGGGACTGTGCCCCACTCATTCCACATGGGTCATCAGAGCTGGCGTGTGAAGAGCAGCATACATTGCTTCCCTACCAGTGTAGCAGTGGGCACCACTCCTGGATGCACTGTGCCTGTCTCATTCGCAAAGCCACCAGGAGCTACCATGATGGTGCCTTACCTCTTCAACATCCCCCCACCCACCAGGCTGCTCAGTAAAATACACAAGCGTCCTTGTTTATTAACCAGTTGGCGTGCTTGGGGGTTTTTAGATGAAAGGTATGGAGAAACCAATTATGAGCGGGATGATGTCTTAGAGTGATAATGAAATACTTTCTATTACATCAGTGACAAGGGAAGAAGTTTAACAGCAACTATTAAAACTAGGTTTTTAACTTGGCAGGATGGGATAAATTTGAAACAAAGGTATCAAAGAAGTGGCTGAGGAGCTCACTGAACCATGATTGTTGACTTTTAGCAAATCTTGGGATAACAGAAAGAGTTCCAGAGGACAGGGGGAAAGCTCATGTGTTCTTAAAAAGAGTTGACAGGATGACCTGGGAAACTGTAGGGTGGTTAATTAGACATCAGTCTGGGGCAAAATCATGGACAGGCTGATATGGGTAGAATCAGTGAAGGATTAAGATGGTTACATAATTGCCAGTCAACATGGCTTTATGAAAAATAGGTCTTGTCAAATAGATAATTGTTTAAAGATTGCAAGTGATGATAGATACTCTAATTGCCACATAAATATACTGGGACTCCTGAAAGGCATTTCAGTTAGTCCCACATGGCATTCTGATAAACATGAGCACTATAGCAAATGAAAAACAGCCCATATTGAATAGGTTAAAAAACTGGCTAATGCATAGAATGTGAAAACATAATTTTCGGTGGAGAATAGTCAGCTATGGTTGTTTCTAGTTGGGTCCTGCCGGGATATGTATTCAGTACAATGCTACTGAATATCTTTGTCTATGATCAGGAAGACAGTATAAAATTATTGGTAAATCTTGCAGATAAGACACAAAGTATTGGAGTGGTAAATAATGATGAGGACAAGTCAGTTATACAGACCAATCTGGATATAAAATGGACTCACTTGAACAAGCTACATTTTTAGCACAGCAAATACAAGGTTATATATCTAGGAACAAAGACTATAGGTCACACTTACACGATGGATGGTATCCTGGAAAGCAACAACACAGAAAAAGATTTAGGGATCACTGAGATAACAAATTCAACATGAGCTCCCTGTGCGGTGCTGTAGCTGCGAGGGTGAACATGATCCTGAGACATATAAATGGGAATATCAAGTTGGAGTAGGAGACATTAGTGGGAAGAGTGCGTGAATTTTGTGTCCAGACCTGGTGTCCATTCTTGAAAAAGGATATTGAAACACTGGAAAGGGTTCTGAAAGGGCTACAAGAATGGTTTGAACCTGCTTGAGAGAGAGAGAGAGACTAAATAAGCTTAATCTATTTAGTTGATCCAAGAGAAGATTAAGAAGTGACTTGATCAGTCTATAAGTATCTGCATGGGGAAGAAATTTCTGAGAGCAAACTGCTCTTTAATCTAGAAGAAAAAGACATAATGAGAGCAAATGGCTGAAAGGTGAAACTAGAAAAACTCAGAGTAGAAGTAAAGGTGCACTTTAATGGTGAAGGTATTTAAACATTTGAACAATTTATCAAACATATTCAATCAAGATTTGGACATCTTTTTAAAAGGGAGGTTTTAGCGAAGGTGAGGGCGTGATGTGGGAAATATTGGGTGAGGTTTTATGGGCTGTGTTATGCAAAAGGTCAGACTAGATGATGATAATGTTCCCTTCTGATCTTAAAAATCTATGAATCTAGGTATTACAATTATATTGGTTAAAGCAGTAGTGGGCAAGCTGTTGCCCACGGGCCATATGCGGCCCATCAGGGTAATCTGATTGCAGACCGTGAGACATTTTGCTGATGTTGACCGTCCGCAGGCATGGCCCCCCGCAGCTCCCAGTGGCCGCGGTTCGCGGTTCTTGGCCAATGGGAGCTGTGGGAATCTGATTGTGGGCCGCAGGTTGCCCACCACTGGGTTAAAGCATCTGACAAACACAAAATTCTTGTGATGCTGAAGCTCAACTTGTCTCTACCACTCATTCAAAGAGTGGAAAACTGGGCAGCTGCTTGCCTGTAAGTTAACATCCCTTACAAAAAAGTGTCAAGGCTTTTGATTTGGTTAAAGTACAGGGAACCAGGGAAGATATTAACAATTAATCAGATAAAACTCCAGAGCTGCTTAAAACAGCTTTTCAGTTAGAACTGATTTGCAATAACACATGAAATTAGAAAATGGGTTTGAATATTTATATATGGCTATTAAGGTAAAATGAAACTCAAGGAGGCTTAAAGCTACTTCCTGTTATAGCCTATATATGACTTGAATGTAGAGTACAGCCCCAAACTGATATGTAGATCCCTGAATATTATCTTGTACCCTGTCCTTCTTGCTTGACCTATGGCAGGCCGAAATGACGATAGCTGCGGCAGCATTGTTGTCTGAATACTCTATAGTTCTAAAGTAGGACTGACGATACTCGTGTTGAAGACTGCTTATGTAGGCAAGATGTTTTAACATACTTCTGCATTAGTCAGATAGTTACACCTCACTACTGATATTTTTTATGCCTGTATACAAATCTCATTACTATATACCTAATATGTTGTGTATTTAATATAAAGTCATCATTAAATTCCTAGACATTAAACTGTTATGAGAAGGAGTGTTGTGTGTTATGAGAAGGAGTAAATAACACTTCCTTATTTACTTTCTCCACACCAGTCATGATTTTATAGACCTCTATCAGATCCCCCCTAAGTGGAACAGAGACGATTGTGGGGGAATATGGTTGAGGTCTAGAAAACCATGACTGGTGTGGAGAAAGTAAATAAGGAAGTGTTATTTACTCCTTCTCATAACACAAGAACTAGAGGTCACCAAATGAAATTAATAGGCAGCAGGTTTAAAACAAACAAAAGGAAGTATTTCTTCACACAACACAGTCAACCTGTGGAACTCTTTGCCAGAGGATGTTGTGAAGGCCCAGGGTTAAAAAAAGAACTAGATAAATTCATGGAGGGTAGGTCCATCAATGGCTATTAGCCAGGATGGGCAGGGATGGTGTCCCTAGCCTCTGTTTGCCAGAAGCTGGGGATGGGTGACAGGAAATGGATCACTTGATGATTACCTGTTCTGTTCATTCCCTCTGGGCACCTGGCATTGGCCCCTGTCAGAAGACAGGATACTGGGCTAGATGGACTTTTGGTCTGACCCAGTATGGCCATTCTTATGTTACCCAGGTTGAAGCTGACAGTGCATCTAAGTAGTTAAGAGTAAAAATTGGTATAAGAACCTTGCGTTTTTTTTAAATGAAGCCACAATTCATGTATGAAGTAAAATTGAAACAAAGCAACGGCTATAACTAAGAAAACAGAACTGAGTTACGGTGACGAGGCTACCTCGATATCTGTCCCTTGGCCACACTCATCTCCCACCTCCCCATCTGCTCGTAAACTGTGCTGTTTTGAAGCGAAGAACCTTTTCTAGTTTACATCCACAGCCTATGGATTAAATTTTATCTACTGTAACTGTACAACTTGGTGGTATGGTGATAGGAGCTATAAAAATATCAAGATGGATGGAGTATTAAATGTTCACCTCGTAGGGCTGATTTATAATCAGCTTAATGTTTTCATTGTGGAGACACTGGCTTTGTGTCTAATGACATGTGGATCATCAGTTAGCACCAGTCATAGAGCCCAATCCTGAGACATGCTGAATAACCTCAACACTTTCAGGGTACAAGTGGACATCCTCAGGGATGAGGAGTGGGGATGTCCACAAATTCCTGAAAAACAGAGTGGAAGCCAAGTAGCTTTCTTCTGTGCAATAGCAGTGAAAAGGCAAGAGTTGGCACAACTGTTCTGTGACTAACAGTAAAGTATATACACTTGTTATTCTTAGTAACATTAAACTGTTTTGTGGGTTGGTAAGAGTCTGAATTCTAAATGTATTCAAGGTATTGCTTAACTTGGAAACTAACTGGTGGTTTCTTGTTTATTTTCTGAAGACTCCCTTTAAAAGGTTTACATGCTCAAGCTGCTGATATGGTAAAGCTTGTTGATTATGCTAATTCCAGACAGTTTCTCCTTTAACCCATAGTACTGCACTGGAGAAAAAGGGCTGGGGGGGGGAGGGTGTTGTTCTCTGTCACCCTAAAGATTTCTTGACGTGTGTAAGGGAGCCACCTCTGGACACCTGAAGTCCCCTGGAGGAGCAGTACTTCACCTGGATCAGTACAGCAAACCCACTACTGAGCCTTTCAAGGCCTTCCCATTCCCCACAACTTTTAATGGTTAAGAGACTTAAGAGTCCCTCTATCCATCCTATGGCACTGCAAGTCCTATGAGGTTTGTGGTCCTCTGCAAGCCTTAAAAGCTACCTNAAATGGATCACTTGATGATTACCTGTTCTGTTCATTCCCTCTGGGCACCTGGCATTGGCCCCTGTCAGAAGACAGGATACTGGGCTAGATGGACTTTTGGTCTGACCCAGTATGGCCATTCTTATGTTACCCAGGTTGAAGCTGACAGTGCATCTAAGTAGTTAAGAGTAAAAATTGGTATAAGAACCTTGCGTTTTTTTTAAATGAAGCCACAATTCATGTATGAAGTAAAATTGAAACAAAGCAAGGGCTATAACTAAGAAAGCAGAACTGAATTACGGTGACGAGGCTACCTCGATATCTGTCCCTTGGCCACACTCATCTCCCACCTCCCCATCTGCTCGTAAACTGTGCTGTTTTGAAGCAAAGAACCTTTTCTAGTTTACATCCACAGCCTATGGATTAAATTTTATCTACTGTAATTGTACAACTTGGTGGTATGGTGATAGGAGCTATAAAAATATCAAGATGGATGGAGTATTAAATGTTCACCTCGTAGGGCTGATTTATAATCAGCTTAATGTTTTCATTGTGGAGACACTGGCTTTGTGTCTAATGACATGTGGATCATCAGTTAGCACCAGTCATAGAGCCCAATCCTGAGACATGCTGAATAACCTCAACACTTTCAGGGTACAAGTGGACATCCTCAGGGATGAGGAGTGGGGATGTCCACAAATTCCTGAAAAACAGAGTGGAAGCCAAGTAGCTTTCTTCTGTGCAATAGCAGTGAAAAGGCAAGAGTTGGCACAACTGTTCTGTGACTAACAGTAAAGTATATACACTTGTTATTCTTAGTAACATTAAACTGTTTTGTGGGTTGGTAAGAGTCTGAATTCTAAATGTATTCAAGGTATTGCTTAACTTGGAAACTAACTGGTGGTTTCTTGTTTATTTTCTGAAGACTCCCTTTAAAAGGTTTACATGCTCAAGCTGCTGATATGGTAAAGCTTGTTGATTATGCTAATTCCAGACAGTTTCTCCTTTAACCCATAGTACTGCACTGGAGAAAAAGGGCTGGGGGGGGGAGGGTGTTGTTCTCTGTCACCCTAAAGATTTCTTGACGTGTGTAAGGGAGCCACCTCTGGACACCTGAAGTCCCCTGGGGGAGCAGTACTTCACCTGGATCAGTACAGCAAACCCACTACTGAGCCTTTCAAGGCCTTCCCATTCCCCACAACTTTTAATGGTTAAGAGACTTAAGAGTCCCTCTATCCATCCTATGGCACTGCAAGTCCTATGAGGTTTGTGGTCCTCTGCAAGCCTTAAAAGCTACCTTTGCATACCTTAGCAGACATATGGGGGATGCCTTGGCTGAACAACCCCTGTAGTTGAGAGGATGAGAGTCTGAGCCCTGAACAAGTCTTCTAAAGCTTGACTAAAAGGACTCAACATCTTCCCAAAGTCTGCCTGGATGTGTGCTTTGAGAGATGCAGTGCCCTCTCTTTTGTCCTCCCCTGTTCCAACGTGTGCTAGAAATTTGCCAATCTGTGGCTTTGTTAGTAATTTTTACTTGAGTGTGGTACCAGAAATTAACAGTCTTCCCAATGAGAAATCAACTTAAGATGTTAGCCACTTAAGTGGGACAATAGATGTTAGCTTTGCAAAACCAAAGCAACTTGGCTCAAGTACAAATTCAGGAGCTTATGACTGATCAATTGTATGTGCATTCTAGTTCAGCACATGTTTTTCAACACTGAGACCCCAAGGTAGCAAGCTTGTCGGTGTGTGGACAATATGAGGATAATCAAGGATACTTAAATGAAATACTAAATTCAAAAAAAGGCCTACATTTGCTCTGGAATAAACTTAGAACCTACTTTCTTCCAACCAATTAGCTCATTCCTAAACTTTGCCCTTTGCACAAAAGGTTTAAACTCTTGCCTATTTCAATGCCCAACTAACATACATCCTTGTTTAAAATAAAGCTGAAATAGAGAGAGATTAAAAACATTTTGACCACTTAAAACTGTCAGCTAGTGTAGTAACTGCCTGGCTGACTACCAGTAGCCACACTGTTGATTTTTTTATGCAATTCAGGGAGTTAATTTTCATCTATAAGGCCCTCTCACTTTGATTTCTTGGCTACCTGGAAGGCTGCCTCTGCACTACTGTTTCACTACTGTATATGCAACCACAAGAAGTGAATCCGGTGAGCAATCTTGATATACATTCCAAGATGTGTGTGTCTGGGGACCAGATGCTGTTTATTGTTGGAGGGCCCATAGCTCTGGATTTGACTTACCTGTTGATGACTCAGCCCTTGATCTTCCATTATGTCAGAAGGCTCATACTAACTGGGGCTTTAACCGGAGAATTGGTGGTAATTATCACTCATAAATATAACTGAAACCTTAAATAAACTTAATGATAGTAATTAATGGTAGTATATTGGCTTTTGATCTTTACTATGTGTATTGTTGATGAGCACAGTTTAAAATCTGAACTAACTTGAAATCCAAACTGGGGGTCCTGCTGGATTTTTGACTGCTTGTGTATATCAGAATAATACAAACTAGGGTTAAGTGAGGTCTATGACTTTCACCTCCAGGCTACATTACAGCTGTGCAATCTAAACCTGAAGACATAGATGACTTGGAAATTTAGTGTAGAATGTGGTGAGTAGTTCAGTTATTGTTGCTTCTCTCTAGGAGAGAGTTAAAAGTCTGCACTGGCTTCCAACTTGATATCAGATACAGTTTGAGGGCTTGCTTGAAAATTATAAACATTACATGTCTCTTCAAGGCAGACTCATGCTTTCTATTTCAGTTGAGAAATTGATCATCTGGGATGATTGAGGTGAGTCTCTAGGTCTACTCATCTGAGGGCTGTGAGAAGAATAGTTGGAGGGTCCCCACATCTGCAATTCTTCCTCCTGGCAAAGTCCAAGTTTTTTAACCCTCAGGCCATGCTGCACCCAGGCTTCACTAAAGCTGCTGGTTGGAGAGATGTGTGTTTTCAGGGGATTGTTTTTTCCTTTAGGTGACCCAGTTACTGAAGTTAGCTAACTTGAGTTGATTGACATATTTAATGTATTTTTACGCTTGTCACAAGTACTTCCAGAGAAAAAAAATCACTTGATCGTGATGCAAAACTTAAAATGTCACCAATGGACTCTTAAGGAGACTATCGCCATAGTAGTAAAGTCTTGGAAAAAATCTCTCCAGTGTCATCTGAACTGCAGAGGCAATTTTTTCTTCAGTTGCTCCATAATATCCACCCCAGGTTTTACAATGAGCTCTGCTGCATGATGGATCACAGCTTTAAAAATAGTGTGCTTAGTGCCATGTGGGTAATTGGCGGTTGTTTGCCTCTCGAATCAATCTCCTGGATCTGTACCTCAATATCTCGAATCAGCAGTTTCATTTAAGGAGCTCCCAGTAACCTGGGATACGACATATAACTGTAACAGAATACCATTCAGTTAGTTCTACATGACTTCACTTTTAAATGTAGTTTTGTCTGCTGGCACAATCAGCAAAAGTAGAAGGTAAGACTGAGCTTCATCTTATGGAGCAGGAGTTGAAGAATATTTAATGAAGAATGTAGTTTGAATCTAAATGCCTTGGAATATATTTTTTGTGTGTTCAAAGATAATTTGTTAAATTAAAGGAGTGC
The DNA here is from genome assembly GCA_003942145.1 of Platysternon megacephalum. Lineage (NCBI taxonomy): Eukaryota > Metazoa > Chordata > Testudines > Platysternidae > Platysternon > Platysternon megacephalum. The sequence goes on from QXTE01000316.1 coordinate 999,687, forward strand.
ATTTAACTAATTTGTTGAAGTATGGATCAAAAACATTGTCGGAGAGTGGGAGAGTATGTGGCTAAAACAATACAAACACATGGACTCTTAATTTAACAAACTTTTGTAGAATCAGAGAAATGTAGGTCTGGAAGGGACCTCGAAATCATCAAGTCCAGCCCCCTGTGCTGCAGCAGGACCAAGTAAACCTAGACCATTTCTGACAGGTGTTTGCCCAACCTGTTCTTTAAAACTTTCTGTGATGTGGAATTCTCACCTCCCTTGGAAGCCTATTCCAGAGCTTTACTACCCTTAGACTTAGGTCAAATATTAGGAAAAACTTTCTAATTCTCCCTTGCTGCAGATTAAGCCTATTTCTTCTTGTCTTACCTTCAGTGGCCCGGGAGAACAATTGATCACCATCCTCTTCATAACAGCCCTTAACATATTTGAAGATTGGTATCAAGTCCCCCCTCAGTCTTCTTTTCTCAGGACTAAACATACCCAGTATTTTTAGCCTTTCCTCATAGATCAGGTTTTCTAAACTGTGTATCATGTTTGTTGCTGTTCTCTGGACTCTCCGCAATATATCCCCATCTTTTGTATAGTGTGGCGCCCAAAATTGGAGACAGTACTCCAGCTGAGGCCTCACCAGTGCCAAGTAGAGTGGGATAATTACCTCCCATGTCTTCTATATGACCCTTCTGTTAATACACCTTAGAATGATACTAGGGCTTTTTTGCAACTGCATCACATTGTTGACTCATATTCAGTTTGTGATCCACTCTAATCCCCACATCCTTTTCAACAGTATTACTGTTGAATTCTAATCCTGTCCTCAAAAGTACTTGCAACCCCTCCTACGTTGATGTCATCTGAAAATTTTATAAGCATATTCTCCATTCCATTATCCAAGTCATTAATGAAAATATTGAATAGTGTCAGACCCCTGGGCGACCCCACTAGATATGACCTCCCAGTTTGAAAGTGAACCATAGATAACTACTTTCTGAGTATGGTTTTTCAACCAGTTGTGCACCACCCTATAGTATTTGCATCTAGATCACAGTTCCCTAGTTTGTTTATAACTCTATTACCTTTCAGGTGCTTACAATCAGGCTCACTGGTCTATAATTCATCTGGGTCCTCTTTGTTCCCTTTTTAAAAAAGGTACTATGTTTGCTCTTCTCCGTTCTTCTGGGACCTAACCCGTACTCCATGAGTTCTCTAAGATAATTGCTAACAGTTCTGAGATTTCTTCTGCTAGTTCCTTATAAGTGCCCTAGGATGAATTGCATCAGGCCTTGCTGACTGGAATACATCTAACTTACCTACATATACTTTAACCTGCTCTTTCCCTATTTTGGCATGCATTCCTTCCCTCTTGTTGTACTTAAACTTAGGCAAGCACTGTGGAGCCTAATGGTATTTTTCTTCTCTTTTCTTACCCATTTTGTGGCTATTAATGTTGTTACCTTTTGTGCCGCTTTTGTAGAGTGAAACCAACCCTCTCATTACTCCTTCACACTGCAGATGATCACTATGTTAATGTTCATAGCTTGTTTTTTCTTAAGCTTTTTTTGAAGGCTCTGCCTATGATGTAAGTCTCATTTTTCAAGTGACATTGACTTTCAAAGTGCCTAAATCGCTTTGGAAAATGTGACTTAATTTTTTTGACAATTTTGCCACTTAACTGTTTATTATGTAATATAATTAGTTCTTACCAGACCCTGACTTTCAAATTGAAAATTGTCATTGTGAATACACATCTAATGACATCTTAACATGAGAATGACTTACAACAGGGCTATTACAAGGTAAAACAATGCTTTATGCTTTGGATTCAAAAGACTTTTGTTAAGTAGAAGTCTAGACCATTTTTCTGTGATGGACTAGTCACATACTTTAAAGACTGTAGTTTTCCTCTTGGAAAGGCAATTAATATGTACTATTCCTGCTGTTAAATATACTGACTTTGTTTGCACTTGCTTATGGTACAAAAACATGGCTGTCAGAGGATTTTCTTTGGCTGTTATTGAGAGAATGAAAAACTGCTGGTACAGCACTAGTGGAACTCTGGGTCTATGTGCCTGTCCCTTCATGGTTTATGGAGTGTGCTTCTTCTGTCTAAGCAACATAAATCAATATTAAGAGTGCTTATGAGCACTTTAGGGCACGACTTTAGTATTAGAAATTTGAAATACTTGATTATATAATATTTCACGAGTCTCCATATAGCAATACTGCATCAGTCTCCTTTCACATGCCTCAATTCTTAAGCCTAGAAGGAACGGGATGAATTTCTCATTTCTGCCAAGGCCACTTCCAGGCNAAATGTAGGTCTGGAAGGGACCTCGAAATCATCAAGTCCAGCCCCCTGTGCTGCAGCAGGACCAAGTAAACCTAGACCATTTCTGACAGGTGTTTGCCCAACCTGTTCTTTAAAACTTTCTGTGATGTGGAATTCTCACCTCCCTTGGAAGCCTATTCCAGAGCTTTACTACCCTTAGACTTAGGTCAAATATTAGGAAAAACTTTCTAATTCTCCCTTGCTGCAGATTAAGCCTATTTCTTCTTGTCTTACCTTCAGTGGCCCGGGAGAACAATTGATCACCATCCTCTTCATAACAGCCCTTAACATATTTGAAGATTGGTATCAAGTCCCCCCTCAGTCTTCTTTTCTCAGGACTAAACATACCCAGTATTTTTAGCCTTTCCTCATAGATCAGGTTTTCTAAACTGTGTATCATGTTTGTTGCTGTTCTCTGGACTCTCCGCAATATATCCCCATCTTTTGTATAGTGTGGCGCCCAAAATTGGAGACAGTACTCCAGCTGAGGCCTCACCAGTGCCAAGTAGAGTGGGATAATTACCTCCCATGTCTTCTATATGACCCTTCTGTTAATACACCTTAGAATGATACTAGGGCTTTTTTGCAACTGCATCACATTGTTGACTCATATTCAGTTTGTGATCCACTCTAATCCCCACATCCTTTTCAACAGTATTACTGTTGAATTCTAATCCTGTCCTCAAAAGTACTTGCAACCCCTCCTACGTTGATGTCATCTGAAAATTTTATAAGCATATTCTCCATTCCATTATCCAAGTCATTAATGAAAATATTGAATAGTGTCAGACCCCTGGGCGACCCCACTAGATATGACCTCCCAGTTTGAAAGTGAACCATAGATAACTACTTTCTGAGTATGGTTTTTCAACCAGTTGTGCACCACCCTATAGTATTTGCATCTAGATCACAGTTCCCTAGTTTGTTTATAACTCTATTACCTTTCAGGTGCTTACAATCAGGCTCACTGGTCTATAATTCATCTGGGTCCTCTTTGTTCCCTTTTTAAAAAAGGTACTGTGTTTGCTCTTCTCCGGTCTTCTGGGACCTAACCCGTACTCCATGAGTTCTCTAAGATAATTGCTAACGGTTCTGAGATTTCTTCTGCTAGTTCCTTATAAGTGCCCTAGGATGAATTGCATCAGGCCTTGCTGACTGGAATACATCTAACTTACCTACATATACTTTAACCTGCTCTTTCCCTAGTTTGGCATGCATTCCTTCCCTCTTGTTGTACTTAAACTTAGGCAAGCACTGTGGAGCCTAATGGTATTTTTCTTCTCTTTTCTTACCCATTTTGTGGCTATTAATGTTGTTACCTTTTGTGCCGCTTTTGTAGAGTGACACCAACCCTCTCATTACTCCTTCACACTGCAGATGATCACTATGTTAATGTTCATAGCTTGTTTTTTCTTAAGCTTTTTTTGAAGGCTCTGCCTATGATGTAAGTCTCATTTTTCAAGTGACATTGACTTTCAAAGTGCCTAAATCGCTTTGGAAAATGTGACTTAATTTTTTTGACAATTTTGCCACTTAACTGTTTATTATGTAATATAATTAGTTCTTACCAGACCCTGACTTTCAAATTGAAAATTGTCATTGTGAATACACATCTAATGACATCTTAACATGAGAATGACTTACAACAGGGCTATTACAAGGTAAAACAATGCTTTATGCTTTGGATTCAAAAGACTTTTGTTAAGTAGAAGTCTAGACCATTTTTCTGTGATGGACTAGTCACATACTTTAAAGACTGTAGTTTTCCTCTTGGAAAGGCAATTAATATGTACTATTCCTGCTGTTAAATATACTGACTTTGTTTGCACTTGCTTATGGTACAAAAACATGGCTGTCAGAGGATTTTCTTTGGCTGTTATTGAGAGAATGAAAAACTGCTGGTACAGCACTAGTGGAACTCTGGGTCTATGTGCCTGTCCCTTCATGGTTTATGGAGTGTGCTTCTTCTGTCTAAGCAACATAAATCAATATTAAGAGTGCTTATGAGCACTTTAGGGCACGACTTTAGTATTAGAAATTTGAAATACTTGATTATATAATATTTCACGAGTCTCCATATAGCAATACTGCATCAGTCTCCTTTCACATGCCTCAATTCTTAAGCCTAGAAGGAACGGGATGAATTTCTCATTTCTGCCAAGGCCACTTCCAGGGCCTTTCAAATGCTACAGGGGCGGAAAGTGGGTGTAAATATAATTCACACTGCCAGAATGGAAATGAGAATCTAGGTCATAATGTTGAAGTTGTCTTTGGAAAGAACTCTGTGAAATGCCTTGAAGTATAATGTTTTTCAAACACGTCAGGCATTTTTTAGGGAGGGAAGTAGCTATGACTGAAAAACCAATAGCTGAAGATGAAATATTCAGCACAGTTCCTATGAGGTAAGCATAAGAGAACATTCAGGCAGGATTCTTAGTCTCTGGGAACAGTGAGCTAGTGAAAACAAAATGGTGATGGCAGAAGAACATTCAGAAGTCTAGAGTGAGTGAGAACAAGGAGGAAGAACCCGTATGTGCGGGAGGGAAGATCAACAAGGCTCCTTGGAGCAGGTTTCTAAAAACTGGCAAGAAACCAAAGTTTTTATGAGTGCAGACCCAATTTAGTTCTATTTCACTTTGATCAGTCTTTCTAGTTAAAAATCAAGCAGTTGGAAAAAACTATGTGCATGACCAAAGCCCAAAAGTATATTGGGGTCTCCTTTTTCCTTACTTGTCACTGTACCATAATGGGGAGATAAAGGGAATGCAGGGAGGCTAGAGTGGACATAATGAAGGATAGTTGTGTATGTGTAATAGTAAGCTTAAGTGCCTAAAAGTGCAGCCCCTTTTTTATTGCACCTTACAGAGAGGATGGAAATATGATCTTAATGTGCTGCCGGCTTTTTCTCCCCCCCCCCTCCCCCCAGCAGTAATGGATATTAGCTCTTGGATGCAAATTAAAATAATGACAAGATACTACATTAGTGATGAGTGTAGGGAGGAGAGGGTAAAATTGAGAGTTTTTGCTTGGCTAAAGCCTCCACAGTGTCTGCTGCTGAGGGGAAAGCTCGTAGTTTTCTGAAATTGGACAAAAAAGATAATAAGATGACTGAAATACTTGGAGCTTTTGTTTCCAGCTGGGGCTAGAGGATGAACAGTTCTTCAAAAATAAAAAAAGACTAAACATATTTGAATCTCAGCAGAAACTAGTGTGGTCCCAGTCTTAGGAGAGTTTGGTTGGGGAGAGGGGGTTCTCTTCACTAGTCTGCCTGCCAATTTTTCATTGAAATAAGAACTGTCTCTGTTGCAAAGGCTCTTCAGGCTCTGACCCATCAACTGTACGTCCTGCCCTTTAAAAAAAAGTCCTATTGAAATGATCTCTAACGTAGACAGTGTTTAATCATTGCAACTGACAGTCACGACTGTGCCATGAAGCTTAGAAATGAAAGACTAACAAAAAAGAACCTCAGCTCATTATTGTTTTTTATCAGCTATGATGCAGAAAAAAAATATAGTTGGTCTTGTCTATGTTTGCACTGTCTGATATCTCTTTCCACAAGATGACTGCTGGGAGATTTAATTGGATGTCACATTAGTAAGTGTGAGTGTGTGTGTGTGTGTGTGTTTGCCCACAGTGGAATGAGTTCCATGCTTGTAGTTAAGTGATATGACATGCCTGCTGTTGAGCTCTCAAGAGCATCTTCTATGTGTCTGTAAATATTTTACTTGGGCTTCAAAAGTAAAGGCTAACACTTTTCTCCATAGTTCCTATACATGTGTACTACTTTAGCAAATGTTGGAACAGCACCCACATTTTTCTAACCAGAGTGGCTGGGATTATTGAAATCTACAACTCCCACACTTTAAATTGAAAAACATTTATTCAGCACCATTGACACATGTGGCAGTTGAGAAGCAAGACAAGATCTCTCTCAGGGAGAATTCATAATGAAAATTGGACAGAGGAAACACCATAGGGAGTGAAGGACAATGGAAAACAGAGAGCAACTCTCAGTAGAAAAATAAGATTTATGGGTCATATGCTGTAATTGATCTGCTATTTTTATTTGCCCTTTTAAAATTGAAACAGGTGAAACACAGCATTAGACTTTAGCCTAAAGATGGAAGACAAGCGAAAGTACGTGTCGGAGAAGGGAAATAGTGTCCAGGACAGGGGTCGGCAACCTTTCAGAAGTGGTGTGCCGAGTCTTCATTTATTCACTCTAATTTAAGGTTTCACGTGCCAGTAATACATTTTAACCTTTTTAGAAGGTCTCTTTCTATAAGTCTATAATATATAACTAAACTATTGTTCTATGTAAAGTAAATAAGGTTTCAGAATGTTTAAGAAGCTTCATTTAAAATTAAATTAAAATGCAGAGTCCTCTGGACTGGTGGCCAGGACCTGGGCAGTGTGAGTGCCACTGAAAATCAGCTCGCGTGCCGCGTTCGGCACCCGTGCCATAGGTTGCCTACCCCTGGTCCAGGAGGTGGGAAATTGGTTCAAATAACAATATTAAGAAGCAACAGCTGGAAAAGTGTGGCAAGGAGCTGCACATTTTCTGATGGGAGGTTTGAATTTTGCAGGGCAACTTTTAAAAATTAAACTGCTAAGACAGAAAACTTTTTTTACTATAGTTAAGATAAATTGACTGCTTATATAAAACTTTAACTGTAAAATATCAAGAGAAACTGAGGATTAGGAGGAGTGAAGGGTAAAAGTCTGAAAACTCGACATCTTGAACATTGCACCCCAAAAGGTCTAAAGACCAGACGGACTGTATATACCTGGTAGAAGTTAAAATCATGCTTAATTGAGCTCTCTCCCCATATCCGCTATTTAACTTTATATGGTTGGTAGAGGAGACTTGTCAGTTGCCCCATGTAAGAAACTCAACTTTTGTCACTTCATGTATGAATGCTGTGGTGTCACATCTTTATCTTAAACGCTAGTTGCTCCCCAGTTGTCAGGTCGATGTTGGATATAATGGAATCTCAGGCCTATCCTTTGAAGACATGTAGGATATTGGGGCTTTAGAGCCCATTTCTTCCAGATGGACCCATACCAGACTACATAAAATCCCTAGGCAAATAGGCAAATACCTACTTTGGAGGAAAAAAAACAAAATTCCTAATGGTTGATTGCATGATACAACAGTCTTACAATACTGACTGTTGAAAACTCTTAGGTTCCAAGCTGATATTTTTAGTTGTGTTTATGCAGCAAATGTTAAAAGGTATAAGAAACTGAAATCTTAACTACCAATGTTCTTGCCTTTTTGAAGTATTCATACCATGAGAGAAAGAAGTGGTTCTGGAATGTTCAATCTCATGTTTTCACTTGAAGTATAGAACAAAACCAACTACTTCAAGCCAGACGTGTGCACAAAATACTTCACACAATGCAAAACTGGTGACATTTGTCTTTGGAGGCAGGGGTGGGAAGGGGGAGGATTTCAGTTTTAACCCTAGTTGGGACCTGAAGAGATGGACATCAATCAAGAAAAGCTAGCTCGGGCTCCTCGCACTGCTTTGAATGGCATTGCTATATTCCCTGCAAAACTTCTTCCGGGCTCTCTGTACATGTTGGAAATAACTTTATTTAAAAATAAGGGTAGGCAGAGTCCAGCAGTTAGAGTAGGAGACTTGTAACCAGGACTTGTAAGTCCTATACCAAGCTCTGTTGCTGGCATGCTGTCTGACAATGAGTAAGTCACTAAGACCTTGAATTTCAAACTTGGGTCCTTAAACTAAAATGCCTAAATCCCATTTTGAAGGAATTGTAAGTAGAGCTGGGAGAAATATTTCCAAGTCAAACACTTTTTTGCTGAAAAATGCAGATTATACAAAGGTTTCTAACAATCACAGAAGTGAAGTTCTAGAACAGCCTTCCAAGGGGAGCAGTGGGAGCAAAAAAACCTAACTGGCTTCAAGACTGAACTTGATAAGTTTATGGAGGGGATGGTATGATGAGACTGCCTACAATGGTATATCACCAATCTGTGACTGCTAGCAGCAAATATCTCCAACAGCTAGTGATGGCACACTAGATGGGGAAGGCTCTGAGTTATTATAGAGAATTCTTTCCCAGGTGTCTGGTTGGTGGGTCTTGCCCATATGCTCAGGGTCTAACTGATTGCCATATTTGGGGTCAGGAAGGAATTTTCTCCTGGATCAGATTGGAAGAGATCCTGGGGATTTTTCGCCTTACATGGGGCATGGGTCACTTTCAGGTTTAAACTAGTGTAAATGATGGAGTCTCTGTAATTTGAAGTCTTTATATCATGATTTGAGGACTTCAGTAACTCAGCCAAAGATTATGGGTCTACTATAGGTATGGGTGGGTAAGGTTCTGTGGCCTGCAATGTACAGGAGGTCAGACTAGATGATCATGATGGTTCCTTCTGACCTTAAAGTCTCTGAGTCTGAGATTTGTGTTGACCAAAACATTTAGCAAATATGCCTTTTCAACCAGTTGTTTGGGTTGCAACAAAAAAGAAATTTCAGAACTGTCAATCATTTTGACATTTCCACAATGAAACATTTTGAAATTTTGGGCTAGATTCACAGAGGGTTTTAGGTACCATTCCGAAAAATGGAAGAAAGAAAGGTTGTATTTGACTGATGAGTAGGCATTCTAAGATTTTTATTTTTTATTTTTTTTATTATCACCTTTATTAAGAAGGTGAACTATTTGTGCATAAAGAAGGTTACAAAACTTCCTACTTATCACGGGCTGCAGTCTGCGACTCTCCTGTTCTGGGCTCATTTGTTTCTGTTCCCTGCAGGAAGTGTCCCAGGAAACAAAAGACTTCAGGAAGAGTGTACAGGAAGTGTTGTATCTCTGCACTTCCTAGAGGACTTACCTATAGCACAGAGGTGGTGGTGGTAGTACCCAGTAGCCCTCTGTTTAGGGTACTCACCTGCGATGTGGGAAGTTCAAATCCTTGCTCTAGAGCAGGGACTTGAATGCAGGTCTCCCCTTCCCAGGTGAGCATCCTAACCACCAGGCTATAGGCTATTATGGAGAGGGACTCTCACTCTCTCCTATTGAAGCTGTGCCACTTTGTATTGTGGAAGTGTATTGTGACATGGGATGGACAATTTGGTTTTTCCTGTGATTACAAGTTCATCCATCTTTGATCCAGAACCAGAAGCCCAACTGGGCAGTTCAGCTCTTTCTGTATACAGATTGGGCCTTTGATTTTGACCTTCTGTAACAGGTCATCAGCAGACAAAGACCCATTCCTCAGGGCATAGCTTCAAAAGTGTGAGTTTGCATTATCATCTCCCTAGGGATTCCCCAGGAAATACACTTAATACTTACTTCCCCAAAGTCCATACTTGTCTGGCACATTTGAAGTATAGTCTTTTGAATTCCCAGGTCTCGTGTGTGACATTCCGCCTCTGCGCCCCCAAGAGGTTACGAACAATCTTGGCTCACAAAAATACATAAACTTACTAAAATAAGTTTTTTCAAGAATATTTCAGGAAATTGCCATAACTGTCATGCTGTGCTCAACAAGTAGTGTGAGCTAATGCCACGGACTAGCAACATGGCTTCACAGCTCAGACTATAACAAATTGTCCCCAGAAGCTTTTGTTAATAGAACAAGCTATTCTGTAGGAGTCTATTAAGTCAGACATACACACAAGTGGATTGGTTTATATTTAAATAATTATAAAGATCTCATGATAGTTAATGTTGAGATAGTTAAAGGTGAATCTTGCAAAATTTTACATAAGTGCTATTTGTTCTCTTTTGTAACAAAAGTATTCTGAATGAAGAATAAAATGTAAACTGAAACACATTAGAAAAAAATGACATATTTAATAAGCACTTTCCCCATTGGGAGGGTTTCAATATGAAACTAAAGGCATGCTGGATTTCTCACAGGACTGGTAATGAGAAGGAACTTTTGTTTAATAATTTGTAATCAATTGGTTGAAACCAGGAGAATAAGCAATAGCCACCATTGATTTGTGAAGAACAAATCATGCCAAACCAACCTAATTTCCTTCTTTTACAGGGTAACAGACTAGTGGATAGGGAGTAGCAGTAGATGATGTGATACATCTTGACTTCATTAAGGATTTTGACACTCCCCCATGTCACTCTCATAAGCAGGGCCCTACCAAATTCACGGTCCATTTTGGTCAATGTTATGGTCGTAGGATTTTAAAAATCGTAAATTTCATGATTTTAGCTATTTAAATCTGAAATTTCACAGTGTTGTAATTGCTGGGGTCCTGACCCAAAAAGGAGTTGTGGGGGGGTTGCAAGGTTATTGTAGGGGGGGTTGTGGTACTGCCACCCTTACTTCTGCGCTGCTGCTGGTGGTGGTGCTGCGTTCAAAGCTGGGCAGCTGGAGAGAGACGGCTGCTGGCCAGGAGCCCAGCTCTGAAGGCAGAGCCTCCGCCAGCAGGAGCGCAGAAGTAAGGACGGCATGGTATGCTATTGACACCCTTACTTCTGCGCTGCTGCTGGTGGGGCACTGCCTGCAGAGCTGGGCGCCTGGCCAACAGCTGCCGCTCTCTGGCCACCCAGCTCTGAAGGCAGCACAGAAGTAATGGTGGCAACACCACAACCCCCCTAAAATAATCTTGTGACCCCCACCCCCTGCAACTTCCTTTTGGGTCAGGGCCCCCAATTTGAGAAATGCTGGTCTCCCCCATGAAATCTGTATAGTATAGGGTAAAAGCGCACAAAAGACCAAATTTCATGGGGGGGGGGGGGGAGAACAGATTTCATGGTCCGTGATGCATTTTTCGTGGCCGTGAATTTGGTAGGGCTTATAAGCAAACTAAGGAAATATGGTCTAGATGAAATTACTATAAGGAGTGTTCTGAAGTGTTTGAAAGACTGTTCTTAGAGTAGTCATCAATTAATTGCTGTTAAACTGGGAAGCCATATCAAGTAGGGTTCTGCGGGGTCTTTCCTAGGTCTGGTGCTATTCAGTATTTTCCCTTAACAATTTGGATGGTGCAATGGAGTGTATGCTTATAAAATTTGCAGATGACATTAAGCTGGGAGAGGTTGCTAGCACTTTGGAGTGCAGCTTTAAAATGATCTCAATAAATCTGAGAAATCATCTGAAATCAGTAAGATGAAATTCAATAAAGACAATTGCAAAGTACTACACTTAAGACAGGAAAAAATCAAATCCCAAAATATAAAATGGGGAATAAGAGGCTGCAGAAAAGGAGCTAGGGGTGATAGTGGATCACAGACTCAAGTCCAGTCAACTGTGTGATGCTGTTTCATAAAAGGCAAATGACATTCTGGGATGTACTAACAGAAGTGTCGTATGCAAGATATAGGAGGTAATTTTTCAACTCTACACAGCTCTGGTGAGGCCCCAGCTGGAGTACCGTGCCCAGTTTTGGGTGTCATATTTTCAGAAAAATGTGAACAAACTGGAGTCCAGAGGAGAGTCACAAAACAAAGAAGTATAGAAAATATGACCTATGGCAAGGTTCAAAGAATTGGGAATGGTTTAGTCTAGAGAAGGCTGAGGTGGGACCCGATACCAACCTTCAAATCAATTAAGGGCTATTACAAAAGACGACTGTGGTCAGTTGTTCTCTGTGTCCACTGAGATAAGGGCAATATAGGTTGGATATTAGGGGAAAATGTTTAACTGAGGGTAGTTAAATGCTGGAATAGGCTTCCAAGGGAGGTTGTGGAATCCCCAAATTGGAGATTTTTAAGAACAGGTTTGACAAACTCCTGTCAGAGATTCTGCCTCTAGGCATCTGGCTGAAATTTAGCCCTGATAAGTACAGGCCTAAAAACTAACATCTGATTAGTGGATAGTCGTGGATTATCTAAATTCTGTAGATTTGGGTTATTAAATGTTAGTAATATTACTTCATTTTCCTTTCTTTGCTACTGTACAGTGCTGTGTTTGTGGCCACACCTTCTACTGGCCAGCCCATATAGGACAAGGGACTTGACTGTGTAACCAGGTGTGGGAGAAATTGTTACTCAAGTGATAGAAGCTTATGCTTCCAGAGATGGACAAGGGTTCTAATCCAAGCTACCCTTGTTCAATGTAGGTACTCCGTGTCTTTTTTGTTAGTTTGCTTTTATACAATGGGCCAATCTGATCTGTGGTGTAAATCCACTTAGATGAATGGAGGTAGGACATGTGAATTAACCATAATATCTGAGTTGTCTCTTTTGTTAATACTAGAACTGCACTGTACAGTTAAGCATAATGATGAATCAGGTAAAAACGTGGCTCTTGATCCAGTATTCTATTGCAATACATACTCTGGAATACAAAACAAAAAAACCCTCCATGCTCCAATGCTTCCTGCATGTAGTCTATGCTATAGTAGTAAATTGCTTGATTTCACGTATGGGAAGATTCATAATGTTGAAATGACAATCACTGCTTTTGGGGCTTCACCTGTTGAAGTTTCTTAGAAATTTGATGGAGAAAGCTGAGATGGTATGTTGGTGCTGATATAACAACATCATCTGGACACAACTTTTTGTGCTGAATGCTTACATCAAAATATGTGCTTATACTTTTGACAGTAATGCTGTACAAATTACAATTTGGGGTCTCCTCTTAGCTCTGAAAGGCAGTCAGGCTAATTTATTGAAATATACTTGCCCCAACTAAAATGTATGTGTGTAAAGTTAAATAAAGGATAAGATCGATGCTGAGATGTTAGAGAAACAATGGGGAACCTAATGTAAATGGCAGGACCACTATAAAGAGCTACTTAAAGATTACTTCTAGCTTGTCATTAAGCTGTCAAAGTTTTACTGAATATATTCATTAACATTATGCAATTTACTATGAATTTTACTGTTAACATCTGGTAAAACTTGTTATTCAACTGAGATGGCTTCTTTTGTCTTAGTAATGACCAAGCTAGAGGGGTGCAGGTTGTTATACTCAAAATGATGAACCTATTGCTTTATGTGGTGCACTGCCAGAGACACTGCCATTACAGATAATCATGTAAAATTGAAGTTGACTAGCTATCCTGTAAGGTTCCATGACACTTCAGGTCAAACTAGAGGTGTCTCCATTAAATTCCAAGGTTTGGTAATTCCTTCAGCATACTCTTGTGGCTAAAGCAAAGAACTGGGTGTTGAGCCAGGTTATGTTCCCAATTTTGCCCTAGATTTCATCTGAAGACCTGAGTAAGTTACTAAGCCTCTCTGTTCTTCTTTTTGCTCATCTGCAAAATGGGGCTAATACTTACCTGTTGCCATGCTTGCAGTATTACATTGAAATCTATGGATGGAAGTCACAGTAGAAATGCAAATCTTATTACAATGTATTAAATCAAGTTTATTTATACTCACAGGGAAGTAGCTGCATAATTTGAGTTGCATGCCAGAAACTGAGCAGAAAGTAGACTGTTTTGTCAACTCCAATCCCACTATACTGTTGGGCATAAGTTCCCCCCCTCCTCCTCCCCACTTACTCTCCAAAGCTGCTGTTGTAACATACTGAACAGAATCTGTGATCAACCTGAAAGGTTGCTGCTCACTTTTGTACTGTGTTTACACTGTGACTTATTTGGGATGAACAGTGTTATAAACACATTCATAAACTGAAGACTTATGCACCATAGATTACCGGTAACATTACTTTATGCAGTGTTCATACACACACAGCTAACCAACTTGCCTAAGGCACCCAAGCTCCCTCTTAGCTATCTGCTTAAAGTTGAAAGTTCCTCCTGCTTAAAATTTCACTGCCAACATTTCATGACAGTTGAAGCTCCTCAGCAGGAGAGTCTGAAGGTGTGTTTTGTGTCATAGTGACACTAAAATCTTGGTTTTACAGTCTGGAAGCCCCAGAGCTGGTTTGCAGTTAATGAGAGTTTCTAAGGGCCTAACACAGATCCTCAAACTCATTATCAGAGATTCCCTCTGAGACATTAGTGCTCGATCAAAGATAGGAAGACCTAATGATGCAAGGTAAGATGTAGTTAGAAGATGCATGGCCTTTGTGGGTGCGTGGTCAGACTATTGATAAATCAAGTCTGGCACCATATCTCTAACAGAAGCAAATAACTGATATTTTGGGGGAAGAAACTTATTCCTATTGTGCAGTGTTCGTACAGGAGCATGTTGTTGGAGGCTTAGGCAGAGGCCTCAGGAGGTTGGGGAGTAGGACTGGAGAGATGTAAATTTGAGAATTTGATGTAAGCCCAGTGGCCTGAAGCCTTGGCGAGAATAGAACTCACTATTGTCACTTATTGGTGAAATGGGAGAAGAGTGGCCCAGAACTGCAGATGGGCAGGGGCTCCACGGTTGTCTGTTGGAGATCCAGGGTTCATTTGCATTTCAGTTTTATGAGATGATTTGAGGCACTTTGGTTAAAATTCAGTTTAAGTTTTGAGTTTGGGGGCAATAGAACACAGTTGACTTTGTTGGGTGATGAAGGGGCAAAGGAGCTATACTGACATGCCTGGGAGCACCCTGGCTGACTGCAGTCAGGCACAGTTGGGTTAAGGGAACATGGACAGAGGCAAAGGAAGGAAAGAGAGAGGCTCTTGTCTTCTGCTGGGAGTGCCTTTCTGGTGGTGAGGATTCTGATAAGGATCCTAGATACCACTGATTGCTCTCTAAGAGTGGAGCTGAGACTGCTACAAAATATGGATAGTGTAGAACAGCTTCAAGACAATGACAGCACAGAGCAGCACTTTTGAGGTGATGGATGGTATAGAGCAGCAGCAGGTGCCACAGAGCTAGGCAGCTTTGGCTGAAGCCACAGAGAGAAGCAGCTAACCTGAGGGACTCTGGTGTAGGACTTCTACCCAGTAGTAGAGCCCCCAGAACAGCCCCAAAAGCACTGATTTGCTAGAATCCTTGGACTTCTTCAATCCAGGAGAGCTAACTGTGAGTGGGAAGGAGGAAAGTGTCAGAACACATCAGTCCACACACAATGGCCAAAGGAGGGCTGAGGTTGGCACTGCTGTTAAGACACCTGGGAGACTGACAGCATTGAATTTGTTGATCATTAATTGCTGGTTTTCCCAAATTCATTCTGTTGCCTCCCCTTTCCCCCCCAGTGCAGTTCTTTGTTTCAACCCCTGGACTCAGTCCTTGCGAGTGAGGAAATATTGCCCATCAAGGGTGCCCAGGGTGGTGTATTCAGGCGCTCAGGTCTCTGGGTGGGGGTAGAGCCAGTGCTAAGTCTTTAGAAAGAAAAAAAAACCCATGAAAACTGAACCTGGTGCTTTTTGCTGCTGACTCCACCTGGCAGAAAGGTTATATTTAAATAAGGTGTGCATTCATCCAGACACTTACTAGGCCTGTTCTCCTCTCACATATATGTCTAACCCATTAACCTCACCAGTCAGAACTCCATGGAGGTGGAAATCAGGCCCCCTGTAAGTAAGTATTCGGACAGAGCACTGCGACTCGTCCTGGCCATGAACTAAACTGGCAATACAGAATGTTTATTTCCTGGTTAACTATTTGGTTTGATTCATTTAATATTTCTCATGTTAGTCAATGTTTCTGCCCTTCATGTAAAAGACTTCTCTAGTATTTTTGCCTTTTCCTAATTATCAAGGTAGATAATTTTCTTTATTTATCATTTTCTCCAATGCTGATGTGATGTGATGGGAGAGAGGGAGCACTAATGGCATCTCTATACAACATTTTGTACTGTTAACATTGGATTTAAAAATAATCACAGACCAACATGCTGTTTTAATGCTGTAATCCAATGTCAGCAGTTTTGTTTATCCCCTGATCTTGTGTGCTTAGCACAAGAGAGTGCTGTTCTTAAAACAAAAGCATTTCCTCAGCATCTGTCTTAAGTTAATGGGCTGTGTGCTTCAGGGAATTGGAGGATGGACTCTTCCCTCTCCAGAAATGAAGTGGAAGCCAGGCACTCCATAGGCTTTAGTGCAGTTGCTGCATCACACAAGTCTGTTAGCAGAGAGGGTCACATAATTCATGGAACCATCATTCTCCTAACATTATCCACAAGCAAGGTGGATCCTTGTCCTATCCTCTGTGCACCAGAACCACACCAGTTGAACTGGTCATAAGCTATTGAATTATGGCAAGGGCTACAAAAAAGTGTTTCACATTAGCTAAAATTTTCACCTATATCTGTTACATAATAGCTCAGTTGGAGATAATTAAATTGCACTTCACTAGAAGGATTTTTTCAGCTGCGCTGCAGCATTTTGCAATGTCCATCTTCATGTCCACTTGCCATTAGTCCAAAGTTGAGGTCAGTTCAGGGGTAGCATGAGCTGTTAGAGTAGGAGACTGGAATTCAGGCGATGTCTGTATTCTTCATTTGCAGTGACGTGGTATGTAATTTGGGGAAAATAACTTAACCTCATTGTGGTTCAGCTTCTCTGTCTATGTATCGGGGATGATAATACTTGCCTTTCTTGAAAGTATTGCTTTGAGATCCTTGGATGGAAGAAGTTATAGAAACTAGAAGTATTAAGTCAATTACCTGTGGAGAAATGTGAAGGTGTTGAAGATCATAGCTTTTTGCATGGTGATGACTACATATGAATTTCCGCTCTGTGCTGAAGGCCAGCACAAAGCTTATGTCCACTTAATTCTCAAAAAAGGCCTTTGTCACAGGAGTGAATTTCTTTCTCTCACTACTTCGCTGTGCTGTGATGCTGAACTAAAGGATGTGAGGGAACTAGTCCCTGAGTAGTCAATTAGTAAATTTATTCCCTCAGTAAGCCATTAAATGTTTGTTTTTACTAGAAATGGCAACATAACAGTGAGAAAATATTTTCCATGCTACATAATAGCGTCCTCTGGGAGATTAAATTAGCCTTTTTTTTTAACAATTTAAGCGGTGGATCTGTAAAACTTGTCAGATACAGTTGTGACAGTTAAAACCCGACTCTGACAGCTGCTGCTTGGTGCCTCAGAGGATGTCCCTACATGAGCATATTTTTCCCTAGTGCACTGTGCGTGTTCCGCTAGATCACAGTACAGGAATTAGCCAGTTTAGAATATTTTGAAGACAAAATCCTTTGAGGAATTGTTGCTTATTTGGCCGGCATTGGAAAACATGAGTTACATTGAAATGACAGTTCCCAACTTAGTAATCAAGATTTATGGATGCATGGTGTGTTTCAAAATGTTAAGTAAACGAATGTGAATATTCACCTTTTTTTATTTGGGGGGGGGGAGGAGTACAGTTCTGGCTAGAGCTAAGCAAATAAATAGAAGAGAATTTATTTCAGGGCAAACCAAAACCAAAATGTTTTAGGTGACTCAAAAGTAGAAAAATGTAAATGAAATGCTTTGTTCCTATTTTGACAATATAACCTTCACTGAATGGTTCAAAAGCAAAACTAAAAGAAACTTGAAAAAATGAAAATATGCGTATAACCAAAAAAATCAAAATGTTTCATTCTGAAAATTTTCAGAATGGAACATTTTGATTTTGAGGGGATTTTGTTTAGGTTTTTTCAACCAAAACACTAATTTACTAATGGTTTTGGTGTCACCAAATTTGCATTTTTTTCACTGTGGGGGGGAAAAAAAGTTTTGTAAAAAAATTTCACTCAGCTCTAATTCTGGCATCCCTGTAACATGGGACATTTTTAAAGTCTTCTCAATGCTTTGGCAGGTTTAATAAACTGCTCTACAATGTTCATATTTAAAAGTGATGGAAGTACAGTTGGAAGGTTCTGCAAGAAGATGCCTATCTCATTTATGGCCTTATAGATAGACTGATTGTCTTAGGGAGGCGTAATTCAGTAGTCTGAAGGACTATTCGTTTTAAATTCAGGCATGTTTAAGTATCTACACCCAGGCTCTCCCAAAAAGCAAGAATGGAGATTTGTGGTTTTCCACTTGTCCAACGAGAGAGAGAGCAAAGAAATGAAATCCCTTTTTCATTTGATACACTCGGAGAAATAGTGTTCAGGAGCAAAGAGAAGCTTTTGCTTCGAGGACATTTTTCTGCTGAAGATGCTATTTACTTTTCAGACTGGACCCAGGATTTTCCATGATGCAGTGTTCTCCTCTGACATGGCTTGTGAAGTGGTATAGGATTAAGCTGTCAGAGTTCTTCCTGACACAATGCCTGTGTTGTCCGCTGCTTATTCAGTTACAATGTATAGCAAAGCTGCTCAAGTCCAAAGGGGATACATTCAAGTTGCAGTTACACTTTACTTAAACTTAATTTTATACAAAATAGGATTTGCAGCACTGACATTATGGAGAGTGTCATGAAATGAAGCTGATCATCTCCTGGAGCCAACTTTTGCCACATGTGAGGTAATACTTCTATTGACTTGAATGGGAGATCTTTCAGACCTATAAGTTGCATGCACAACTGGCTGCACATGGTTTCCGTGTGGAATTAGGCCCACTCTGACTACATGCTGCAATGCTTAGCAGAACATTACACAACCCAGAGAGGGAGCCAATGTTCCTTTTCCGTCCTCTTTCACTAGATCTCACTATTCAAAACACAAACATAAAGCAGGAGCTAGTATTAAAAAATGAGCGCTGCACAAAAAAACGGAATAAGCAAAACCTGTATTAAAAACCCTGCTCCAAATATAACCCAGCTGTACTGAGCATCAGTACCAAGTGATTGCAACTGAGTGCTGCCATCAAGCTTGCATCAGAAGTTGCAGGCCATACTAAGTTTACAAGTTTACCCACCACAAGACAACAGCTAATGATTTAGGTTAGAGTGGTAGTCACTCTGATAGCAGACTTCAGAATTTGTCGAGTTCACTATGATTGAAGCTTTAGGGGACCAAGCAGGATTTAAGGCATTGTCCAGTGTTATTTTTTAACTAGTTGAACCAGTGAATGTAACTGAAATTACAATTAAGCAGTAGCCCAACTTCTTAAAATAAAATGTTGTGAGACCTTCATCATTGGCATTTAAGTGGAAATGTAAGGGGCAGCTACCTTTGGCATGTAGTACTAGAACTGTGTAAACCTGGCAAAACACTTATTGTGAATATTCCTTTTGCTTTATAAACTAACTTGCTTCATCTGTGTCGGCATCCCCCCCCCCCTCCAATAATTTCCTAGTGAATGAGTTTACTGATAGGAATGACTGATAGAAATACTGAATTTCAAATGAATATTAATCAGCTTTCAAAGAATGCAGAATTTATCACACTCTGTATGCACACAGGGAAACATTCTAAGGGTATATCTACACTACGAAATTAGGTCGAATTTATAGAAGTCGATTTTTTTAAAATCGATTTTATACAGTCAATTGTGTGTGTCCCCACTTTTAGACCATTAAGACCATTAACTCGGTGGAGTGCGTCCACAGTACCGAGGCTAGCGTCGACTTCTGGAGCGTTGCACTGTGGGTAGCTATCCCACAGTTCCCGCAGTCTCCGCCGCCCATTGGAATTCTGGGTTGAGATCCCAATGCCTGATAGGTCAAAAACACTGTCGCGGGTGGTTCTGGGTACATGTCGTCAGGCCCCCCCATCCCTCCCTCCTTCCCTCCTTCCCTTCCTCCATGAAAGCAACAGCAGCCAATCGTTTCGAACCTTTTTTCCTGGGTTACCTGTGCAGATGCCATACCACTGCAAGCATGGAGCCCGCTCAGCTCACTGTCACCGTACGTCTCCTGGGTGCTGGCGGACGTGGGACTGCATTGCTACACAGCAGCAGCTCATTGCCTTTTGGCAGCAGACGGTGCATTACGATTGGTAGCCATCGTTGTCGTATTCCTGGGTGCTCTTTTAGCCGACCTCGGTGACGTCTGTCAGGGGCGACTGGACATAAATGGGAGTGACTCCAGGGCATTCTCTTTTTAAGTTTCATCTCCTGGAGATTCAATCCTGCCTGCAGTCGTACTGCACCGTCTTCTGGTGAGCAGCCAGGAGACGATGATGGCTAGCAGTCGTACTGCACCGTCTGCTGCCAGCCTAAGATGTATAAGAGATGGAGTGGATCAAAACAAGAAAGAGACCAGATTTGTTTTCTATTCATTTGTATTCATTTGCTCCCCTCCCTCCCTCCCTCCCTCCATGAAAACAACGGCCAACAATCGTTTCGGTGAGGTCTGTCAGGGGCACCTTGAAAAGTTTAATGGAGATTCAGTCCTGCCTGGGGGGAGGGATAGCTCATTGTTTTGAGCATTGGCCTGCTAAACCCAGGGTTTTGAGTTCAATCCTTGAGGGGGCCATTCTGTGTGACAGTTGTGTATGTTTCTCCTTGATGCAAAACCACCCCCTTTGTTGATTTTAATTCCCTGTAAGCCAACCCTGTAAGCCATGTCGTCAGTCGACCCTCCCTTGGCACTGCTGCGGGTCCCTGTTATAGCCTCTGTCCTTCATGCCCTTGGAGATTTTTTCAAATGTTTGGGTATTTCGTCTTTTGGAACGGAGTTCTGATAGCACGGATTCGTCTCCCCATACAGCGATCAGATCCCTTACCACCTGTTCGGTCCATGCTGGAGCTCTTTTGCGATTCTGGGACTCCTTCATGGTCATCGCTGCTGATGAGATCTGCACTCACCTGCAGATTGCCACACTGGCCAAACAGGAAATGCGATTCAAAAGTTCGCGAGCCTTTCCCTGTCTACCTGGCCAGTGCATCTGAGTTGAGAGCGCTGTCCAGAGCGGTCACCATGGAGCACTCTGGGATAGCTCCCGGAGGCCAATACCGTCGAATTGCGACCACACTACTCCACACTACCGCAAATTCGACCCGGCAAGGTCGATTTCAGCGCTAATCCCCTCGTTGGGGGAGGAGTACAGAAATCGATTTTAAGAGCCCTTTAAGTCGGAAAAAACAACTTCGTCGTGTGGACGGGTGCAGGGTTAAATCGATGTAACGCTGCTAAATTCGACCTAAACTCATAGTGTAGACCAGGGCTAAGAGCTACTGAATTAGCTAACAGAACATATTATGTGACCTATGTCTAAGATACTAAGAAATATAGCTTCAAATTTAAAATATTGAAAACCAGTGTGGAGAGACTTAAAACTGTCTGTCTGTAGATGAATCATCTGATTGGTCACTGACTTAAATTTTACTGTAGTACAACTCAGTTGATTCCAACGGAGTTGTGTTGGCCTAATAGGAGTAATTCACTGGCCTAACGAGTTTGTTTCTTCAACATAATAGAAAATAACAAACATGAATAACAAAGAATGAAGATGCTTAGGGATAACCCTTGAATGGAATTGGGGCCTAATTATTGTTTTGGATGGAGTACAGTGTACACAGATGAATATTATATATTTAATTTCACACACGGAGGTATAGGTGGCTATAAATAGTTTTGTTAATAAAAAATCATACAATAAATATAATTGAATGGGTATAGCATTTCCCAGAGTGTTTGTGTTTGATTTAATGTGTTTCTTTCCATACACATCCTAAATCAGATTATTGCACATTTTGCAATTCAGAACACACTAAACTTGGTTCATTTATAAATTCAATTTATTTTATATCCCAAAGTTTATGCATTTGCCTTCATTATAATGTATGAAATTTGGCAAGAGTCAGCTGACTGAATACTAAGGAGGATTTGAAGACAGTTGAATTGTGTGCCGTTGATTAAATGTACTTTAATTTGAACCGTAATCTGATCACTTATTATCCAATTTTAAAAAGTCCAGGTCTGAAGAAATCCATAATTAAAACACCTTATGGAACCCAAGTTACCAGGCTAAATCTCAGGCTTAATTACATAATCACATGATATATGGTAAAACATGGTAAAACTTGATCTTCCTACACTGTAACTAGGAAAAACTTGTTTAGTTTATTCTGGTAATATGTAATGTTTTATTGATAGCCTTCTGCAGCTAATCTGGAATGACCTACAATGAGTGTATTTATGGTAATGTATAACACAGGGGTAGGCAACCTATGGCACATGTGCCAAAGGCGGCACGCGAGCTGATTTTCAGTGGCACTCACACTGCCCGGGTCCTGGCCATCGGTCTGGGGGGCTCTGCATTTTAATTTAATTTTAAATGAAGCTTCTTAAACATTTTAAAAACCTTATTTACTTTACATACAACAATAGTTTAGTTATATATTATAGACTTATAGAAAGAGACCTTCTAAAAACGTTAAAATGTATTACTGGCACGCGAAACCTTAAATTAGAGTGAATAAATGAAGACTCGGCACACCACTTCTGAAAGGTTGCCGACCCCTGGT